>JARBWK010000012.1:29481083-29929799 GCA_030556195.1 Anolis apletophallus | reverse complement strand
AGCCGTAGGAGTATTAGGCTTCTGGATGAGCTGACTGTTGGCAATTGCCATCAGAGCACCATTTCATCCGCCCACTCTATATTGTTTTTATAGTGTATGCATTCATTACTTATAGGTGGTTTCTATGTTGTCATAACTTTGGGAGCAGGAGGCATGGGTCCTAGATCCAGCTCATGGAGCTCCAGATCCTTTTATTTATTTATTTCCAGCATTTTTACCCCGCTCTTCTCAACCCCCGAGGGGGGACTCAGAGTGGCCTAACAAACACAATATAAAAACCCAAAAACATTCAGCATTAAAATACATTAAAATACAATTAACACTAACACATCATACACATTCATTTAATTTAAAAACAGTGTTCCATCCACAAAAAGAGCATTGAGCCATATCAACCAACTTGCCATTAAAATCCAGTCCAAAGTGCTGCCTTGTGCTAGTGTGCAAACTCCTGGTCCCACAGCCAGGATTTCACTTTTTCCATGAATGCCAGGAGGGATGGAGTTGAACGTATGCCGCTAGGAAGAGCGTACCACAGACGGGGAGCCACCACCGAGAAGGCCCTCTCTCTCATCCCCACCAAAGTCGCATTTGCGCATTTGCGAAGTTGGCGGGAGCGAGAGCAGGGCCTCCCCGGAAGATCTTAAGTTACGAGGTGGGACGTAGCGGCAGATACGTTCGAACAAGTAAGCTGGGCCAGAACCATATAGAGCTTTAAAGGTCAAAACCAGCACTTTGAATTGAGCCCGGAAGTGGACAGGCAGCCAGTGGAGCTGACACAACAGGGGGGGGGGTGGTATGCTCCCTGTATGTAGCTCCGGTTAGTAATCTGGCTGCTGCTCGTTGGACTAGTTGTAATTTACGAACTGTCTTCGTATGAACTGTACGAAGGCAGCCCCACGTAGAGTGCGTTGCAGTAATCTATTTGAGATGTGACCAGAGTGTGGACCGTATAAGCAATGAGGGAGGTGGTTCACTAAATACAGTCAAGGTAATGAGGAGCAACAAACTCAAAATGAATAATGCTGTTGTATTAAACAATGAATGGCAATATGCAGGTATATCACATAACATACATGAATACAACTAGCAGATCATAGTATAACATAGATATATTAACAGTCATCAGTGGGGAACCTTTCCCCTAAGCATACTCACGCTTTTTGAGCCCACAATGGGAATGTCTCTGCACATGAAAATATAAAGCCCACAGGCAAGTCTCTTTCCCACAAATGGGGGGACAAATGTCCAAATCAAAGAGTGCCCAAGGAGGGGCGGAGAAATATGAAGGGTAGATCCATGCAGAGGGGATTCCAGGGTCGACGATAAGGGGTATCCAAGCGCCGTATCGTTTCGCCTTGGGCGGCTTCTTCCGGACCAGAAGTGTGGACCGTAGCCAGATCATTGATGACATTATGGAGGCTTGAGGTATGATGGAGCTAGGTCTAGTGCCTTAGCTAAGGGGTCACATGCCTTTGTGGCATACCCCAGTGGCAGGGAAGTGTACTGCCAGGGATTCAAGGCTTCCAACAGCAGACCGGAGAATCAGGTTTATGAATGAACAGGCGGGTTGGTTGATGCCTGGATCCAGGACATCAACCAACAGTAGTGACAAAAAAAAACACCATAGATTTTTTTTACCAATACAAGCACAATGTGTGGTTTCTTGGTCTTGAGGAGAAAACTCACTTCATATCATACAATAGGCAGCAAAGAGTACCACTTCATTTTTGATTACATTTGAATATTTATCTGTAGTCTTGTAACGGCAGAACATGTTTTGCAGCAAAATTTGGAGTAAGAGAGAGAATACTGTCTTTCGTACAATGCTCTGCTGAGCACATCAGCAAAAAAATAGCATTTTGAAAAATGAGAGGGGTTGTTTTATTATACTTTTTAAAAATGCAAAATATAATATATGCTTAGAACCCTTTTACTTACTTGTTGAGAAATTTTAGATCACAATGGTTAAAAGGGGGAAGCGGAGAAGAACTAAATTGTTTAGCAGATTGCAATTTTTTTATTTCTTTATTTCTTGCTTACCTGTATAAGCAGAGTCAATTTCAAACCTTAAATGCTGGTGTCTAAAAGTGAAAGAAAGTAAATCCTCTTCATCAGCTTTTCTATTTGGAGAGAAAAAATTTAAATTATGTTCTCTTAGAATCACAGTTATGTGCTTATTATTTTCCTCAGCTGCACCAACATCTGCAAAGATGCATTGGGCAAAATCATTTCACATGTTCCTATAACCAATTTCCTATGTAACTGTGCTAATCTCAACCAGAAGCCATATCAATGATTATTTCTGTACTAAAATTTATGAGTGAATGTAGGTCTTCATTATTTGCTAGAGAAAGAGGAAATCAATGCCAGCAAAGCAAAGTGGGGATTTTCTGAGTGAAATCACCACAGGGAGCTTGGGTGATAATTGAAGATCCTGATTTCAGCAGTAGATGCTAAAGCCATTCTAACGGTATGGTATTGTGCCTAAAGATTGTATCACAGGGTGGGTTATTTACTTGCACATATTTAACCTGTAAGTAGCAGCTGCTGTTAAGAAACACACAGGGAGAGACTTAACCTGAGACAGTTATCCTGAAAGCAGTGTACTGAAAACAGTGTTGATGTAGGCTATTACCCTCAGATCTGTATCGCTGGTTTCTGTCTTCTCTCAGTCATTTTCAAGTGTCTTCCTCTGCCTTAAGTATCTGCTTAGAGTATCTGTTAATGTGACATGAATGGGCCATAAAGTACCCCATGTACTTTATCGTCCATTCATGTCACATTTGTGAGTTCATAGGGATGTCCATTGAGAAATCACTAGTGAGAGTTGCAGATTACTGCAATGCACTCTACGTGGGGCTGCCTTTGAAGACAGTTCAGAAATTACAATTAGTCCAACGGGCGGCAGCCAGATTACTAACCGGAGCTACATACAGGGAGCATGCCACCCGCCTGTTGTGTCAGCTCCACTGGCTGCCTGTCCAATTCCGAGCTCAATTCAAAGTGCTGGTTTTGACCTTTAAAGCTCTATATGGTTCTGGCCCAGGTTACTTGTTCGAACGGATCAACCCCTATGTCCCATCTCATAATTTAAGATAGTCCGGGGAGGCCCTGCTCTCGCTCCCGCCAACTTCTCAAACATGGTTGGTGGGGACAAGAGAGAGGGCCTTCTCGGTGGTGGCTTCCCGCATTCCCAAGCGACATACGATCAACCACATCCCTCCTGGCATTCAGGAAAGGAGTGAAGTCCTGGCTGTGGAACCAGGCATTTGCGCATTAGCACATAGCAGCATTTTGGACTGGATTTGTAAGGGCAAGTTGATGGAGATGGCTCAATGCACCTGTTATGGACGGAACACTGTTTTTAACTTAAGTGAATGTGTGTGATGTTTTAATGTTAATTGTATTTTAATGTATTTTAATGCTGAATGTTTTTGGTTTTTATATTGTATTTTACTGTGTGGGCATCGAATTGTGCCTTTTGTTAGGCCGCTCTGAGTCCTCCCTCGGGGGTTGAGAAAAGTGGGGTAGAAATGTTGTAAATAAATAAATAAATAAATAAATAAACTAACACAAATCTAACATTAGAAATAGCAATATTTTAAACCCAGCAAGGAAATACTTCACCTATCAAGATATTCCGACACTGGCTTTAGTGGTCGGCCGGAATAACACACTCCGAAGGGAAATTTCTAATATTGTGAAAGTGCTAAACTGCAAAGCTTTAACAAGTTTGGGTCTTTCTGGTGAGGACTAAATTGAGATAAAGGTTTATTATTATAGCAATGCCAGGATCGTGGGGGTTTTATAAAATACTCCTGCTAATCATCATCACCATCATATTGTTGTTTTTGTCATCATCATAATCATCAGTCTAATATATTGTACATTTCAGTACCCTGTAACTTCACTGTATATGGTGCATCTGAGACAGCAGAGTATAATTCAAAAAAGTTTGTACCTTCCCAATCAAGTGCTTTTTGGATGTATTAGTATTAGAAGTAATACTTGATCAATTCAAACCATGGACAGAGTATACATATCCCACAAGACAAAAACCAAAGATAATAAACAGTATCTCCATTGAAACTGACCTCCCACTTTCCCCTGATTGCAGTATGCTAACTTATATACAGATGTTTCAGATGTTTTGGACAAGTCTCATTGCCTCCATGTCCAGTGGTGAGAGATTGTGGAGGTTGTGATCCAAATCCCCTGGAGAGTACAAGGTTGGAAAGACTACTTTATGTCCTAAGAAATATATTACTAATCCATGGACCTCTTCACATGGAAGAAGTACTTCCAAGGCGGCTCCCTGGCAAAACTGCAACAAAAACAAATAAACCAAAAAACCCTACCACCTCCAAAAAAATTAGCAAGCAGCGAAAGGCGGGCGGAATCCCATCTTTCCATTTGAATCTATTGGTCGAGCCAGCTACCTGATGCTTCTCCCTGTGTGATGAGGTAGATGGGAAGCCAGGATGGTGCTGGGCATGGAGTGACAGGTCACAACAACCTCTGGGCAGGCGATGCCACAATCACCGTGATCCGTGGCAGTCTTTGGCAATTTTGGCAGCACCTGTGAGGAGATCCCATTATGGCACTACAAATCTATCTGCTGGTAGTGGCAAAACAAGAGGCAAACAGAATCTAATCTCTGAGAAACTATTTCATACAGGAAAAGCCTCAGCCTATGATCTGTAAAGCAAAAGACTGTCAGAATAAACAGATCTAGGTTAAATATAAGAAATGCTTTTTGAACATTCCTGTGAAGTAGAAAAAGTGTAACTGTTTCTTCTTTCTGCTATCTTAGATCTTCTCCTTGGGGTAATGTATTTTGTTCTCATATTAGGAAAATATCTACCTTCCAGACATAGGAATTGTGCATTTATGCCATGTACTTTAGATTTGAAGGCATGGGAACAAGAAGCACAAATCAATAATACTTCCTTTCTTGCTCCTTTTCTGTTAGCATTTGAAGCAGCTCTAATGGATCATCATTCTCATTCTGAAGCCTGTCTCTATTTTATGCCACTCAATTTCATGCTACCGAGTTTGCCTCTTGCACGAAGCATCCAGCTTTTAATGTCTAAATAATTCTGTGAAACATACTAGCACTTTACAGAATTCAAGTTCATTTCACACCATCAAAATGTATTTGTATTGGCCAACCACTCTCCAACATTTCCCAAGGGTCTGATAAGCTGCTCAGGGAAAGGAGCATAACCCAAGCCAATCAAAATACTATTTACAAAGGTTAACCACTTACTATATTTTTGCTTGAGTTCCCAGAATGCTAGAGGCATTCCTATTTTCATCAGTCACTGCAATGACAAATGAGAGCAGAAAATGGGGCAAATCTTCCAGAAGGACTTCACCAACAAACATCTAGAAGTGAAGACTGGCAGTGTCCCTTGTCATAAGTACTTTTAAAAAATGAATTTTGAGGAATAAGCTTGCTTTACAATTTAAGCAGATTATTTCCCCCCTTGACACTGAATTTAAGCCACACTGGAATAAAACTCTAGTTCATTTTTTTTAGTACAAAGTCTCATGATATGTTCCATAAGTTTATTTATTTAGTTAGTTATTTAGTTATTTATTTATTTATTAGTTCCACTTAATATACTGCTCTCTCTGGAGCCCAGAGCGGTTTACAAAAAGTTGCATCAAATTTGTCATCATTTTGTTTTGCAGGTTTCATAATAAGCAATACTACTGCCTGGTTTTATGTCTAACTCAATGCACATAACTAGACACTACAAGTGAAACAAGGTCAACATTTTGTTAGTGACATACTCAAGATTATGTTACACTACATGGATTTTTTAAAATGTAATGCAATGATTGTATTCAGCTAATGGCTGTATAAGCATAGTTGCACAAATAATAGTAATAACAACAACAACAACACACTTCATTTGTATCCCGCCCCTCTCCCTGAAGGGACTTGGGATGGCTGAGACCTTTATACATGTGGAAGGATTTCAAAGTACACAAAAATAACATAGTATCATTTCATCATGACTTCCATAATTATTTCTTTGAAGCCCCAAATATCAGAAAGGAGGATTCCGGGCTAACCTTCTCTCTTGTGTAGCAGCCTATTGTTTAATCTGTATGAATTTATTATAATACAGAAGAGTATTCAGTCATTAAAATCTTAAGCAACGCACCCTAAAGCTGTAAAGGCCTTTTGGTCCATGTTTTCCAAAATTGCCAAATTTATGTGGGTTTTTTGTGTTTTTGTGGGGACTGCAAGTAAAAAACCCTACTTTTTTCACTTGAGAGAACACATCTCTACTCTTTAGGTCCTCCACCCATGAATGGTGAATGATACATATTCAATTATATGAAGGATGATAAAAAATTATTTTGTACTAAGACCCTCAACAAACTGTGCTTTTTGCATCACAGGAACAAGATTCCCATTTGTGCACAAACAGAACTGTGGGCTCTGAACTCATAATAATAATAATAATAACAACAACAACAACAACAACAACAACTGGTGGGATCACAAGTCTGAAAAGTTACAGAAAATGAACATGTCAAAATCCTCTGGGACTTCAGAATTCAAACAGACAGAGTTTTGGAGTATGATACTCCTGATCTCACGATCGTGTTAAAAAAGCAAAGTATGGATCATTGATGTCGCAATCCCAGGTAACGGAAAGTTTATTCTTTCTTCAGCATCTCATGTATATAATACATGAAACATTTTCTCAATTTTCCTGTACAGGTTTTTCCTCATATAAACCTTTGAATCATCTGTCACTAGTAAAAGATGCACAAGCAGGAGGAGATAATGCAAATACTCAAATGCTGTCAGGTCAAATGTTGCAAACGCCTGCTTTTGGGTTGATGAAAAAGCCACTCTTGTATTGAAACATAAGTGGCAACATTCTGACTGGGAGAGAAGCCATATTTTAATCCGCACTTGAAATATCAAATTCAATCCGTTGCAATCAGCCAGGCTTTTGTAGTATCTATCACAGGAATGGGCAAAGGGAGGTGGAGAATGACGGGAGCCAAGACATCCCTCCTCCAGAATCTATTTGCCTTGTCATCCTTCTCCGTCTGCTTTTTAAAAATTCAAGGAACTGAGGACAAACAGTTCTCATTCACAGAATTGCCACTGGACATAAAGGATGTAGGAGACAGTATGGAACAGCAGTGGAGAGATGGAAAATGTTTAGTCTACATTTTAAGAGCACTCTGAATAATCTGAGTTTAGCAACAGAACTTCAGGGATACATTGGCTGTATAGAGATGATATGATTTTGTCCTTACCATAATAAGATATGGTATTAGTATAAAAAGACAGTCTTAACATGATAATATGATAGAATAAAATCCATTGCACCAAGGCCAGCAGCAAGACTTCTGAGTATTTTCAAAGCCAGTAGCAATTTCCATTAAGCATTTTATTCGACAGGACCTCAAACTTGAAGTATCTTTCTAGCAGATTTCATCAGCAAGAAATTGAACATTTATTTTAAAATGAAGAAACCACCTTGCCTAATAATAATATATGTATTTTTCTAGCAGAGTGTTACAGAGTGTCAATGAAATCAGAACATTTATTTTAAAATGAAGAAACAAAAGAAGACAAATTCCAATGTTAGAATAATAATAATAATAATAATAATAATAATGGTATTACCCATCTGCCCCCTGCAGCTCAAGGTGGGATCCAACATCATTAGAAGAAAAGATGCTGTCAGGTCAAATGTTGAAAAGATATACAACAAAATACACAAAGTTAAAATACAAGTTTAAATCAATTGATATTGTGTTATATAAGTCAGATTAAAAACCATTATAAATGTACCCAAAGTTAAAACTGAATTTTAAATTGTGAATTTTAATTTTAACTAAAATACAATTTTTACAAAGGTGGGGAGGTTTTTTTCTCCATTTGTTTTATTAGATTCCAGAAGACCGATGTATTTAAAGCTTTCTTTAAATATATTTAAACAAATTTATGATTTCTGAAATTTTAGATTTCTGTTGGAACTATTAATCATTTATTTAACATATATTTTTCTATGCGGGTTCATCAAATAGCTCTTTTAGTATTTAAGGCATGACTAGTCTAGTATGGAGGAACTGCCCTAGATCCCAGGATCTGATCCCAGATGATCTATTTATCCCATATTATCTGGTTGTGTAGACTCATATAAGCAGATAATCTAGGATTAGATCCTGGGATCCAGATCCTAAATCCAGTCTAAAAATAACAGAAGTAACAAGGATATTCAAGATCAAAAATGTGAAACAGAATAACATTCCAGTTCTCATCTTCATCACCCCAGCACACTTTCAACTGCTGTCAATTGACAAAAGATGGAATAAACTGCAAAATGCCTCCTTTCTGACCTCAATTCTGGAGATGTCATGTTAAAAATAGTAAGGGTGGTATATCATTATTCTACTTCTTCATCCTCTCTAGTATGTCACAAAATTTATATCCCAAGACTCAGAGAGCCATTTGGCATGTGATAGGATCATAATATTTTCCCCCAACATTTTTATTTTCGTGCTTCTTTCTTGCTCTAGTTTGTTTTAGTGCCTTGCATTCAAAAATAGAATTCAAAAGAAAGCTCAGCAATTTGAAGACAGTGATGCAAGATATTCCAGTAGATGACAAAAACTTCACTCATCCTTTTGAAGTCTTCACTCAGCATGCTTTGTGAGACATGCCTTCAGGAAGAGTGCTGTGTTTCTCTAACAGTTCCCCAAAATGGATACTTTCCACATCAGGAACCTTAGGAATAAACACTTGAAGCATGTCTAGAGAAAGTTATCAAATACTGGGTTTGCTCTTCTCACTTGCCTCCTGAGAAAAGTTTATTTGCTCCAGCCAAACACCAAACAGCTGGGGAAAGATGTGCCTTTTCATCTGTCCAAATATCTCAATAGACACGATTTCATTGATGGCATGTTGTTTAGCAGCTGCTGACATCCATCTGCTGGCTGGCAGAAGTTGACTTACCTTTTTGGTTTTGGCTGAGTGAACTGCCAGGAGAATCAGCAGTTGAGTGGCAATGAAAGACTTTTGTTTGAGGCACCACATATTGGTGGCATGGCTTTCCACTGGTACCTGGCAAAACCTCTCTTTTTAAATACTATTAAAGTGCTCTGTAGAAACACCAAGCAGAATGGTCATCTATACAGTTGATTACATGACACCAGCATTAAAGGAGCTTGGGGAAAACTCTAGCTTATCCAGTGACTTCAGGTAACATAGGTCAAGGATTTATAATGAACTGGCTGTACCCGTGCACGCATTGCTGTGCCCTAGTCTGTGGCTAACCTCTTCTACCCATATGGTGGGAAAGCACAATCAAAGGACTCTTGACAGATGGCCATTTTGCCTCTGGTTGATAACATTAAGAGACCTTTAGCAGTTCGATCAGGATGAGTTGGGATTTGTATCTTCCTTTTGTTGTATTGTAGTACTGACCCACTGTATTCCCAGGACTGGGACAACTTGGGCCCTCCTTCTTGTCCTCCAGGTATTTTGTACTACAACTTCCCCAGATCCTAGTAGCCTGCTGCCGGGGTTCTATAGTAAGAATTTTCATAGTAGAGGTAGATATCTGGAGTATTATGAAAGAGAGGTACCTACAGTACCTATTTCTTCCCCCTTTTTCTTCCCCTTCCCCCCTCTCTCCTTTCTTCCTTCTCTACCTTTCCTGTCATTCCTTCTTTCACTCTTTGGTGTCATCCTTCCTTCTCTCTTTCCTTCCTTCCCTCTTCCTCTCTCTACTTCTTCATCTCCTTTCTTCCCTCCCTGTTTCCTTTCTTCTTTCCCTTTCTATTTCCTTTTCTCCCCCTTCCTTCTTTTCCTCTTTCCTGTGGCCCAGTCTGTATATATGTGTTTTGTGTGTGTGCTTGTGTATATGTGTGTATTTGTATATGTATATGTGTGTATATGTGTACATCTGTGTATGTACAGATGTGTGTATGTATGTGTGCATGTGTATATATGTATATTTCTGTGCATGTATATATGTGTGTATGTGTGCATGTCTTTATGTATATGTGTGTATGTGTATATGTGTGTGTTGTATGTATGTGTAGGTGTGTATTTATGTATGTATTATGTGAGAAATAATGGAGTGTGAACTCCTTGGTGGTTTCCAGGCAGGAAGGAGAGGCAGCAGGAGAGGGGGGAGGGTCCCTGCCAGAGAAATGACTGTTGGGGGGTGTGGGGGGGAAGGTCATTACAGTAGGAGAGGGGAGGGGCGGAAGCCAGGCCAAGGCAGAGGTGAAGCAGAGGGGAAAGGGATGTGTACATACATGCTTCTCTGGCTATGGCTGCATCCGCAGCTGGAGCTCCTCTCCAGTAGCTGATGTGGACTTGGCTCCTTCGTCTCCCAAGAGGAGTGGCTGGGTGGCCCCTTCTCCAGAGCGAGGGATGCAGAGAGGCAGCCAAGGCCAGGCACTGTCTCTCTCTCTTTCTCTCCTCCCTCCCTCTCTCTCCCTCTCTGTCTCACACACACACACCAGGAAGAGGAATAAGAGGGAAGGTGACCTTGTTCCTTTCCCGCGTTGCTCATTCGCATGTTTAAAGGGGAAGCAGTCCAGTCTGAGGCTTTGTTGTCCTCCTCCTTCCCCCCATGGCTTCCCCCAGGCCCAGAAGAGCTAACAGCAGTGGTGAGGCCTATCGCTCACTCTCTGAATCCTCCGAACCCTTGTGGGGCTTGCCCCCTCGGCGCGCGTGCCCCTTGCCGGCAAACGGCCCTTTCTTTTTTCCCTTGTTTTCTGTGGTGAGGGGGGAGGGGAGAGAAGGGTGCAGGATGCATGGGCAGTATGTCCACGCATGCGCTGTTCAGCATTGGCGCAGGGGATCATGGGAATTGTAGTTCTCCTGGTTTGGGGGGAGGTTGGCTGTTTTGTTTGAGTTTTTAAGGATTTTTTTGAATGCTAAACATACCTTGTTCCATGGGGGATTTTTGTGGCCTGATTTGGTGTTTGTGCCTTTAGGGGTTTCTTTGTCTATAAGCTTATAAACACGGAATGAAGATTTTTATATATATAGATATCGCATAAAGATCATGGCGCTTATCTGGAGCCCTGCACAGAAAATGCTATATCAAAACACTTCCAAAGTAGAACAGAAGTATATTATAACAGTTTGAAAGCATTGGGTTGAGGAGAGGAGAAATAAGTTGTGTTTAAATTTTTTTTTATTTACTTACTGTTATTTTTTTTAAGGCGGTAGAGTTTATTTGTTAGTTTTATTTGGTAGGATCAAGGGGAAACTATGGGGGATTTTATTAGTTTTGTATTTGATTCTTTGATTAGTTTTTTATTTTATTGTCTGTGTTGTTGTTTTTAATTTGTTGGATTTGAGTTGCATTTTTATAAATTTATTAAAAATGAATTTAAATAAAGAAGTCTTTGGTATATAATTTGATGAATAATCAAGCTAATGTGTTTTGCCATTCCACCACTGTAATAAGAGACCAGACACCAATGTTGATTGAAATATGGGCAATTTTTATTGAAAATGTTACCTGAATAAACTTTTTGTGACTTGGAAAATATAACTAAAGGAGCACGAACCTGGTGTGTGTTTTAAGCCAAGGTAGTGGTCCTCACTGACCTATCCTTCAGCTAACCTGGGCAAAACACCTAGGTCCCTGGATATGGTCAACTTTAACATCTCCAGAGCATCCACTCAGGAAAATGTAAAAAGAATTCTGCCTCAAATCTAAAGGATTTTACAGAGCAAGAAATCCCCCATTTCCAGGCCATTTCTGTTTTCCTTCACCCAGTTATGTAAACACAGGTGAGGGTTTCTGTTCCTGGTCCACACCACAAAGGGGTGCCTTAGGTGTACACCAAATGTAAACCTATGGCTGCTTTCAGCAGGATGGCCTATTTAAAGCCCCAGATTTTCCCTTATATAGAGTAGGCGAATTAGTGTGTGCCCCCCCTCCCAAGAACATGGGGAGATTCCTACCCGGCCTCAATAGGTGACCAATATATTATACTGTTAATGAGTAGGAGTTCGGGTCTACGAAAATGTAAGCTAAGAGGGGCAAGTTGATCCCTATGGCAGTCCTGCCCCCCTTGGAAATTCTTCCGGCGGACTATTTCCAACAGGGCTGGTCTCTCTTGATGGGGCTAGCTTGGGGACCAAATTTCTTTTGCAAAAGCTTTCCTAGTTATTCCAAACTTTATCACATTTATCAACATATATGTTAAACTGGGTATTTTAGTAAATATTACTATAGGGGGGGATGTTATTGGACTCACCTTTAGTTTTAAAAACTCTACTTGACTCCCTAGATAGGCCGACATAAACAGAAGTTGACAGAGATAAGAATATTATGTTACCCTCATTTTGGCTCTTATATTTGAAGGTGATTTCAAATCTGCCTTGAATAGTCAGTAGCTATACTTGTTTCATATTCCAGTTCCTTCTTGATTTCTTGAATGAATACCAGCTGCTCTTGCCAACTTATTTTTCTTTACCTTTTCAATTCCATTGCTGACCCTGAAATTATGCAAGCCCAACCCAACCCAATATCTGAGGCACAGAGCGCCTGAAACTCCAAAATAAATCCTACATATTTGGAAAATTATCCCTTTTTTCATAATTGCATTTTAAATATCAATTTAAAATGAGCCTGCAATCTTTCATTGCAAGAGCAAAATTCTAATAGAGGATTCAAACTGTTGTAGTGGGGGGAAAGTGAGGAAATTAAAAGTTAATGAAAAAGCAATAGAAGACTATTTGTTCTTAATCAGCAACAGCAGTGAAATCTAACATCTTAATTTCCCTTTAAACAACCATCATATGAAATTTGGGCTGTCTCCATACACTGTTGCTGTTGAGACATAAATAACAGATTTTTAAATGTAAGATCCTGCATATTTATACTAAGATGATCAGAGTTTGTTTAGTTAGTTGCTTGTTTATTAATTTATATCCCATCTTTCTCCTAATATGGGACCCAAGATGGTGTACAAATATAGGTTAAGGCAACTTATAATTCAAAATATAAATAGTGCAACATTCAATTAAAATCTCATTAAAACATAAGTTTATAACAGCTTTTGAAAGGCAATTTAGTTATAATGATGATGATGATGATAAATACTTACAGTTATTGTTCCTATTATGGATCCCACAATAAAGAAATCATATATGACTGATGTTTAAGTTGCCAGAAAATAAATCTGATATAATCTGAATGTTATAATATTCTAATAAGAATATGATTGGGTTACAGTTGGAGTTCAATCCAGTATCTACCATGTAGAGAGAACAGTGTGCAAAAAGTTTGTTGCCTAACATACATATTATAACTCTGTGCTTTACATTCTGTGCCATGATGCAATGTGATATGACTGAGTGTTTTTTGTGAACAATACTATTCTTGCACCTTACGATTCTCATTCATATAGAATCATAGATTTGGAAAAGATCAAATGGGCCATCTAGTCCAACCCCTGCCATATAGGAAAATCACAAAGTATCCCTGACAAGTGGCCATCCAACCTCTGTTTATCAACAGAGGACACTGCTGCCTTTGCTGGTTCTAGGGCCCCTGTGTTCAGGGTACCCTTTGCAAGAGACTAATAGTGGCATACTTGGGGAAACTCAGAAAGGATAAGAGTAGCACACCCATCATGGAAAAGCATAGAAAGGTTAAATATTCCACATTTTATCTGCTTGTAAGAGTAGCTGACTCTGTCCTAGTTCTTCGCTGAAGAACTTGTAGCTTTCTATTCTGCTCAACTTTGTGGTGATTCCATGTTTAGGAAACAGATCCCTGGTTTCTCCGGCTGTGAAACTATAATTGAAAAAGAGCATACGATCCCGCTACTTTAATATACAGTTTTTTCATTCTCCAATGGGCAAAAGCTGCCATCAAGAGCAAGCATGTAATGATGGTGATGGAACAGGAAGAGGAAGCCTGCATTATGCTGTCTCAAGGTAGAGATATATGTGTGGAAATGGAAAGCCAAGTTCTGCAGAAAATGAGAAGGCATGAAGACTTGAAATTCCAAAGACAAAAAGAACAGAAGGACTCCCATGACACTAATGTCCTTATCAGATGGGGCGAATTCAGCATCCTAGGATGCTTTCACCCATTCTAAAGGAAAGGGCCCCACACATGATGTTATGTAAGTTCCGTCTGAGGCCATGCCCCCAACCGGAGTGAAAGTGTCCATTGAAGTCAGCATGGGGCCTCTCCAGGAGGGCAATGCTTTTCCCATGTGATGGAGAAAGCATTGTTGAGAGCGAGCTGCACGTGGGATGGTGTATTTGCCCTGCTGCTCCCTCTTTCCTCCCAGATGCCAGACGAAGCAGGACACTTCACCTGGCTTCTAGGATAAGGCCCTAAGACAAGAAGAGGAGGGGAGAAGAACGAAAAGGCAAACTAAAGTGATCAAGCAGAAAGAAGTATGCCAAAATAAGAGTGAAAACCTAAAGAGGAAGGAGAGAGAGAAGATTAAAGGAAGAATACACAAAACATCAGAGTAAAGACAGCAATCAGGAAAGCCATGGGCAATAGCGGAGTCAGTGAAGATGAAGAAGAATTTGAAGAGCATTCTAACTGTTGGTCTGTTTCTTACTTTGAAACATTTCTCAGAATTTTTCTTGTGGAGCACCATTCTTGAGAGGGCTGAGTATTGTTGATGAGGAGCAAAGTGGGTCTAACGGCTCATATGTTTATTCTTCCTTGAAATTTTTTTTCTGTGTATGTACAGTATTCCCTCACTTATTACTGGGGCTACGTTCCAGGACTTCCCGCAATAAATTACAAACTGTGATGTAGGGATGCTCTCTTTCAGGGGTGCTCACACTTTTTCAGCATGCGAGCTACTTATAAAACAACCAAGTCAAAATGATCTACCTACCCACTACTCAGAGAGCCCTAAAAGCAAAATATTTGGAAATTTATTTCAGTGAGAGCCATATAATATATTTTAAGAATGAATTCAACTAAATGTGAGTATAATAAGCCCCTGAATTTATTCATAATGATGATGATAATATTCATTCAGCCTCTGATGCTACTACTAATAATAATATTAATAATAATAACAATAGGTTCCTAGAGTAGAAGGAGACCTCCAAGGGCCATCCAGTCCAACCTCCTTCTGCCAAAAGGGGAAAACACAATCAAAGCATTCCTCACAGATGGCCATTCATCCTCTGATGATAATAATAACAACAACAACAACAATAGGTTCCTAGAATAGGAGGAGACCTTCAAGGGCCATCCAGTCCAACCTCCTTCTGCACCTGGGTGGTGTCGGGAGCCTACAGGGCAGGACTGAGCCTTCCTCCCACCCTGCCTGCAATCTACCAGGATGCCCTACGTGATCTACCAGTAGATCGCGATCTACCTAATGAACACCCCTGCTCTATTTATTTTAATATGTATACATTATTTTAGTAGTTATACACTATTTTAAGTTTTTATGAACTTAAAATAAAGTGAAGGAAAGGAAGGAAAGGCCCTTCAAGGCTGGAGGGAAGGAAAAACGACTGAGGAGGGAAAGCGCCTTGGAGAACGGTGGCGGCAAAACGCTACAAAACAGCGAAAATACCATAATACATATTTTAAATTAATGTTTTTTGAAATCCATGAAACAGCGAGTCCGCAATAAGCGAATTGTGAAGCAGCAAGGAAACACTGTATCTTCCGGCGGTTCCTGGTACGTCCCGTGGTGCGAAAAGGGGTTCGAGGAGTTCTCCGGCCAACTGTCACAATCGCCAACTTAGAACTGCCCCTTTAACACACACGGAGACGTAGTAAAGGCTAACTATGTTTATTTAATAAAACAAATCCAAAAAGGCAATTCTCTTAAAAGTTCATAGAATTGAGCAATCAGCACGAAGCTGCAGTTCAGTAAAGCAAGCAAAGTTCCAAAAGGTAGATCCAAAGGCAAATAGGCTAAGAAGCTTGGCAAGGCTCCCGGATTCAATCCGGAACGAAGCAAGGGATCCGCACCAATGCGAATCGGAAACAAGGCAAGGTCTTGGTCCAAGGCAAGCCAAACTAGGCTCCAGGATTCACTCCGCTTCAACGCCCTTCAGATCAGACGTGGCCGGAGAACTGACGATCAGTTCCCACGGGGCCGTTCTTAATCCCTCGGCCTGGAACCCGACGATCTAGGGCCCGGCGTCTCAGTCTCTACTTTCCGAACGGCGACGGTCTAGGGACAGATGCCAGCTCCTCCTGCCCTCCTCTATGTCCCTGCGCCTGTTGTGAGAACGGCCCCGCTCTTCCAGCCTAGTATCGCTATCTTCCTGAGAAGCAGCCTCCCCAGGAGTTTCCCAGCCGCTAGCCTCCATCTGCTGCCCGGCCATCTCTTGGGATCCTCGGCCGTTTGGGAATTCATAACTATCTCCGCTATCTGCTTCGCTGCCTCCCATCTCCACCTGGTCCGCTCCTTCCCGGGAGAATGCTCCCACTCGAGATCCCAGGCTAAGCTCTCTACAGGTGAACTGGGCAAAGGCACGGCTGACCAATCTTGCTCTGGGCCTTCCAACTCATCCTCTGAGTCCCTTCCAGCCTGTGCGGGTCCCACTGCCAACAGGACCCCCGGCGGATCACCCCGCCCCCAGTGGCACGAACGAGCCCATGGGTGCTACACTATCCCCCCCCTCAGGGCCCCCCCTGGGCCGCCCCCGGGGCTTGGGCTTGTCAGGATACTTGCGGTGGAAGCTTGAGCCACCAGCTCCGGTGCGTGTACATCTCGAGCCTTGACCCAAGCACGTTCTTCCGGGCCAAAACCCTTCCAGTCAATGAAGTACTCCAACTTCCTGTAACGGAGGCGGGCATCCAAGATGTCCTGCACCTCGACCTCCTCTCCCCCTCCGCATCACGGGGAGGAGGCGGCTGTGTCACGTCAGGCCGCACCCCCTTACGGGGAGCAAGGAGCGATGAAACACCGGGTGGAGTTTCATGTCCGCTGGGAGTTGTAGTTTGAAGGAAACAGGGCCCACCTTCTCCAACACCTTGTAGGGGCCCAAAAATCTCGCATCCAATTTGCGGCTTGGGCGTTGGGTGGGCAGGTTCTTGGTAGACAACCAGACTCGATCCCCCACCAGGACGTCAGGACCCTCCTGGCGCCACCGATCAGCCATCCGCTTGTAGTCGGCCTTGGCCTGGTCCAATTGAGTACGTAGCAAATCTTGAAGTGCAGCGAGCTCTGCGCAGCCAATCCTCCGCCACCGGCACTTCCCCGACGGAGTCACGGGAGGGTAGAACCGGGATGGTATCCATAGTTGGCAAAGAAAGGAGTCTCCTTGATGGATTCCTGCGTCGCATTGTTGTAAGCAAACTCCGCCATCGACAACAAAGACGCCAGTTGCTTTGCTGGTAGTTAACATAGCACCGCAGATACTGCTCCAAGGTGGCATTCACCCGTTTGGTCTGGCCGTCGGTCTGAGGATGGTGAGCCGTAGACATCCGCGCCTCAATCCCCAGCTGCTTCTGAACAGCCTTCCAGAACTGGGAAGTGAACTGGGAACCATGGTCTGTCACCAAACTCTCGGGCAGGCCATGCAAATCAAACACATGTTGCACAAACATATCGGCCGTCTCCTTGGCCGTAGGCACCCCCACACAGGGATGAAGTGTCCCATCTTGGTGAGACAGTCCACCATGACCAGGATCGTGGTGAACCCCTTGGACTTGGGCAAATCAGTGATGAAATCGGCCGAAATCATCTTCCACGGGGCAGAAGGGGGTCGGGAGGGGCTGGAGCAAACCGGCCGGCTTGCCCCCCGGGTTCTTGGCCCGCTGGCACACAGGGCAGGATCCCACAAAGTCCTCCACATCCCGGCGCACTTTGAGCCACCAAAAGTCCCGTAGGACCAGCTGCAGAGTCTTAAAGAGCCCAAAATGTCCCGCTGCCTTGGTGTCGTGGCAAAGCTTTAGAATCGTCCCCCGCTCAGGGCCGGAGAAACATAAACAGAGTCACGGTGATAGAGCACCCGTTTCTCACCTGAAACGGAGCCTGCACCCCTTGGTCAGCTGCTCTGCACCCAAGGAGTCGTCCGTTGGCGGGCCTGAACCCGCACACTCAACGGCCGCTTATCCACAGGGCCGGGCTGGGCCGCCGAGCCGCGGGAGCCGTTCGACGGCTGCAAAGTTCTCCGCCTTGAGCAGAGGCTGCTCGGGTAGGCCTTCCCCGCGGACATACTCCGGCTTCGGGACAGGGCATCAGCTTGCTTGGTCTGCTTGGGGGTCACATAGTGAATGCGGAAATGAAGCGCTCAAAGAACAGGGACCATCTCTGTTGCCTCTGGTTCAATTTGCGCTGAGACTTCAAAGTGCTCCAAATTCCGGTGGTCGGTGTGAACTTCCACGGGAATTTGGCCCCTTCAGGAGGTGTCTCCAGACTTCAAAGCCACCTTGATGGCTGGAGCTCCTTCTCCCAAATGGTATAGTTCTTCTCCGGCGCCGTGAGCTGCCGGGAATAGTAGGCGCCAGGGCAACAAGTCCGTCCCCTGTGGTTGCAGCAGGATCGCTCCCACTGCGACATCAGAAGCGTCAGCCTGCACGATGAAGGGAGTGCGGGGTTGGGGTGCTGCAAGCGGCTGAGTGGTGAACAGCTGCCTCAGCCTCCGGAACCCCGCATCCGCCTCCGGCGTCCACGGGAACGGCGGCACCTTACCCCGCAGGCACTGGGTGATCGGATCAGCCCACTTGGCAAAGTCAGGAATGAACTTTCTGTCGTAGTTGGCAAAGCCCAGGAAAGCGTTGAATGTCCTTTTTGCTGGCGGGCCGCCCAGTCAACCACAGCCTGGATCTTGGTGTCATCCATGGCAATGCCCGTGGAGAAATACGGTAGCAGAAAGTCCACCTCACGCAGATCAACGCACACTTCTCCAGCTTAGCATAAAGCCCGTGGGCCCGCAGTCTCTGGAGCACTTCCTGGCGTGGCGGTCATGGGTGGCCTGGTCGGAGAAAAAATCAGCAGATCATCAAGATAGACGGCCAGATATCGATCCAGCAGGTCTCGGGAAAATGTCATTCATGAAATGTTGGAAACAGGCGGGGCATTGCACAAACCGAATCCATCACCAGGTATTCGAAACTGCCCTACTTGGTCTGGAGCGCAGTCTTCCACTCATCTCCCTGACGAATCCGGACAAGATTATAAGCACCCCAGGTCAGTTTCGTGAATACCTTGGCGCCCCGCATCCGTTCAGCAACTCGGGGATCAGGGGCAAGGGAGTAGCGGTTGCGAATCGTGATCTTGTTGAGCTCCGATAGTCATTACACAACCGCAGTTCCCCTGATTTCTTCTTGACAAACAGGATGGGCGCCCCCGCCGGACTGCGAGGCGGATGAACCCCTTCCGCAGGTTTTTGTCAGGAAATCGCGAAGGGCCTGCTGCTCGGGTCCGAGAGGGGTAGAGCCGCCCCTCGGGATCGAGCTCCGGGTTCCAAATCAATGGCACAGTCATAAGGCCGGTGCGGAGGCAGCCGTTCCGCCTCCTTCTCTGACGTCCCAAAAACCAGCGTACTTCCTGGGCAGCGTCGCCACCGTAGTCACCTCCTGCGCCGCACACACCCGGGCCAGCATGCACTGGCTCTGGCAATAGTCAGAAGCAAAAACAAGCTGTCGCTTGGCCCAGGAGATCTGGGGATCATGGAGCGTCAGCCACACAACCCCCAACACAATAGGAAAGTCCAACCCTTCTCGGGAGACCAGAGGGTGACCATAACGGGGAACAGTTGTCCAGTCCTGGGTTCCGGAGGAAGATGGGCGGCAATGGCCAGTGGCGAACCCTCTTACACTCGGCGGACCCTTCCCCCGCCCGCCTGAAGGGCTTCCTCAGGCTCCGGGGGCTGCCCACCGCTGCATAGGCGCGAGGGGTCTTCCCACGGTTTCTGGGGGCAATCTCGAGAAAAATGACCCGAGCCCCCACAGTACCAGCAAAGGTTGAGTCTTTGGCGCCGGGCCTTTTCGCGGCGTCCACTTTAGGCCGCACCGTGCCCAGTTGCATCGGTTCAGAGTCATCCACAAAGGGTGGGAGCAGGAATCTGGCGGGGCAGAAACTGGCGGTCCCGGCCTCCCGCTTGCTCGGCGGTTTCTCTGTTGGGCCGCCCCACCTCCTCTTGTGTTGCGTGGCCGCCTCCGCCCGCAGACTCAGGGCGATGGCCTCCTCAGGTCGGTCGGCCGGGGCAACTGTAACATCTGTTGTTGAAGCTCGGGCGAGAATCCGCTAGATACGTATAGCGTAAGCCGCCACTTCCCACTTGGTCTGGCTGGCCAACACTCGGAAAGGGAAATGTACTGGGCCAAGGACATGTCCTTCATGGTCAACCGTGCCAAATCCCGTTCCGCCAGGTCCTCGTTGATCGGGGAGGTCCCAGGTCGCCCGGATCGCCGTCAGGAAAGTGTCAAAGTACCCACATGAGGAGACGCTGCATTGATGAGGAAGTTGCCCAAGTCGCTGCCATTCCCTCCATGCAGTTGAACCACGAACCCCACCTGGGCTCGGGGGTGGCAAACTTCGTTGGGCCGCAGCTCCAGGTACATCTAACCTGGGCAATAAAAACTTCCACCGCCGCGGATGTCCATTGAAACGTGTCGGGGCATTCACCGGCGGGTGCCGCCCTTCGGGTTCGCAACTCCGCCACCTCCTGCTGCAGCGCCACCACCTGCTGATCCGTCAAGTTTGCCATGGCGACAGTGGGGACGATGGGAGCCTGGATGCGCTTCCGGCGGTTCCTGAGTACGTCCGTGGTGCGAAAGGGGTTCGAGGTTCTCCGACCAACTGTCTGTCGCCCGACTTAGAACTGCCCCTTTAACACACACACGGAGCGTAGTAAAGGCTAACTATGTTTATTTAATAAAACAAATCCAAAAGGCAATTCTCTTAAAAAGTTCATAGAATTGAGCAATCAGCACGAAGCTGCAGTTCAGTAAAGCAAGCAAAGTTCCAAAGGTAGATCAAAGGCAAATAGGCTAAAAAAGCTTGGCAAGGCTCGGATTCAATCCGGGCGAAGCAAGGGATCCGCACCAATGCGAATCGGAAACAAGGCAAGGTCTTGGTCCAAGGCGAGCCAAACTAGGCTCCAGGATTCACTCCGCTTCACGCCCTTCAGATCAGGCGTGGCCGGAGGGGCAGCGATCAGTTCCCCGCGGGGCCGTTCTTAATCCCTCGGCCTGGAACCCGACGATCTAGGGCCAGCGTCTCAGTCTCTACTTTCCGAGCAGCGGTCTAGGGACAGATGCCAGCTCCTCCTGCCCTCCTCTATGTCCCTCGCCTGTTGTGAGAAACGGCCCCGCTCTTCCAGCCTAGTATCGCTATCTTCCTGAGAAGCAGCCTCCCACGGAGTTTCCCAGCCGCTAGCCTCCATCTGCTGCCCGGCCAGCTCTTGGGAACCTCGGCCGTTTGGGAATTCATAACTATCTCCGCTATCTGCTTCGCTGCCTCCCATCTCCACCTGGTCCGCTCCTTCCCGGGAGAATGCTCCCACTCGAGATCCCAGGCTAAGCTCTCTACAGGTGAACTGGGCAAGGCACAGCTGACCAATCTTGCTCTGGGCCTTCCAACTCATCCTCTGAGTCCCTTCCAGCCTGTGCGGGTCCCACTGCTAGGGACCCCGGATCACCCCCAGTGGCACGAACGAGCCCATGAGTGCTACAGTTGTTACCTTACTCATTCCCTTTCAGTGGGAAAGCTGGTGAGAAACGGGTTCTTCCAAAATTCATGAAGCTTGTTTCTCAAAACAGGGATGGGGCAGGAAGGTAGAGTGATGTTGTAGATGAGAATTTCCATCGTAATTCCAATAAATTTTTCAGTGCATTAGTGTATCATTTAAACTCCTAGCTAGTATCAATGTAATTAATATCAATGACCAATTTTCAATGAAAACACAATCAATGCAAGTGAGGTTCTTGACTTTTTTTTAGTTTAGACCTAATATTATTGGATTTTTGCACTAAATTTTTATTTTTAATCTAGATCAAGATACAGTATACGTTTCTAGGATTTCTCTTAGATCAGAGATACCCAAGTTCTGAGTGCAAAAGCCATTTTCTGAACTATGGGAAACATCTATGTGCTGGACCATACCATTTAATTGAAAGCACTACTTCCTGTAACTGATTTTCTACAAAGATTGTTGAGGAATTCCTTGCTTGCTAGGAGAATTGTCACCTCAACCCTGGAAGTTCAATTCCTCTATTTAAACGAAAGCCCAGAAAGAGGTCTTCTGGGTCACATAAATAGTCGTGAGGAAAGAATATATAACTCATTAACCACATGATGTTTACATGTGCCAACTTTTTGCACATCTATAAAATCAATGGGATACTGATCTTCAACCTATCCAAATCCTGAATGCCAAAGACGGCTGTGTTCCCCTCTCTTTCCAACTGTCTCCAGCCCTTTCCTAGGTGCAAAGGTTTTAATTTCCATTAAGTCTTGTCACTCCTAAATCTTCTTGGTGTGATTTCTGCTCAAGTTTTGGAACATTCTGCTAACTTATCCTTGATTCGTAGGCACCATTCTTTCCTTCTCAATCTATCCTGCAGCTCTTTACCCAATTTCTCACTAAGAAAAATCATTATACTCAGTGGTGGCATTTCTAGATATTCCTTTAATGGACTATACCTTGCAAATCATCTGCCATTGCTTATCCTGTTGTGAGGTATTCACCCATGATTGAGTACAAAATGCATATTTCTGCAATCATGCAGAACCATGGAATCATAACTCCTGCATCTCTGTGGGATTTGATAGTTAATTTTATTTCAAAACAAATATCTAGGAGATCCTCACTGAGAAAGTGAAAGTGCTTCATTGAATTATGGATTTGGACTACTAATTTCAATGTATCCATGTTTTGGTTTATTTGCTCCTGTGCTATTAAATAGACCAACAAAACACAATGCAGCAATGGACTGTCTTCACATACTCCTGGGATACGAAAATGACAAGGGTTCTGAAAGGCCAAACTATTAGAGCAAGGCACAAAGTACCATAAAACACTGGGAACAGAATATGTCAATCATTCTAATAGATTCCCTGTACATTCTACGTACGAAACACTGAAGATCCCAGTTTAGTTATATATCATCTTTGTCCCATCCATCAGAACCAAACTGAATGTTTCCACCCTTTTCTAACCTTACCTTCCCAAAGGTTTTTTTTTTCTTGACAATTTACAAAGATGGTGTCTGCTTTTCTTATCTTTTTCAGGTTAAAAATAAAGGTAGTTGAATGTTTCTACCTGAGTCTGCTATCCTGTTGCATAGCTTGAGAACATTTACAATATGCTGAATTTCTTTAATCAAAAACTAACCTCATTTGATTCTTACTGTATGGCTGAGAGGAAACTAAATATTGTGGATAACCCTATTTTTAGATTCAATTATGTGGTTATGGCTGCAGTTGTATTTATATTTTATTTATTTACTTACTTTATTTATACCCCTACTTTCTCCCTGAGGTGACTCAAGGCGGCTAACAGTCACACCAAAATAAGAGTGAAAACAAAGATCAATTTAAATTTGATCAATTTAAAAGAAAGCAAATACCCAAAAAAATTAAAAAATAATTTGCATGTGTTAAATTTAAAAATATAGTTAAATACAATAACTACAATTAAAATACATTTTTAAAACACCCAATCCCCACAAAATCCCACCCATAACCTCCCCAGCAACATGCCACTTATTATTCTCCAAACTTGTGCCCACAAAAAAGTATTGATTTGCTTGTGTATGGCCAACAGGGATGGGGGCATATTGGTCTCTCTGGAGAGGGAGTTCCACAGTCTGAGAGCAGCCACCGAAACCATGATTCTGTCCCAATTAGTATATCTGGCCCAACACATGCTGCTCAACACACTCTAGACCTTGTATTTTGAACTGTGGGTGGGGAGGGCCTTCTCTCTGTCCCACCACCTTCTCAAGTGTGTTTGGTGGGAACATGAGTGAGGGTATTTGTCATGTCAGACAAGAAGTCCTGGGCCACTCCATATATGACAGTTCCAGCATGGATGCTTACATGCCCTAGTACTACGAGCCTTGTAGATGCCAAAATTACCCCAGCTAGTTCAAGGAGTGTGAATGTTGAGCAGCAGGGTGGGCAATACACCAGTGGAATCCCTATTCTGTCCCAGCTCCCAATCTTTAGGTAAATACACTCAAACCCTGCAGGTGAGGGATACGACACCTGGTCAAGGAGATGTTTTCCTGAGAGGTCACTGCAACTCTACTTCCTTGCCCCACAACCTTGCTTGCTGCTACACAGAGAATCTTGGTGGACAGAGCTGAGTGAGATGAACTCCCCACAGTCCCATACAGTCTATGAAACATATGCCAGGTCAGCAGCTGTGGCAGCTGTTTTGCCATTTACAGCAGCATTAAGCAGCAGCATCTTAATCCCAGGAGGGTTGCTACCAAAGCTACCCACATTATTTGGGATAGGGGACAGTTTTGAGGTGACCAGCACCTTGTTGTTAACTTTGCCTACTAGGCAATATGACTGTCCCTCATTTCCATATCTTCCTCTACTCTGTATAACTGAGATAGCCGCTCCCTGAGGACCACAGCCCCCTTCCCTTCCTTGGGGTAACAACCCACTGGTGCTGAAGCTACCTCTCCTTGCTGTTGTAGGCTCCAGTTATCTTCCTTTATTGCTGCTGTATTCAGCTGGAAGCTGAGCATTCTCTACAGCAGTTGTAAAGAGCCATTTCCATTGTGTTGATAAGGCTGGTGTATGTAGAAAGTCCATGTTTCACAGGTGTACAACATAGTTGGGAGGGAAATAGCTTTGTAAACAAGCATTTTGGTATCCATACAAATGTCTCAATCCTTGAACATTCTCTGTTTCATTCCCAAAAAATATTGCATTTGCAGAACTCAGATGGTGCTGTGTTTCAGCATCAATTTCAAGTTTTGTGGAGATGTAGCTGCCTAGGTAGTGGAAATTGTCAACATTTTAGCATTACACCATTAAGCTTTATTTCTGCGATTGCAGAGGGATTGGTTGGTAGGTACCTGCTGGTAGAGCACTTTGGTTTTCTTGATGTTAAGTGAGAGACCAAGTTTTTCATATGCTTCTGTAAAGGTGTTTAAAGTGGCTTCTAGATCTTCCTCTAAATGAGGCAAGACTACATTATCATCAGCCTGTTGGAGTTCTATTCACACATAACCCCAAAAGAATAGAGGAAATGAAAAAAAGTGTATTTATAAATACAGCTTGAGTATTTCTTTTCCGAAATGCTTTGGTTCAGAAGTATTTCGGATGTGGGGGTTCCCCCCCCCCCCAGATTTTGTAATACCTGTAGTTGCACATACACATGTAATAATAATCTTGGAGATGGGACCCAAGTCTAAACATGAAATTCCTTTATGTTTCAGCTATATAAAATCTATATAATTTTATACAATATTTTGAATAATATTGTGCAGAAAACAAAGTTTGTGTGCCATCAGAAAGCAAAGGTGTGAGTATCTCAGCCACCTATGTGAACAATTTTGGATTTGGGAGTATTTCAGATTTTGGAATTGTAGTTAAGCAATGCTAATCCCGTATTAGAAAAACATCACTTGATGTATTTCACCTTGGGCATTCATTTATCTCCTGAGGAAGATTCAGCCGAAGGAGGAACTTCAATTTTTCATTCTTTTTTTTTACTTTTTAAATCATGAAACTGTGATTGACCTCAAGTTCTTTCATTTTAAAATGAGAGTGAAAGAGAAACAAAGTGACTGTGGAAAAGAGAGCACCAAACTCGCAAATTAAATTTAGTCAAATATTTCCATCGGCTTCTAAAGCAAGCGCTTGAAAGTTTATTTCTCTTTCAGTTCCTGAGAGCGAATTTAGAACTCCGAGCACATTGGCATGTATGGAAGACTAATCAGTCAGGGAGAACAAATAAATTTTGTGTCTGCCTCTGTTAGTTGGGAAAATAATTGGAAGCATGAGTGCCTATGTGGTTCCTCTAAAACTTCAAACGTGTTCATTGTCGGAGAAAAAGGAATGCCATCTGTTTCCTGTTAGGATCCTGTCCTAGATTTTCCTTTTCTTTTTTTTCTCCCACCGATACCAACAAGGAGAAGTTGTCAGCAATTTCTAAGGAGAATTACATCTCTCTCATTTTAAAATAACAATTAAGTTTAGATCCTCACTCAATATCAACTCTACTTCCGAATATGAGAGGATCATGTCAGTTTGAGTGAGCCTCCATCTTTGTCTTCCAGAGTTGACTTATTTATCAACTCTCATCCAGTATGGAATGCAGAACCCAAATGGAATGGCCACTATTTTTGATGTAAGAAATGAGATTTGGGGGTCAGAGGAGAAGGATAATAGCAGACCTCCCTCTGGTCCAAACAGCTCATGCTAGGCACTGGAATCTGAACAGGGTGAGGAGGGAGAGGAAGAGATTGTTAAAACCAAAGCCACTGTAATTACACAAATGGTTCCTGCTCCGTAATGAGGGCAAGATGTAACAATGTGTTTGGTGAGGATCACGACTTTGAAGCAGCTGCAGATCCAAAATTATAATATCCCAAGGTAGATGTGCTAGTAATGGATGTATGCTTTGCCTGGCTTTGGCTATTCATCTCAAGGGGCGATTTACAAGGTGATAAAAGGTTCCAGCACTGCAAAGGTACTTCGGGCTGTTAAAAAGCAGGCTTTTTATGGCCCTTTCTCCTGTATGATACATGTTGTTGCATTAATCAAACACTTATACTATTAGAAAACCCCAAGCCTTTTTCATTCGTGGTGCAACAGGTTTTATTACCATGAAATAGCATTAAAAGCCACAAAATTTCTCAGTAAGCCTCAGTAATGATTGTAACGGATTGACTGCGGCTCAAGGCAGAATGGTATATCTATTAGCCATTGCCTCTTGGTGAACCCTGGTAACTCTACTCAATTCCTTGGGCCAAATAAGAGTGTACATAGGGACACGAGAGCTAGTGGTGTGGCTGGAGATAATACTAGCACTCTTCCAAGCTGCTCTAATTAACATCAAATCAGATTCAACAGCACAACTCCCATGAAAAAATATAGCTGTAGAGCATGCCTATAAGAAGAAAGGAAACACAATGTACTAGCATCAGCCACAATAGCAATTATATTTCATGTGGAATCAGATAGCCTAAGTATAAAGGATAATTAAGAGTGGCCACCTGTGACTCCTTTTTACACCTTCAGGGTATTAAAATTTCCATTTTTATGAGCCTGTTGAATGCAGGAAACAACGTCCTCACATTTCTAATGAGAAGTATCAAGGATCTTTTAAAAAGTTATTTTAAAAGCAATACCTTTGAGAAGGATGGGAATTCAAGATCACAAACATACTTCTTTACCATCAAATGAAATGATTGCTCAAAAATTCATTTGAATATTACACTTTCATAATATACTATTCATGTGTGGTTGTGTTGTTCTCCAATGGATGTAACAGATGCTGTCTGAGATATTTATTATTTATTTATTTACCGTATTTATATTCTGTCTTTCTCAGCCCAGAGGTGATTCAAGGTGGTTTACAGTAGGCACAATCCAATGCCTTCAACAATATAAAATACAAATAAAAACATTAGCATATAAAATATAAAACTGTACAGACCAATAAAAACATACATCCTCAGCGTCTCCTTACTAAAATAATTTTCCAGTCGTATCGTCCAATCAACCATCATACTTGTGTTCATTATTTGAATTGATCCCAACAATGTCTACTGTTCTAGAATGTACACAGAAAAAGAAAATCCAGATTTAAAAGACAACAATAGGGTTAAAGAGATTTTGCAGTTACTGGATGGTCTCCACAAACTTCCCTTTCCATGCTAGACAGATGTTTCTCAACCTGGGGGTTGGGACTCCTGGAGGGGTCACGAGAGGGTTTCAGTAGGGTCACCAAAGACCATCAGAAAACACATATTTCCGATGGTCTTAGGAACCCCTTTGGCAGAGAAGGCTGATTATCTTTCAGCCTGCCCTTCTCTTCCTTTTTGGAAACGGACATCAAATCCTCTGTAACAACCCAGTTCCCTTTCGTGCCTGGGGGGCAGGGGGCAGCCCCGGGGGTCCCACTTGCATTAGGGCCAATTGCAGCTGTTGAGGACATGGCGGAAGGGGATGATGAGGCAGCTGGGCCTTCCTCTCCTACAGAAAGCTTAGCATGGGATGATGGCTGGCCGGAGGCTATGATAGCTGGGAAAATCAGGCTGACTCTGAAAGTGCTGATTCAGATAATCTGTATGAGAAACCAGGTGGTTTCGGTCGCAGGAAAGGGTCAGGGAGATAGCGGAGGATGAGCCCATGGAAGCTGAAAGGAGTCTGGCTCTCATGAAGATAGCGACCCAGGTGCTGGGAGGCAAGGCGGGGCTTTGATAGGAGACAGAGCATTGAGTCCAGCAGGAGGGAATGGCACCGAGAAGCCTAGAGCGCCAGAGGAGCGCTAGATCCCGTAGCACAGATTGGCGCCGAAGCCTAGAGCATCGGGGTCTCACCAAGGAATTAAGTATAGGATCCGTGGGAACGGATCCTCAGTAGCTTGGACACTTCTGATCTGAAGGGAGTGAAGCGAGCGAAGATCCACGGAGCCAGGTTGTCGGCTCGTGCCTTGCCAAGAAGTTTCTTGGGCCTTGTAATGAACTTTGCCTTGTTCCGTTGCCACGGACCAAGTCCTTGATCCGCATTGTTTTTGCGGAGCCTTTGCCACGTTTTGCCTTTGGATTTTACTTACGGACTCTTTACCTTTTTGATTGAACTTTTGATACTTTTATGGACAATTTACCTTTTCACCTGTTTCTTATTATTCAATAAATAGTTAGCTGATTACCGTCTCTGTGTGTGTGATTAAGGGGCTGGGCCGAGACCCTGCATCGTGACATCCTCCCACCAAAAGCTCTCCTCCACTGTGATTGGCTGGCCTCCCAGCCAAAGGGAGGGCTGTTTCTGAGACTCAACAGGGAGGGGAGGTGTGTTCAGCGCATGGCAGTGTGATACACATGTTCAGGTTAGGGAGAGTGTACAAGGCTGGAGGGAAGCTCATGCCAGCGAGTCCGTTAAAAGCATGGGAGTTCCATGAGGAAGTTTGGCCCAATTCTATCATTGGTGGTGTTCAGAGTGCTGTTTGAGTGTAGGTGTACTATAAATCTCAGCAACTACAATTCCCAAATGTCAAGGTCAGTTTTCCCTAAACTCCACTAATGTTCACATTTGGGCATATTGAGTATTCGTGCCAAGTTTGGTCCAGATCTATCAATGTTTAAGTCCACAGTGCTCTCTGGATGTAGGTGAACTACAACTCCAAAACTCATGACCAGTGCCCATCAAACCCGTCTAGTGTTTTCTCTTGGTCATGGGAGTTCTGTGTGCCAAGTTAGGTTCAATTCCATCTTTGGTGGAGTTTGAAATGCTCTGTGATTGTAGGTGAACTATAAATCCCAGCAACTACAACTCCCAAATGTCAAAATCAATAACCCCCCACCCAACCCCACCAGTATTCAAATTCGAGTATATCGTGTATTTGTGCCAAATTTGGTATAGTGCATGACAATACATCCTGCATATCAGATATTTACATTACGATTCATAACTGTTACAAAATTACAGTTATGAAGTAGAAGCTAAAATAATGTTATGGTTGGGAGTTACCACAACATGAGGAACTGTATTAAGGGTTCACAGCATTAGGAAGATTTTTTAAATGTCTTTTTATTACCGACACAAGTAGAATAACATCACAATCCTTCACCATTATTAAATATTGAAATACATAATGAATGCATATCACATATTATTTTCATAGTGATCTTACCAACCCATCCTTACCTCGCCCTTATGTCTAACGATTTTACACCCCTCACCTCCTCCCCCCATATGCTGTCAACTCATATTGGCCAAAACTTTCACCTTTTGATATCTCTGATCTTCCCCGGTGGTCTCCATCTACATACCAACCAGGGTCAACCATCCTTAGCTTTCAAAATCAGATATGATTTGTATTTATTTATTTATTTACTATACTTTTATACCGCCCCTCTCAGCCCGAAGGTGACTCAAGGCAGTGTACAATGGCATGGTGTATGGTGCAAGGTGGTCTATATTTCAAGAACTTTAAGTAATAGGGATCCACAACAGACTCAGCAAAAATTTGCAGGGGTATTGTTATCACATCCCAAACTAAATGGGAACTTTTTTTGCATGTACCAATTGTTTCTTTGAAAGAGAGACTGACCATCCCAAGTAGGCTACATCCAGTATTCATACTTGAGCAAGGGTTGAAAGCCCTTCCATTGTAAACTTTTAAAAAAGCAATGTACCATAACAACCAAGACCGTTTTATTTCAATGTATTAAGTAAGAGTTTCTACGTATTTCTAAAAGCTCCCTCTAAGATTATTTTAAAGGTATTTTCACATGTTTTACGCATTTTTTACCATCCTAATATTATTCTCTTCAGAAAAGTCACAGGAAGTAATGGAAAAGTAACATCTTGAGTTAACTTTTTCCATCTACCAAAGTACTGTATTGAACACTGTGAAAAGTAACAGAAGAAATTACTTTTGAAAAGCAATCTTCCATGTTTTGATCCCCCTGCTCACTTACATCTTCCCGCTGTTTTTATATAACTGAACTATTAGTCTAGATTTTAACTGTCTAGATTTGACAAGGACATCCCTAATTAATTACTCTTCTGTTTGCCCATTTTCCCAGCTGCTGCAAAAATGTCTGGGAGTGCATCTACACCGTAGTATTTTTTTAAAAATAGATTTTTATTACTGGTTTTTTTTGTACATAATGGGGGATAAAATCATGGGGGTAAAGGTTGGTAATTGGGAGGGGATAATAGGTGGGAGGACTGGGTTCTAGGGGTGAAAGGGGAACGGTAGAAAAAGGAAAGTTGGGGAGGGGGAAGAAGAAAAAAGAGGGGGGGGGTTCTTCCATGTCACTTCAAAGTGGGTTTCTCCAATCTTTTATTATTTATTTATTTATTATTTCACATTTGTCTGTGCCCCCCCCCCCCCCAACGGCTCGGGGCGACTTACAACAGTTCGTAAAATACAATTGTCAGATAACTCATAAACCACAGTAATACCATTAAGATGGAATTACAATTAGAACAGTTGAAGCAACAAATGGAGTCGCAGTGGCTGACAGCTAGGCGGTGCGAGCTACAGTTTAGCTAACTCTGAAGGCTTGTTGGAACAGCAATGTCTTAACTGCTCTCCTGAACGGGAGGAGGCCCTGGGTGGCATGGATGCCGGCGGGCAGTGCGTTCCACATGGTAGGGGCTGCAACAGAGAAAGCCCGGCGGCGGGTTGTGGACAGATGGTAGGTCCTCACATTTGGGATGACCAGGAGGTTTAGCTCTTCGGAGCGCAGTGATCTGGTGGGATGATATGGGACAAGGCGGTCCCGCAGGTACACTGGCCCCAGACCATGTAAGGCCTTAAAAGTCAGGACTAACACTTTGAAGGCAATCTGGCATTCAATTGGGAGCCAGTGCAGTTCGCGCAGGATTGGCGTGATGTGGTGGCCAATCGGGACCCCTGCCAGGAGTCGCGCTGCAGCTTTCTGCACCAGCTTGAGTCTCCGAATTACCGACAGAGGAAGGCCAATGTAAAGAGCGTTACAGTAGTCCAGCCTCGAGATGACCGTGGCTTGGATCACTGTGGCTAAGTCGCGCCTGAACAAATAGGGGGGCCAGCTTCCTCGCCTGGCGAAGATGGAAAAATGCTACCCTGCTGACGCTGGGGACGTGGGCCTCCATCGACAACAGGGGGTCCAAGGTTACTCCTAAGGTCTTAACAGAGGGCAATGGACATAATGTCACGCCGTCCAGGGTTGGAAGCTGAACATCCCTACAGCCCGGAGGACCCAGCCACAGGATCTCCGTCTTTGCTGGATTCACCTTCAACCTACTGGCTCGCAGCCATCCAGTGACGGCCTCAAGGCAACGATGGAAATTATTGGGTACGGATTCAAGGCTGCCCTCCATCTTCAAGATAAGCTGGGTGTCATCAGCGCACTGATGGCACACCAGCCCAAAACTACGCACCAGCTGGGCAAGTGGTCGCATATAGATGTTAAATAAGAGGGGGAGAGAATAGCCCCTGAGGCACCCCGCAAAGAAGCGGGGACCCCCCGGAGACATCCGTGCCCCTCCTCACTCGATGTAGCCGGTTCCGGAGGAAGGAGGTCACCCAATTAAGGGCTGTCTTCCTAACTCCGGCCCTGGCAAGGCGGTGAGTCAATAGATCATAATCGACTGTATCAAACGCCGCTGTGAGGTACAATGACACGAGCAGCGCCGATCCGCCCTGATCCAGCTGGCAGCGCAACTCATCCGAGATGGAGACCAGGACCGTCTCCGTCCCATGCCCCGAACGGAAGCCGGACTGGAAGGGGTCTAGCCAAGCTGCGTCATCTAGGAAGGACTGCAACTGCTCCATTGCTGCCTTCTCAATTACCTTGCCCAGGAACGATAAATTCGAAACCGGGCGGTAGTTGGAGGGGACCGTTGGATCTAATCCCGGCTTCTTCAACAATGGAGAGACCACCACCTCTTTTAAACCCTCTGGAAATACTCCCTGGGCTAGGGAAGTATTAATTATATTCAACAGAGGGTCTCGTAATCCCTTCAGGCTGGCTTTCACCAGCCAGGAGGGGCACGGATCAAGGGAACAGGTGGTCGGGCGAGCTGCAGCAATAATCCTATCGACAGCTTCTGCGTCCAGTGGTGTGAACCGGTCGAAGGTGGGCCCGGCAAGAGGCCACGGAGTCTCAAGTTCACTAACTGTATCAATCGTGGCCGGAAGGTCCCGGCGGAGGGCCGAGATCTTGTCTGCAAAATAGCTCTGAAAAGCCTCGGCAGTGAGGGCCTGATTATCACCGTTTGGGATGGTAGGGACCATCGTCAGAGACCTAATTATCTTGAACAATTGTGCTGGGCGTGAGCTCGCAGACGCAATCAAGGTAGCGTAGTACGATTTCTTTGCTTCCTTGATGGCTTTCTCATAAGCATCTTTGAAAAGCTTATAAGTTGATTTCGAACCTCCGTCACGGAGTTTCCTCCACACACTCTCTAGCCGTCTCTTCTCCCGCTTCATCGAACATAACTCCTCAGTGAACCAAGGCGCCCGATTCCTACGGAGGCGGAGAGGGCGTCTAGGGGCGACCTCATCGAGAGCATTGGACAGTTTGATGTTCCAGGCGTCCACCAACTCATCGATGGAGGCACTGACAGACACCAGATCCCTTAGAGCATTCAGGAACCTAGAAGGTTCCATAAGTCTCTTTGGGCGAACCTTTGTTTGGCGCCCTTGCAGGGCGGGGAGCCAGTTCTATCCGGATTCTCAGGGCACAGTGATCCGACCATGGTACCTCTATAATAGAGGCTAGGTTCACTTGGACGCCTGCACAGAAGACTAGATCCAGGGTGTGACCCGCCTGGTGTGTGGGTCCGGAATCACAGAGGGAGAGTCCTAGTGTTGCCATGGTCGACACTAGGTCTACTGCTGCAGGTGAAAAGGAGGCCGTGTCAGCATGGACGTTGAAGTCCCCCAGGACAATGAGCCTAGGGAACCTCAACGCCCACTCCGACTCCAGCAGCAGGGATAGGCTTTCAGCTGGTGCGCTAGGCGCTCGGTACACCAAGAGAAAGGCTATACTCTCCTGGGAGTCCCACACAAGCCCAACGGATTCAAACCCTGGGGCATTCAGCACAGGTACCGACCTGAGAGATAACATATCACGGGAGAACATAGCTACCCCACCCCACCCCCCCCACCCCCACCTCCCAGTTCTGCTCTGGTGAGTGACGACATAACCAGGGGGGACCGACTCATGGAGGTAGATCTCATCACCATCCTGGAGCCAGGTCTCAGTCACACAAAATAAATCAGGTGTTAGCTCGGAAACAAAGTCTTGGATGGTGGCAGTCTTGTTCCTAATGGACCGGGCATTCACCAATACCAGAGTAGAAGGGGAGGAAGCTGGTAGTCTGCCAGCAGTGTACTTTGGGATAGGACGCAGGTCAGAATGGGCCAGAGTCTGTTTGTGACTCTGGCGGATTCTCTCTATTGGCCTGCGCCTACCGCCATATGTCCCATTCCCACAGATCGTTGGAATCAGCCTCCTGGTCACTAGATCCCCTTGAGGTGATGCGGGTTCAGCTTCCGACAGACCCCTTGAAAAGGGGACAGGGAGAGGTCGGGAGGTGGGTCAGGTATGTCCGTAGCGGGTGACTCCTTGACTCTGGGACCCAATCCAGTTGGAGCGGGGTGTATTCAGTCACTCCTGGAGAACGGATAGGGCCTGCATGGGAGGTCCTTGGGATAGGATGCTCAACCTCTGGGTTGGTCGCCGAGGGTGGTCGAGGTGGATCAGGTGGCTTTTGTGGAGGATTGAGCTCCCTGGGGAGTGAGTTACTTTACTGACCCTCGTGGGGCTGATGGGTGGTTTTTTGTTCTCCTTTGGGGGTCGGAGAAGGTGGCACTTCTCAAGGAGATGTAGTTAGCCCCAGAAGGTTCTGGGCCTGTGCTTCGTCCGCCTTCGATGGGGATTCTTTAAGGCCCATTTACTGCTAGAATCTCTATTAGGAATTCCCAATAGCTTGTCATCATGCTCCACAGTTGTCTGTTGGAGGTTGCTTGCTTGAACGGAGCCAGGTGCTTTTCTGCTTCCCTCAAGGGATGGTGCTTTAGGTTTTGGGGCTGCCTGTAGAGTAGATGGGCAGGCAGCTGAGGGGGAGGAGGGCAGGCAGCACTGGCTCCTCCTCTGGCCACGCCTCCAGCCACGCCTCCGCTGTGGTGGAACCGCCTCCTGGCTATCAGGGGGAAGAAGAAGAAATGGTTGAGGCTTCGACACCATCTTGGAGGAATCTGGTCGATAGGGTGCCATCTTGGGGGAAGCTGGCCTAATGACCCTGGCCCGCGGAGCCTGTAGCAAGGCCGCCCGACGCCGGGGGCGAGCTCCCGGAACCGTCGCCAGGACGGCAGAGACGCCCAAGTAGGGAGTAGGCTTCACAAGGGGCTGTGCAGACAAAGGGCAGTCTCCCGGTCCCTCAATTGAGCCGTCCCCGCTGGGCACGCCAAGCACGCCAGGTGTTCTCTTCAGGGGTCAGACAGACCCCGCTTGGGTGTGTTGGAATGTTCCTGAATCTCCTGCTTGGGCTTCCTCCTGGGGGGACCCGGAGAAAGGGCCTCCTGGTGAAGCCCTGGGGATCTCCCTGAAGAGCGCGCCCATCGTTATGGGCGATAAGGGTTGGTGGCTGCAGCTGGAAAAGGCAGACAGCATATCGCCCAACCTTCTCAGCTGGGAGACCAGCAGATTGTATTGTTGAAAAATCATACCCAGGGAGAGGCAGGTATGTCCCTGTGAAATCCTCCACAGATCTTCTGGCAAGATGGTGGGTGGGATGGAGTCCAGGCCGCTCTGGCAGGTGCACCCAATGGCGTTTGGAAAAATGTCAGTGCTCTCCCCCACCGAGGTTCTGGGGGTTCTGGGGGGACCTGCCACAGCAGTTTCATGTTGGAGGTCAACCCCTTCCGAGTGAGGGTTAACCCCTGGGCTGGAGGTCGGTGCAGCCTCCAGCTCTGGCAGCTTCGGTTGGAGCTCTTCTGCAGTGCTTCCACACACCGGCGCCATCTTGGAAATCTTTACTTCTTTACTTCTTCAGGTCTGACCTTCCTTTCTTCTTTCTCCTTGTTGTGGTTCTATATACATTGATATTTGTAGTCCCTTTTATATCAATAATTTAATTGTCTTTTCCAAGTATTTAATAAAGTTTTTTTTAATGCATTTGTTCTGTCCCTATGTAATCAAAAAAGTCAGTTTATCCATATTCATGATGTCTAGGATTTTCTCTATCCAGTCTATCCAGTCCTCTTACTGGGATCTTGATTTTTGTCTCCATGTCCTTGCATATACTATTCTTGCCACTGTTGTCATGTATATTTGTCTTCATTGGTGTCCCATTGTAAGTTAGTCATTCCTAGAAGAAAAGCTTCCGATTGTAATGGGATTTTTCTTTTTAAAACTTTTTGACAGATCACGTGTATCTCTTTCCAAAAAGCTTTGGCTGGTTCGCAGGTCCACCACATGTGATGGAATGAGCCTTCACACTTTCCACTGTGGTATTAATGAAATTTGACACCACTTTATCAGCTATGGTGTACTGGGATTTTTAGTTTGGTGAAGCACCACCACTCTTTTACGGAAGAGGCTAAAAACTCTGTAAAACAACTCTGATAATTCCTTAGCATTTCTCCATGGCAGCTAAGGTGGTATCAGCTTAGATGCACTCCCAGACTGCCCCACTTCCCTTTTCTTGTATTTCCCTTTCACTACAAACTGAGCTCAAAATGCAATAGTAGTTTTCACTGAATTAATATGGCCTACTAATGTAAGTCAGTCTGATTTGGTACATTCTGAATTAACAGTTTGGTCTGGTTTGGAACATGATGAATTAACAGTTCTCAAGTCCTTAGGTTGTGGAAGAACAACAAGGGACACTGGAAAATGCTGAGAGAGATGAGGAGTGTGTCAGCTCCCCCTGGTGGCCAGAAGTTTGCCTCTGTTTGTCTATGTTCGTCTATATATGTCTAAATATGTCTATTTATGTTGTTTATATATGTTGGACTGCAGGGATTGTCTGCAAGTATGTGTACTGTAATCCGCTTTGAGTTCCCTTTGGGGTGAGAAGAATGGAATATAAACAAAGTAAATAAATGAATTAAATCTAAAGGGTGCAAGTGTGCATATATGCATATTTTTTTAATTTTTCAGAATATTGGATTTGACTCGTTTCATTCAAAACCTCACTCAGCCATTGAGCACATTTTTAAATTATAGGCTGAACAAAGCCATGCTCCTAACCTAATCCTTGGATTTCAAATATCAAATGTCAATAATTCTGATGTAAGCAAGCATACATTTTAACCTCAGTCAGTCTTCAGCATACTTTCAAATAGCAAGTGCCAGACATTTCTGTTTCAGCAAGCACGCAACTTAATACTGGTCAGCCCTCAGCTCATTTTCCAAGGTGCCTCAAACATCCATCTCTTGAAACAAAATGACTTTGTGGCCTCAGGCACTGCCCTCTCCACACACAACTCTTGATTTAAGACATGGGAGGAAATCATGCAGCCTTCCAAGAGTTGCTAGACTGAAAGTCCCAATAACTATATCCAATGCTGAAGAATGCTGGGCATTGCATTTGGAAAGCTCTGTCTATTCACTGTAGGGTTATTAACTACAAAAAAAATGTCCTGGATTCCTTTAGTTGCATCCTTCTATCTTACATTGCTTTTGCAATCTAGGATCATAATCCTGTTAGTGAATAAAAATTGTGTATAATTGCAACTGACCTTTTTTATCATTGTGGAGTCTAACTTTTAGTTCCAACTACACAACAACCTAAATCCTCCCCAACCCACCTTGTAAGCTTCTCTACTCCATAATAGTTTCCAATTATGGCCATTTCTGTGTTGTCAGAACATTTGAAGAGACAAGTAGAAATATGTCCAGATGTTTCCTTTAGCTTGACAAGTTGCAATGATGACTGCCCTTTTCTAGATGTGTTCTAGCTTGTCCATATCCTTGATTTGTGATTCTCGGAACTGGACAGTGAGATCTGACCAATGCAGGAAAGTTTGGCACCACAGTTAATTCAGCTCAACATACTTATAGAGTTTGAACTCGGTGTACAGTCAATAAAATAAGCTGAAGACAAAGGGGAAACATGGGAGAAAGTGAAAGAAACTGGGACAGCTGCAAAAGTGAGACAACAGAGGATTAATCAGGGCTGACCCTGTCAAATCGAAACAGGTTGTAGGATATGGAGGAGCTCAAGGGACACCCTAAGTCCATATATTGGCCACACCTTTTACATCCATTACATAACATCTTAGAATCATAGTGATGAAAGTGATGACAAGGGACACCCAGTCCATGCAGGAATACACAACCAAAGCACTCCTGACAGCTGGCCATCCTGCCTCTGTTTAAAAACCTCCACAGATAAAGACTCCACCACACTCTGAAATTGCATTTTTTTCACTATTGAATAGCTCATTCCATTAGGAAGTTCTTCCTAATATTCAGATGGAATCTATTTTATCTATAGCTTGAATTCCGTGCTTTATGTTGTAGTCTTTGTAGCAGCAGAAAATAGGCTTGTTCCCTCTTCAATATGGCATCATTTCAAATATTTAAAGATGGCTATAATTTCCCCTTTTAATCTTCTCCATCTGGCTGAAAGAAAATATCTGGATGCATCCCCACTGATCCCCGCCCAGTTTCAAATAACATTGAAATAGCCACGTAGGAAGGATGCACTGATTATAGGATAGATTTTTGAGGTGAAGTCCAAGGGGATGTGGCTTCAGGGATCACCAAAGATTAGGTGCTGTATGTACATCTACTAATTCAAGGTTGTGTACATTTCTCAATGCAACCAAATACGCAAAATCCCATACGAATATTTTTTTAAAATAAGGTAATACTACACAATAATAGTGCTATGATTCCATTTTAACTGCCATGGTTCCAATCTATGGTATCCTGGGATTTGCCATTTAGCAAGGAACATTTAGAATTTTCACCCAGCGATCTCCTTACCAGGCTACAGTGCCTCTCAAGACTATAAATCCCATGATTCCATAGGATGCGTCCACAGCAGGTAAATGGGGAAACATGGTGTTAGGGCTACCTTTGTACCAAGTTCAGAAACTCCAGCTGGTTCAAAATATGGCAACCAGATTGGTTACAGGAATATTAAGGAGTGAGCATATTACACCTATCCTGAAGTCACTCCACTGGCTGCCAGTTAGTTTCTGGGCAAAGTACAAGATATTGGTTTTGACCTTTAAAGTCCCACATGGTTTGGATCCAAATTTCCCAAAGGATCGCCTTCTCCAGTGCAATCCACCCCAAATACTGAGGTCCTCTGGGGAGCAATAACCTCAATCAGTCAAAACCCTACTGGCGACTATAGCCCAGAGCAGTGTTTCCCAATCAGTAAGGTGTACAGGCTGCTCTACTCCTTGATACTGACCAGGGAGACCCCACGCAGCTCCTACTTTCCAACCTCGAGCACCCGGGACAACCTATTCCCCCGCGATTCCCACTCACGCTGCAAATTTCAAAAGGCACCGCATTCCGCGGCTTTTTTTCGCTTCCGCGTTCACCAGCTACTCTGAGCGGCATTTCACGACCTTTACGACTCACCCTCACTACAGGAGATCCCGCTTTACTACAGAACTACTGAGGGGATACCTGGTTACAGTATACTCTCCTGTAAGTGACTTATTTGCTTTATTGAACATTTATTAACTTCAAACGTGGAACGCTTCATTCTGCTGCAGCTCTCTTGGGGCTTTCTTCATTGCGAGCTCTGAGGGTTACCATTAGTGCACCGGGACTATATACATGGGAATTCCCATTACGATTCTACCTTTTGTCCCCGTGAGTGTTCTCTCTTACCTCAGTGTACTTATTAGCCTTGCACCCTCTATAACCAGAATGTATTTTGTGTGTATAAGGCGTCTTTGATATATTTACATGTTATTTTTGACTGCCCTTTAAGCAGTTGGGTTTGCCTATGCTCTATTAATGTACTGCATTATTGGTGATTTATTTGTAGCATCTGGTGAGATTGCTCACTCAGATCTCGCCGTTATTGTTTGTATTGACTGACATTATTTACATTGCTTATTGAATTGGAGCATTGAGCATCCCATTACCCACCACATGGGATTTCAATTATAATTTGAATTTTGATAATTAAGACTCAGTGTCTATGTTATAAATACTGTATTATCTAACCAAGACACCCACCTGTGTTAGTTTACTTTAATCATCAGGTGTGCCATGGGAAATTGGAACCTCCAATACCTTTTCTTCCCCCTCTTGCCGAACACTTTTTCTTTTCCACTCGGGCTCCCTTCTTCCCAGCCTCACTCTGCTCGTTTTGCCTCGCTTTGCTCACGCTACTGCGCAGACTCGCCCCACGTCTTCCTCCCTCCCCCTCCCCTCGTGAACATGCTCACACTGCCCCCTCGGAACAAAATGGGGCAGAAGCGACAAGAAAAAGTAAGTGTTCGGCAGGAGGGGGAAGAAAGGGCATGGAGGGGAAGGGGGAGGAAAAGGTCTCTCTCAAAATCTGGCATAGGCAAACTTGGACCTTCCAGGTGTTTTGGACTCCAATTCCCACCATTCATAGCAGCCTATGGCCCTTTTCCTTTCCCACCTCAGCCACTTAAGCAGGAAAGGGCCTCCGGCTGTTAGAAATGGTGGGAGTTGAAGGCCAAAGCACCCAGAGGGCCGAAGTTTTCCCATGCCTGTTTTAGGGACCTTAACGTGGTGAACCTCCTTCCAACATTGTGATTCTGGATAGAAAACAAACAACATAACATAGCATTGTTTGAGTCCACAGTGCTTTCTGGGTGTAGGTGAACTACAATTTCCAAACTCAATATCAATTCCCAAGCAAACCCTTTCAGTACTTTCCATTGGTAATGAGAGTTCAATATGCCAAGTTTGGTTCAATTCCATTGTTGCAAGAGTTCAGGATGCTCTTTGATTGTGTGTTAACTATAAATCCCAGAAACTATAACTCACAAATGTCAAGGTCTATTTTCCCCAAACTCCATCAGTGTTCACATTTGGACATATTGAGTATTCATGCCAAGTTTGGTCCTGATCCAACATTGTATGAGTCCACAGTGCTCTCTGGATATAGGTGAACTACAACTCCAAAACTCAAGGTCAATGCCCACCAAACTCTTATAGTATTTTCTCTTGGTTATGGGAGTTCGGTGCCAGAAGTTTGAGTCCATTCCATCATTGGTGGAGTTCGGAATGCTCTTTGATTGTGGGTGAACTATAACTCCCAGCAACTACAACTCCCAAATGACATTGTGTGTCATTTTGGTTGGTGGTGTGGCCCAGGATTTTGTAAAGGTAAAAAATGTGCCACGGCTCAAAAAAGGTTGAAAAACACTGACCCAGAGGACTTTTAGATTAGCCACTCCAAGACTGTGAAACAACCTGCTGGAGAAGCACCAAAAGCTAAATGAGCTCACAGAATTAAAAACCATCTAAAGACCTATCTCTTCCAGCAGGCCTACCAAGCCAGTTTTAAGCATGAATTTAAACTCATGTCCTTTGTTTAATCTCTCTTTTGTGTATTTTAATATGTATTTTATAGAAATGCATTTTATTATGTGCATTTGTGATATTTTTACAATGTTTATGTGTTTTAATTATTCTGTAACCAACCTTGAGCTGCAAGAAGAGGCGGGTAAGAAATAAAATTATTATTATTATTTGGTAGTAAGAAAACAAAACCAAGTCCACCAAAGAAACCAAGTCCACTTGGTCCATATGCTATGGCATGATGAACAATAATTGGCAAGAGACCGTTAGGAAAATAATGTTGTCAGATTGGGCAGTCATGTGAATGGCAAACTCAGCAGATAACCATGGATTTTTGGCGATTACTCTAATGATAACTTCAGGAGGAAAAGTAAGAGGTATAAATTGCAACAAAGCAGATTTGAGGCAAATATTAAGAGAAAGTTCCTACAACATGAAGCACTCGAAACATGGAACCAACAGTTTCAGGAGATGGTGGGTTATCCTTCACTATATTTAAGCAGAGGTTGAATGGCATTTGCTCAGGATGTTGTAAGTGCATCCAACACTGAGGATTGGATTAAATGACTTTCAAAGCACCTTTCAACACTGTAATTTTAATTTTCTGCCCAGTGTGCAGCAAAAAACTTTCTATCACTACTGCCAAACTTCTTAGGTTAAATGGGGGTGTCAAACTCATTTTCATCGAGGGCCACATCAGCCTTATGGTTGCCTTCAAAGGGTCATCAGATTCATGGATGGGGAATCTGTGGATGCAGAGGTCCAATTATTTCTTACATAGTAGTCACAGTGTTCTTTAGATTTTATTTAATTTGAGTCTCCAGATGTTATTGAATACCAACTCACATCACTTTTGATTCTCCACCATGCAGACTGGATATAATGGGAATTGCAGTCCAATAGCATTTGTGACTCTGAGGTGAGGAAAAGATTAAAGGACATTTTAAAGTCAGACATCATATCCACAAGCCTTGTATCTAAATTCAAACCACACTATCGTAACTAAACAGAACAAACTGAACCTTCTAGATCAGGGGTGCTCATTAGGTAGATCATGATCTACTGGTAGATCTCAAAGGGCGTCCTGGTAGATCCCAGGCAGATCGCAGGCACAGTATGTATGGCTCCCATGCCATTTGTGAAGAATGCTCAGGGGCTTATTATACTCACATTTAGTTGAATTCAGTCTTAAAACGCCTCCTCCTGGGTGCTGCAAGATCTGACCGCGCGACCCCACTCCTGCGCGAGCTGCACTGGCTTCCGATTGAATTCCGGGTCCTCTTCAAGGTGTTAGTTCTCACCTTTAAGGCCATCTATGGTTTGGGGCCAGTGTACCTGAGGGAGCGACTTACCCCTTATGTGCCCGCGAGATCACTGCGCTCTGAGGAGCTTAACCTCCTTGAGGTGCCTTCCCTTGGAACCTGCAGACTGGCCACTACACGGCGGAGGGCATTCTCTGTAGCTGCCCCAAGTCTCTGGAACGGCCTCCCGGAGGAGATCCGCGCCATCCGCGCTCTTCTGCCCTTCCGCAAGGCCTTGAAGACTTGGCTCTTTAGGAAGGCGTTTGGCCCTTAACTCAACCACACTGTGTGCCATGCCGCCTATTCCCCCCCAGGCCCCCCCCAGATTCTTAATGATGTTTAATGTGTTTTAACTGTTTAATCTGTTTTATTACTCATGGTGTTTATGCTTCTTCTGTAAACCGCTCTGAGCTCCGGAGTGAGCGGTAAACTAAATCGAAGTTAATAAATAAATAAATAAATAATAAATATATGGCTCTCACTGAAATAAATTTCCTAATATTTTGCTTTTATGGCTCTCTGAGTAGTGGGTAGGTAGATCTTTGGGACTTGGTTGTTTTATAAGTAGCTCACATGCTGGAAAAGTGTGAGCACCCCTGTTCTAGATGTTGTATCATAACTCCCATCTGCTCTGGTCATGATGGCTAACTATGAAGAATACAGGAATTGTAGTCCAGCATCTGGAGGCCCATATAAAATGACATGGCGGGCCAGATTTGGCCCATGGGCCTTGAGTTTGACACATGTGGGCTAACTCTTGGAAAAGTTATTTTTGGAGTAGAAAAATCAGTATCCCCTAGCTAGCAAAACCTGATGCCTGAAGGGTGCTGGGAGTTATAGTCCAAAAATAACATTTCTAAGCTCTGTTGGAAGTCTTAACTCCATTTCATCACTTGCTATAGCATGTACCAGGCAGTTCTAACACACAATTAGAGAATAAATGCATTTAGCTGCAGCTCCAAAATTCTTATCTATAACCATGTAGTATCTGTTTTGTTTTGTTAAACTTTCTGGGAGCAACACAGCAACAATTGTTTATTCAACCTCTAGAAGATATGAATGCTAACTCCCATTTGAGATAGAAGGATGTCATATTGTTTGCCTAGGACCACCCAGAAAACATGTTTGATGAAGGATCAGAAACAAAGATCTGGTTGCCTTTGCTGCCTGCCTGTTTGAAGGGGAAAAAAGTAACTCACAAAGGAGTTTTTTAGAGTCATGAATTATGATTTAGCAACTAAGTCAGTCCATAAGAGAAAAAAACTTGTCTTTTATATCCTGATGGTATTTCAGATAAAATACCAGAGAACACTGTGCCAGTCTCTTTGATAAATTGAGTACTGGGAAAGCCCTGAATGCAAAATTATCTAGCAGATGATAAATCTCCTGTAATAAATTTTTAAAAGGGAAGAAAGTCAAGAAAAGGAATCAGGAGACAGTACTATCGCTGTAAAGTTCAACTTTTCTTTAAACTCTTTGCAATTTTTTTAAAACCCAACTCATCCCAGTTCTATGACTGGCATTGTAGGTTTTCATTAATTATATGAATCTTAGGAATGACAAGATCCCCATGCCTGAAAATGATTAAGCCATTTATTTAAGGTCAGAGGTCTGGATCATTACTTATTCAACAAAAAAAGAAAAGAAATACACAGCTGATGTTGTCCCCCTTCTTCCCCTTCCCCGTCCCCCGTCCCCCCCAAATTATCAGGCAATTTTATTCCAAAGAAGTTCAATGACAAACCAAAGATTGATAATATCTAGCTATTTTTAAATAATTTCTTTTTCCAATAGCTTAATACATAACTACATCACAACTGTAACTTAAAAAGAAATAACTTTACTCCTTTTGTGATGCACTTTTCCTTTTGAGTTATTCTCTTAGTTATATTTTAAAAACATTGCATGCCTCAAGTGTTGCATTATATTCTACCTTGTGCTCAGCAAAGCATGAGCTAATAAGAAGGCGGATGCCAGAAATGTGATTTGGACATCAGGTCAATGGTTTGTATCATTCAGCTTTTCTTAAGTAAACCAAAAAGAGCTGTTTTGGGGTTTTTGGTTTTTGTTTGTTTTTGGTTTTTTTGGTTTTTGGTTTGGTTTTGGGGAATTGGGGTTTGAGGGGGGGTTGCAAAACAGCACAGTGAATAGCGTTGCTTTGAAGTATATGAATATGCCTGACATATATACAACAATTAGTCACGCACTAAACAGATGTTACAAATATGTTGATATGACTGTGCACTTCAGGTCAGTTTCCCTATATTATGAACCACTTATTAATGCATTTAACTTCCGTGCTGCCATTTTACCACCTTTAAAGCCAAGATGGAATCGGGTAACTGGTTTGTGGTTAATTATTACACCTCTTTTGCTCTACCTGGCTGTGGTGCATCAACAATATTGACATTCATTCTAGGCCCCGCTCTATATACCTCCTTTGCCAAAATACTTTTTTTGTTGGTGACCTCAAAGGTTCTTTCTAAGTTGGGTTGTAGGGGATTAAATTTGGAACATATTCATCCAGTTTGGGGCAGTCTCCACTGCATTCACTGTTGGGATTGGCCCACAAGGTATTTATTTATTATTTCAATTTGTATGCTGCCCTTCCCAATAGGCTCAGGGTGGTTTACAGCATATAAAACATCTCATTAGCTAAAAATAACAATAAAACAATATAACAGTAAAACAAAAACACATTAAAGTAATACAACAGTTGGACTTGTGGCTAAAGATTGAATGCTATATGACCCTGGATGTCCTCAGCATCCACAGATATGTACACCTTTCCCCCAATGTATATTTGTTTATTTTGCAGGTCCCAGGCTGTTGCCCATACCTATGCACCAGTGAGTTCTGATTTTGTGGTCACAGCTTTTTGGGCTGTGTGTCAGGCTTATTGAAGCCATTTTGGCGTCACCTAGGGTTTGGTGATATGGTCTTTTGCACTGGCACAGATTACTGCACCTCTTTGGGGAGCACCGTGGCCTGCCTCCTCATTTTTGCTTGTTTATTTGGGGGCAATGACCTAGGTCCAGGCATGTAGCCAGGGGGGGGCTAAGGGGGCTTCAGCCCCCCCGAAATTCTCAGGGTGGTCCGTGAAAAGGCCTTACTGGTACATTATTTAAACGGTTATGTTTATTCATATCATGATCTGATCACCATGCTCATTATATCCCACATTAATGGGGTTATTGGGATAACAATACAAAAGGTTTGCTAGGGTAGACCCTCTTCCACCCAGTCTCAGCCCCCGAACCAAACTCAGCCCCGAATCAAAATCCTGGCTACGGCCCTGCCTAGGTCTTTTGTTTAGTGAAGTTCTTATTATCACGATTATCAAGAATAGGGATATGATCCAAGGCAATTGACCAGACACCAATTACTAAAGTTTTATATTTCCATTGCCTACCCTAAAATTACGGTACATAGCTGAGGCGTGAATTATTGAGGTCTGGTGGCACTTACCTCCTCAAATTGGCATGATATTGTTTCTCGGAGATACATAATATACTCTTAATCTCATCCTGTGTCATGAATATTTTTTAAACTCCAAAAAACATTAAAAGGTTTTTTTTTAAAAAAAATTGTTCACAACGAGACAATACCACAGACCAACACAGAGAAAGAAAGTAGACACACACTCTCTATAGCTACACTGGGCAGACAAACACAGAATGAGAGGCTATCTGAAAAGGGAACCAAAAATGGCATGGTTTTGTCCCGAACTACACAACCGCGCCCGTACCTTGGGAAGTCTGACTTGGCCACGGTAGTCCATGCTCTGGTTACATCCCGTATAGATTACTGCAACGCTTTCTACGTGGGGCTGCCTTTGAAGACTGCTCGGAAGCTTCAATTGGTCCCACGGACAGCAGCCAGGTTGATAACAGGAGCGGCACTCAGGGAGCGTACAACTCCCCTGTTGTGCCAACTCCACTGGCTACCAGTTTGCTACCGGGCACAATTCAAAGTGCTGGTTTTGGCCTTTAAAGCTCTAAACGGTTCTGGTCCAACTTACCTGTCCGAACGCATCTCTCCCTATGAACCATCAAGATGCTTAAGATCATCCGGAGAGGCCCTGCTCTCGGTCCCACCTGCTTCACAGGCACGTCTGGCAGGGACGAGAGACAGGGCCTTCTCAGTGGTGGCTCCTCGGCTTTGGAACTCCCTTCCTAGTGACATCAGATCGGCCCCCTCCCTCCTGACATTTCGTAAGAAAGTCAAGACTTGGCTTTTTGAGTCAAGCATTCGCAGATGAACTTTAATCGAGAATAAAGGATTCTATGATGACGAAACGGAAACCGATTTTAAGATTGTGGAGCTGAGATTTGTATTTTATAGTTTTTAACTGTTAATTTTATATGTTTTTATATGACTGTTTTTATCTTGTGATATATTGTATATGGGCACTTGTTGCCGCTTGTTCACCGCCTCGAGTTGCCTTTGGGCTGAGAGAGGCGGTATAGAAGCATGGCAAATAAATAAAAAATAAATAAATAGGGATTGGGAAGAATTTCCTGTCCTTGGGCTGGTTTCAGGGACCAAATTAGCTTGGGGGCTTACACCCTTTAGCTAGCTTTCCAGTATTTGAGATGAACCTTTGAGCAACCATGCTGATCAGGGATTGCTCTCAGGGACTTTAGTGTTTCTCGCAAGGGGGATCTGGGGGCCCGAGTCAGGGGTGACTGACTGCCTCAGCTCCTCCCGTATCAAATTTGCTCCCCCAAATTTAATTAACAATCACCAAGAAATATTTAAATTAGTAACAATAAAGTTGTTCTTTGTTTATTCCATTTTGGTTGTCTGGTCTCTTTTTTCCTGATTTGTCAGCAAATAATGTTACTTTGAAGTTTGAACTATAATGCCAATAAACTACTCCTGCACCTTTGGGGCTGTAACTGTAGGTAACACATTACTTTTAAAAAAGTGACTTTCCTTGTTCTGTTTCAGATCAATGTCTTGAAAAACACCAAATAAAATATGGCATTAAACTCTGGACACAAATTTCATTTGGAAGAATACAGGGAGCCCAGCTCTTGTAACTGGAGGAGTCCCTCAAAGCCTGTCATCACCAGACACAATAAAATATTAGCTATTAGCTACAAGCCACAGGTGTGCCTGTGCACCAGCGGTCTTCACCGCCAAAGTTTAATGTTTTGAGTGCCAGACTCAACCCATACTTGACCTATTTGCTCGGAGCCTTCTTTCATCAGGGACAGCTGTACTTAAATTTCACATTCCAAATCTGCAACCTGAGAGGGCTGCTTTAATCAGATCAAACAGAGATTTTGGTCATATGTGCCTCATCTGCATATTTGAGAGTACTTTTTGACCCAAGCAGAACACTGAAAACTTCCTTAATTTTACAGAAATTGCAATAAATGGCAATAATATTTATTTATTTATTTGTCACGTTTCTATACCGCCCCTCTCAGCCCGAAGGTGATTCGGGACGGTCTCTGCCCTCAATACAACACAAGCAAACAAACCAAAAAAATAACCATATAACAACAAATTAACAATTAAAAACATACAATTGCAATCTCAGCGTCATGTTGAAATCAGTTTCCGTCACATCGTCGTCATTCCATGTATCTAATTAAACCTTTATATTTCATCAGCAAATGCCTGCTCAAACAGCCAGGTCTTGACTTTAATATTGACTTTAACATTGATGCACCCCTCCAGGATGTCATACATTTTCTTCCAATGCATTTTGCGCTTTCATTTTTGTCATCTTACTTTTCCAAGGATATTCCTGAATTTGGTTTCTCTAGTAAAGGGAGAAGTAATCCTGTCATCTGGAGAAAAAATAAAGTAGCTGGAGATTTGTAACGTGTATTTTTAACCAACTTTATGCTTACCTTTCCAAGCATTAAAAAAGTCAGTATTTTGACTTTGGATATGTGGCAATGCAGAGGAATGGCTCTATCTTATCAATATACTTTGAAAAGAGCATAAATGTGTCATGATAACCAGGACTAGGACTGTCATGTGAAATACAGGGTTGGATTTCTGGACCTTAAAGATTTGTACAGGAGTGAATGTTGTTTATTGCACAAGCTCCACCTGCTGAAATTATTTCTTCTGCACAACTATTAAAAGCACAAGAGCCCTGTGCTGGGTTTTATCAGACTGTTACAGTCTCTAAGCAGAGCGAGCTTCAAGTTCAGTTTCGAATTCTATTACTCCTGACATCATTTCTGATAGGGAACATATTTGGCAGGGCATACGTCTTGCATCCAAATTCAGTCTTTCTGAATTTGGATGCAATTCAAGTGGCTTCTGGTGGCTCCTCATCTTCAGGGATTACTAGATGATTAGATGGCCATACTATCAAATTTTTAAAACTGATTGGGATGGGTTTTTAATCATGTGTGATTCAGTTTTATTATTTTACTAGCTTGGGGACCCGGCGGTGCCCGGGTTATTTGAGAAAGGCATTGTGTGCCATAGTTTGTCATTGGTGTGGGCCATAGTGCTCTAAGGAAGTGAATCATCCATGGTCCATCCTTCCTCAAACTGCACCAGGATGTAGGGTGCATCTTGGCGGGGTCTGTGTGCCAAGTTTGGTCTTGTTCTGTCACTGTTGGGGGCCTAGTCAGGAAAATCAAGTTGAGGAAGCCTAACAATATCCCATGAGCTGAGGCCTAGTCAGGAAAATCAAGTTAAGGAAGCCTTGCTGTCAATTTTGGGCCTGGTCTGTGATTTATAGGGGCTGCAGTGTTGTTCGGGAAGTGAATGAGGAGAAGGTACTGCAAATCCCATCATTTGTGGCCCAGCCTGCCCTAAACCACATCAGGTTGTGAAGTGGGCCATTGGTCCCTTGTTTGCCATGTTTGGTCCTGACCCGTCATTGCTGTGGGCTGCAGTGACTGACTGCCTGAGGCCTTTCATTTTCCCTCTATGTATAGGGGCTGCAGTGTTGGTGAAGGTACTGAACATTCCATTTCCAACAGAAAAAACTGTCAACTGGCTAACTTCAACTCCAGCCATTTATGCCTGCCTCAGGCCCTTCCCTTTCCTCTCTATGCTGTGTTGGAATGTTGGGAGGCTGGCCTGTCACAGCCATTTATGCAAATAAGCCCACAGTTGCAGCCAACATTCGCTCGGTCGCACCACCCACCCACCGCCCGCAAACACTGACTTTTATTATATACAGATATAGTATTTTAATAAATGTTGATGTCTTTAGAACATGTTTGTAAAAACACAATCACCCCAAAAACGATATTTGAAATATTTGAGTTTACTCACAAATACATCGTTTTGAGTACCTTTGGTAAAATAGCTTACCCCTCCATCGGAAAGCCAAATTAGTTTCATCATACTAGATTTCCAGAAAGAAATTTGCATCCACCCAAGCATTAATGACAACCAGAACAACAATATTAATAAGTTTCTCACCTTGTTTTACATGAATCTTGATTAAATCAATTTATAGGATAGCAAAAAGTTTGGGTTTTTGACCATTCAAAAAACGCTCAATGAAAAACAATCCCATAACAATCAGCACGTAATCTGAATGCAAGTCAACAGTAAGAGGCTCTCACATTGTCATCTCGAATGGCAAAGCATGAGGTGTTGTCATAAAGACAGGTACTTTTAATCCTGCTGCTCACATCTTTTTTTTTATTTCTCAATGCTCTTTTGCCTATTTAAAAATTTTAAGATATTTAGCCATAAAAACTTAAATTTAGAAGTTTTCCCAGTTTATTTGGGCAGCTCCCATATATATGTCTATGTGAAAAATATTCCTAAGATGTGCAGAGATGTGATAACACGTCCCATGCATTTTCAAACAGATAAGGGGAATCATTTCTCCCATTTCAAAGAAACCAGTAGTGACAAGGACTTGATTGTGAACCAAAACTAGGACAAAAACACACACTTCGGGAACATACGGTATTTTTTAGCTCCCACATAATATAAGACTTTTAAAAAAAACTACACAAAGCCCTTCCAGAAATGAGCCATTATAGAACATTGCAGAGTCCCTGGAAAGCATGTGTTTGTGCAGGGAACTAAATCATTCGTAACCTGATACAAGTGACTCTTTATATCAGGCTGAAGGCCAAGACCAAAGCACTATATTTCAGTAATGATGAACAACTGGACATGTTTTGCCATTGTTATATGAGCTACCTTGTGTAGTAATCACTTCAAGCCAGCTTAAAGATTCAATTTCACAAGGTGAGCAGTTGGTTGTGAATCATATGTTACATGGGGCCAGTGGGGAAGAGAGATGTCAAATTTCTCATTATCCACAGATGTATAATACAAAGCTTTTCTTAATAGAAAGGCATCCCCGTGTCTTTTAAGTGAACCTAAATTGGCCTGAAAGAATTTTCTTATTGTGTTGGGCAATAATTCACCAGCTCAAGCTTTATTCTTTTGCTCCCATATATTCTCTCATCAAGCAGCGCAACACAAAAATCTTTCAATTATAAACCCTCACAGAATAGAGAAGTCAGTCAGCCTGCCCTCAGAAAGTTTAACAGGTAACTCTGAAGTGTTGAAGTGACACCTATTTTCTGCTTGCCTTGTTATTTGGTAAGATAATGGGCTGAGCAGACTAAATAAATAATATGTTGAGACTCCCACAGATGGCTCACAGACATGCCAAGCTAGTAAAAGTATTTACAGTTTATTCAAACAAAAACATAGCCACAGTCCGGCATAAAAAAAACCCACACCCAAAAAAAGCCTATAAACAAGACAGAGAAGACGTCCGTCTTTTGTAGTCTTTGGCCTTTATCCCGGCTTGAAGTCTGTGTAATGCGAAGATCCGTCCGAGAAGGAAAGGAGGAGTGCTTCTCAAATTCCAGGAGCTAAGTATACAAACAAACACATCAAAGCCCCCGCAACCCACAGCAATCCCCTTCCACCCATTATACAATACCAAAAAGAGACAGGCACTCACAGCAACACAGGATATGATCAAACGAAACGCGGTAGTCACTAAACATAAAAACACACATTAAAGCCCCAACCCCCAACAAACAACAGTGTCAGCTAGAGCTGCCATAGCAGCTCCCAGAACCCAACATGAAAACAGCCCAATACTCACAGCTCGCTGGGAATCAGGAACTAAGACACGAAGAATCAAGAGCACCAGATACAGGAACTAGCAACCCACCAGCAACACCTTGGCTGACCGCAGAGTCCCAAATCCCCAGACCTTACTTATATACCCTTACAACTCAGAGTCATCAGACTCCCCACCCAAATCTTCCTCAGCCCCCACAGCTGCAGCCCTGGGTGTATTCCTCCAATCCTCCCACCTTTGCTGAACAGTTAAAGGACCCCAATCCGACTCAACATTCCCACTAGGCCAATCAGGATCACTTGAAAAGCCAAAAAATGAGCTTTTGCTGGACTCAGCATTTAACACATTCCTGACATCCTGCACCAACGCTGAGTCCAGCTCTGTATCACTCTCTTCTGAGGTTAACTCTGCTTCAAACCCCTCAAAAGTGTCATCACTGGTAGGCTCCCTAAGTATTTGTCGGACCTTTCTCCTTTGTTCTGCACCTTCCAAACTCACAACACTTGCAGCTCTCTTCCTCCCAGCTGCAGTAATTCTGCCCAAACCTCTCTCTTCAAGTGACATGTCCGACAAAGTATCCTCCTCCCTGTTACTACCTGTAGTAACTACAGGCTCAGCTTGCTCAACTACAACACAATAATATAATATATTGTATATACATATAATATTGATAATATTATAATGTAATACAATACAATACAAATAATAATATGATATTATAATTATACATTTTATATTACATGTAATATTACTAATCTCTCTCTCGGCATTACTTCGCGAATGAAGATTCTTAGGAAGGACTCATCCCACACTTTTTACAAGCGCGTTGGTGACTAAAAAGGCCAATCCGAGATAGGCAAGTTCGATTGCAGAAAGCACAGCACAAAATCTCCTTGGGTGATGTTGTTTCCAAGTTGCAGTTCTTTCTGCATTGTCGTTTCTCTTTGATCCATTCGGCGTGTCTTCTCGAAAGAGGCCGCGGCATTGTGGATAGTGCATCTCCATGCCTCCCGATGTGAGGCCAGGGTGGACCATTGTTGGTGATCAATCTGGACGAGCCTGAGATGTTGTTTCAGGGAGTCCTTATATCTCTTTTTCGGGGTGCCTCCCTTGCAGCCTTTTCCTCTCTTCCTCCTCCCTGGAAGATCCAGGGATGATCTGGCTCAAGTCCAGGCTATTTCACCACTCATCTTACAAATCAGCTCGGGCACTGCAGTCAGTGGAGAAGGCCCCTGCTCTCAGTCCCACCCCCATCTCAAGTGGTGGGAACGAGGGAGAGGACCTTCTCCATGATTGCCCCCCACTTCTGGAACTCCCTCCCTAAAGGCATAAAGATGCCCCCCTCCCTCCTCTCCTTCAAAAAACAACTGAAGACTCATTTTTGCTCACTATCATATGGAGAGGAGGAGAACTAGATAATGAGAGAGCACTATTGGACCTCTAGTTGTGAACTATTGTTGTATTTGGGCTCTGTTAGTCCATATTGGCCCAGTTGTCATCACTCGCTACACAATCAACCCATATGACTCTGTAAACTTTGTTTTATGTTTAGGTGTTATGTCACCATATAATTTTGTTTGATTACATTTTGTTTACTTTATTGATGTTTGGTGCTAATGTGAGGATATTCCAGATTATTATGTTGGTACTTGGTTGTTTTATTGAGGCATTGAATGTTTGCCTTTTTGTACGTTGGAATTATTTATTTATTTATTTATTTATTGCTTCAAACTTGTATACCGCCACTCCCCAAAGGCTCGGAGCGGTTTACAACAGTTTGAGTCCACAAACAATAATACATCAATACAACAGTAAACAGGATGGGGGAGGAGGGGGTAGGGCAAGGGATAGGGTGGGAGAGAGCACAGGGTAGGAATAAAGAGCCAAGCGCAGCAATAGTCCTGCTAAGGCATCATCTTGCCATCGAAGGAGGGAAGATTAGGACGTCCTAACGGGATCAGTGGTGGCCAGTAGCAGGTGCAAGGTGAGACCTGCATTCTTCTATATGGCAGTCTGAGGTGGGGGTTCCAACCTGCCCAAGGAGTATCCTTGTAGTCCTTCCTAGGACCAGAACGTATCCCCCAGGGCTCCAGCTGCTTGTAGCGCGAGCGCCAGAATGTCCTAGATGCGAATGTCCTCTGGGTCCTGAACTACTTGGACATGGGCCCCTCACCTCTAACAAATTAATAGAGGATCTAGTGGCTCTGTGGGCTCGGCCATCTCGGGGGGGGGGGAGCCGGTCTTGTCCCATACTCCATGGTGAGGTCGGAAGCATGACTTTGTTTCTTCGGCTTCTGGCGCCGACTTGCTCTTCCGGGGGCCTTGCTGCTTCCAGTCTAGGTCATTTCTTTAGTTGGAGTCCTCCAAGGGTGGGACTTCCTGCTGCAGACTACCTCCGGGTCCTGTTTCCTCCCTGGCTCCAGACACATGGCCTAGCTGAGCGTCCTCAAGGCCGGTCACCATGTTGGACCAGTCCTCCTCAACCAGGCTCCCCCAACATCTCGCAACATGGCTTCGGTGGGGGCAAGGGTTCCAGGGGGGAGCCAAGGCAGCCGAAATGTCAAACTCTTCCGGTGGGGAGTCAGCCAACAACGGTGGGCCTCCAAGGTCTGCCTGCAGGCCTCTGAGGCCTGCAGCTGACTTTTCTAAAGGAGGTAAGCAGATGGTCTGGGGCTCACCTAAGTCATCAGATCCTTGTGTCCGGTTCAGTTTCGCCACGGCTCCCCCCGATGTCAGCTCTGTGCTATCTTCGATGATGGTCGGCTCCCCTCCAGTATGAATTCAAGCTCTGTGGGGAATCTTATCACAGCTAGGAATCCACTCTGAGTCCCCTTGGGCAGAATATAAATACAGATAGGATGGAATATAACTAAAGAGGGCCTTGGAGGAAAAAATCCCCCTCGCCTACCCAAAGCCCCCTTTTTTTCTCTTCCAACAGAGGAGGGAGGGAGGCTTTAGACCTTGTTGGAGTCTTCTCCCAGCAAGTGCATGGGAAACTGGAGGGGAAGGCTGGCAGTGCCTTCTCAGATCAGCAGGGGTGAGTATCTGGACACCACCCGTGCAAAACCACGAGGTTTAGACCAGCTGTATGGCCTCCGTCCCAAGAGGAAGTGGGATTTAAAATCCCAATTTCTCTTGGATTTTTTGCCTGTCTGGAAGGTCCATATGACTGCATTGGCTTCTTAATTTGTTTTTTAATGTATGAATTCAAGCTCTTATCACAGCTAGGATTTTCACAAAGCTGTTTTATAAAGTGGTTGGGCTCTTCACTGCAGGTTACAGGCTGCTTAAATGATTTCGTTTGGTTTATTAAATTTGGGTGACAATTTATCAACAAACCTTCTCTCTGAGGCTTACAGACAAAGAGAAACAAAATAACATGCCAAGAATACAAAATTCCATAATGAAAAGCTCCAGCAGCAAGTAAAAGGCAGCATAAAACCATAAAAGTAAAGCAATTTATGTTTTTCTTTTTAGAAAAACCATACTAAAATAAGACTATTTCAATGGTCAAGTAATTAGAAAGGTTGTTGTAGGTTTTAGGGCTGTATGACTATGTTCTATAGAACTGTTCTTAAATGAGACAAAAACACTAGGATTTATTATGAAGTGGAGTTATTGTGTAATTGGAATGCCACTAAGGATGCATCTAGACTACAGAATTAATGCAGTTTGATACCATTTTGCTTTGACTCAATGCTTTGGAATTCTAGGTTTTTTAGCTTATAAAGATACCAGTACTCTTAGAAGAGAAATTGAAAGACTTTGCAAAACCCTTGGTTTTTCTTCACAAACAAAGATTCAGGAAGGACTCATCCCACGCTTTCTAAAAGCGCGTTGATTGTTCAGAGGTTGGATATGTCATTTGAGCCTGTGCAGTAGATTTTTCTGGTGGAGCGCAGCGTGCAAAGAACTGGCCTTACCCTTTAAACCAAAGGTTCATCTACCGGGGCCTAGCAAGCTGGGACGGTAGCAGCGAGGTCCTTAGGTCGTAGGTTTGGTTCAAGTTTCCTTCTCTAGATGGTTGACCTTACATGGTTAAACGAGCACCATCTGCCCAGGTTTGAAATCAGAGGTTTCCTTCTCTTAGGATGGTTGCCAAAAGACTAGAGAGCCCGTCCTGCCCTTTGACGTTCTTTGTCAGACCCTTCGGTTGTGACCTGTCTGACATGGGAGGCCACGGGCAGCAAAGCTCACAACTTCATTAGGGTACGCAAGCCTCTCCCCCACAACAAGGGGGCACCAACGGAGAGGTAAAACTACAACTGCTGCTATTTTATAGCATTGAGCCACCACAGTTAAAATGCAACCTCATCACACTTATCAAATTCAGCGTTCTAGGATTTTTCCAGCCTATTTGGGGGATGAAGCCCAACACTGCTCATTACACAACGTCCCGGCAGTGGCCCTGCCCCCAACTGAGGTGGAAGCATCCTTGGACACTTCCCTCACAACGGGAAAAGCTGACATGATACGAGGATTTAAAGATCGAACTACAAAGACTCTGGCACAAGCCAGTAAAGGTGGTCCCAGTGGTGATCAGCGCACTACCTAAAGACCTTGGCCTGAACTTAAACATAATCAGCGCTGACAAAATTACCATCTGTCAGCTGCAAAAAGGCCAACCTACTGGGATCTGCACACATTATTTGCCGATAATCACACAGTCCTAGACACTTGGGAAGTGTCCAACGTGTGATTCAATACAACAGCCAGCAGAATGATCTTGTTTTCTGTGTACTAACCTTGTTGTGGTAATCATCACCATCATAGTTTTTAATTGGTTTTCAGGGTTTTAACTTTTCATTTTTCATAATGTTCTAGTTTAATTTCATTTTAATGTTTGTATATGGGTTTTAATTGCATTGTACTTGGGGTTTTTGTGAGTTTGTTTAAGTCTCTTTTTTATAGAAAGAAAGTGGGATATAAATCATCATCAACACAAGCCAATAATAAAAATACATGGTGTACCTCCTCTACTACAGAGTGAGACTTCGTCTCTTTAACTCAAGTGGCTATGTTTAAAGTTACAATATTTCCATTGTGACAAGAAACTAGCTATTTCTCAGATCTGTCCCAGCACATGACAGAAATGTTTAACCTGCTTCAATATGTTCCAATGGCTTTCAAGATGCACACACCTCTTCTAGGCTTCTGTTCTGTGAGTTTACACCTCATAAAATACCTTTATCAAAGATCTTAGCCCCAATCAGGAATAATTTATCTGTGGCTGGAAAGGAGAAGATCAAAAGAAAGGTAAACACTGAGAAGTCTCTCTTTCGGGCACATGATTTCCTTTTAAGATAAAGTACTGTATGCTTCAAGGACTCTGTGAAAACAAATGTGTTGCTTGCAGTGAATTTCGTATTACAACACACGTCAATACAAAGCCAACATTATGCCATGGTTATCTGCCTTGTTAAATTCAAACAACACCATTGCAAAAAAAATCCCTTTCTAACAGGAGTTGAGATCTCATAAACTCCCCCACATAATTATATATACAGAATAAAAATGTATCTTCACTATATCAAGTATCTTAACGAAGCAACCCAAAAGGTTAATACCATCCGTATTTCCATGTTTTAGCAAACACAAGCATGTAAGGAATAAAGATGACTTCATTACTTTACATGTTTTAAAAACAGGCCTTAACTAGAACAAATACGATATTTTGTATTTTTTCTGGTCTACCTTATTGGATGCCTGAGAATCAAAATCCACAAGTGGAAAGGAGGAAGGGGGTAGGGAAAGATAATAGCATTAAATTGTGGCTATTTGGGGACATCGCATGAAAAAGCGTCATATGGAACAAATTAACGGGTAACAAGGAAAGAGTCATAATAAATTAATATACTTAATTAGATCGAACCTCAATGAGATTGCATTAAAATCTCATTTTCTTCTATTAAAAATTCAATAAAATGGTACCAATTAAATTATGCAACCATTAAGGGCAGGGAGATTTGCTTGATGCCTCATCTATTTCATCTAGTTATTAAAAGTCATTTTTAACAACTTGTTTACAACTCTCTTTCTTTTGACACAACTGTAGAAAGTGCCAATGTCATCTGCCGTAGCTCACAGACACCTCAAATAAGTTCCTGCTTTGTTCATTGGAGGTAACTGAATTTTAACCAGAAGAAGGATCAATGTTCTACTGGCATACAGAGCAGGACAGAGGATGCCAAATAACATTTTCACACAAGCGAGTTAGTCATAAAGTTAGAAAGGCGCTTTAGATATTCCTTACATCACATGTGTCAAACTCAAGGTCTGCAAGTCAAATTTGGCCTGTCATGTCATTTTATGTAGTCATTTAATATGATGACAACTCCTGTATTTCTAATCGTTATACATCATGACTATATCACAATAACATCTAGAAAGCTGTAGCTTGTTCTGTTTAATCAGGGTAGTGGGGTTTGAATATAGAGTTTAAAGAGATCACATTTGATTTAACTTCTCTCTACAAGGTAGATGCTCTATCAGACTAAGGCAAAGATCTCTTCTCCCCCAACCTAATCTTTTGACTGTGCAAGGCCCTTTTTAGCCCACACACTGACGTGTTGAAGGGGATCTACTAACATCAAACTTCCACAGCACTCTTCAGTTCCTATCATGTCTAGCCTTGTGGCCTAGGAGAAATGAATGTTCTCCAGTTTGCTTTAGCAGGTTCCTAATGGACCAAATGTTTGCTTTCTCTTTTCTTCACCCCATGCTGCATTGTCACAATAAGGGACTAACCCCTATTTCGTTGTCCATTTGTTGCCTATTTCGTTTGGGCAGTCAAATTTTGTTCATATCATGCTCTAAAGGACTCTGTTATTCCTTCATTTATTTTGTCTTCCATCTCTCTTGATGCCGGTCTGCCAGCTTCCCTTGTTTTTACCATGCTTGTATCATCATTCTGGAGGACCAATCCTGACTTTCCATCAATCTCTGTCAATACTTGGACTCCAGCTTTTTTATGCCTATTGTTAGGTACTATGACTATGGTTGGTAGGTTAAGATCATCCTAGGCTCTGAGAATTCTAGACCAAATCTAAGGATGACCCCTGGTTATATCATATATGAGGAAAAAGGAAGCTGGGCTAACTAAACATATAGATCTCCTGTAATTACTGCAGAACAGAGGGCTGAGAGGAAACATGATGACGCGAAGTCATAGGGAAGAGGGAGCAAGATTGTTTTCTGCTCTCCTGGATACTAGGATGTACAACAATGACTTCACACTACAAGAAAAGAGATTCCACTTAGACATTAGGAAGAGCTTCCTGACTGGGGGAGCTGTTCATCGGTGGAACTCTCTGCCCTGGAATATGGTGGAGGCTTCTTCTTTGGAGGCTTTTAAACAGAGGCTGAATGACCATCTGTCAGGGGTACTTTGAATGCAATTTTTCTGCTTCTTGGCAGGGGCTTGGACTGGGTGGCCCACAAGGTCTCTTCCAATTCTATGATTCTATTATTCTAATAACTTGAATGGAAATCAATTAAGTTTCACAAATTGAAGCAATCTGCATGACTCCTTAGAAGAGCAGTGTTACAAAGGTATCAGGAGGCAGTTAAATACGGACACGTGGCAGAGAGATCTTGCCTGATGGTTTGTATGGAGTTGGCCACCTGGAAGCTGGCAAATTGGTACCCCTGACTCTACTTGAAGCAGAGAGTGCATCTAGACTGTAGAGTTAGTGTAGTTTGACATCACTGTTCCTGTTCAATGTTATGAAATCATGGAACTTATAATTTGGTGAGGTGCCAGCACTTTTTGGCAAAGAATCAAAAGACCTTTTGATTGTGCTTTTCCTACATGGCAGGAGTTGGACTGGATGGCCTATGTTCACTCTTCCAATTCTATCATTCCATGATTCTATATAATGAAATATGCAAATTTAAGTGAGCATCTTGAAATGTGACAACCCTAACTATAACTCAGAAAGCAATACTTTCACATTTGAAGCAATAAATCTTTGATTCCCCCAGCCACCTCTAACCCCTTCTGTGATAAGTTCTTTATCAGTTCCCAATTTCCCTTTTAATCTAACTACACTAAGAACAGTTATGCATTGACAATTAAAGCAAGCCTCATCTGACTTTACACTTCGAGGTCCTCTTTCCTTCCACCAGAACGCATTACTTGCAAAGGAATCTAGGACATGGGAGGGGGGGGGGGAGCCAGCAGTGACAGAGGGAATGGGAGAGGCCACCTGAGCCCAGGAAGTGCAGGAGGACTGCCAAGATAGCTGTAACTGCTACTACTTGAATCTGGCTGTAACAGTTTGGATTGTTTCTCATTTGTGAGAGAACCCGACTCCTCTTTCAGTCATTGGATTTTCCCCCAAGTTAGTAAAGCCCAGTTAACTAGCTTTGCCCAGGTTAATTTGGATCAGTCTTGCACAACATTTATCTGCTGAAGAGCTGATCACTTCCCACACAATGACCTAAGTAACCAATTTTTTCTTCGACCAATACACTGTTATGGTGTCAAGTGTCACCTAGGAATCCATTGGGATGCACTTGTTTACAAACAGTATTTTGGAAAGAGAATCCCAAATTCCTTTATTTGTCCCCTTTACCTTTTAACACATGAAGAATGCATTCAGGGGGAACAGATACCATTTAATTTTGCTTCTATTTAAGTGATGAATGATTATATATTGAAGACCTCATCATATTGGTGATTTTCAGCATCCCAGGACATTTGCAAAATGCTGGAAGGATGAAGCCTGGCAGATGCCATCAGACAACGCATGGCAACTTCCAGCAGGGCTCTGTCCTTCCAGCAGGGCTCTGTCCTTCTCATAGAGAAACCTGGCATTTACACTTTCCCCCATGGGATAAGTGTACAATGCAGAGTGATGGGTTGCCCCACTGCTCGCTAGATTTGCCACAATGCATGGCAAATCCCCCCACTATCACCCATAAATTGTGCCTCAATGTGATGTCCTGAGTCAGTGTAGTCTACTTTTACCCCATGTGCCATCTTATGGACCCTTTTTATTTATTAAGTATATTAATTTATTATGACTCTTTCGTTGTATAAAAAGTGTCCATTTTTGCTTTTCTTACATTTCTGCCTTGTTGTTTTGATTGAGAAGCATATGTTTTACTCTGTTCAGGGCAATGAAGTTAATATTCTTTAAAAAGTATCTTCCGGGATTATCCTTTACTTGAAGGTGTTATAGTGCACTACGGGACAATAAAATTCAAGATCTAATTGGTTCTCAGTTCCTTCCTGTCCCTTTCTTTCTTATCCCCCAAAGTAGCAATAATGACTTTATGCTAATGCATGAAATACATATTTGTTTAACTTTTATAATGCAATATTAAACAAAGTTATTGAGCCAGCTCATGACCATCTGTCATTGCCTTCTGTATATTACATGAAATTAATTCTGAGCCTCTGGCCCAAATAAAATAATATAAATCCGAATGGTGGACTTGTGACCCAGAGAAGCAAAGGGAGTCCTAACTAACACATATTGCACACATTGTAGCAGCCTGTGGATATAAATCCACTGCTGGAGGAGCTGATGATCAAATCCTAATGTGCCAGCTGTTTTACACATTTCAAAAATTATATAAAATGAGGTTAGTCCACGTAATTGACTGGAAGATGTCTGTTGGAAAAATGTGAAGTTTTGAAACATAGCAATAAATCTTAAACTAAGGCCCCTTCTACACTGAAATATAAAATCCAGATTATCTGATTTGAACTGGATTATATGACAGTAAAGACTCATATAATCCAGTTCAAAGCAGATAATGTGGATTATTTGCTTTGATAATCTGGATTTTATGGCAGTGTAGAAGGGGCCTAAGAGTGACTACTCCAGACTTTTAAGATGAGCTCTTACTGTTCTGAGGCCACATATATGGTTTTCTATGTGACATCCCAAAACAGGAATGAATATAAATATAGGATAGCAACCTGTTCTTCAAGCAAAAAAAAATCCCAAAACAAAACCTTGACCAAGGGAGCCATGTCCTCTTACTTCTGTATGAAACGTGTATAAAAATGTCTCATCTTGCCAGTTAGACCTGTAACATATATGTTGTGATTCAGACCACCTTAAAGCAGCCAAGCCCAGTAAAGTCAACAGTAAAAGTTTATTAACAAGTCACAGGCTTCCAAAAGCTGTTCAAAACTGCCTAAAGGCACTGAAAAACTGAGCAAATTAACTCAGAAAAACAAAAACCAACCAGCCAGGTCAAAAGAGTCACACAAAGAAAAAAGCAGATTAAACCAACGGAAAACCTGTGCTACTCAAAAACTCAGCAAGAACAGGGAATGGGAAGCAGCACGTCGTCAGCCAATCCATTGTCATCAAACTGGGAGAGAGGCAAGCAGTACGGAGTCGTCAGAGCAGTCCTGGGTCAATCCAAAAAGGGAAGCCAGCGAAGAAATGAAGTCAAACCAGTCTGAAGTCGAAACAGAAAGGCAGCAAAATCTAGCACACAGGGATTTAAGGTGATGCAGCCAATGAGAGTATACAAAATGCGGAACCCACCAAATACGATACCAGCATCAAGAGAGAGAGAGTCTAAGGTCCAGAAATCCACGTCCAACTATCAATCCAGCAGCAATCCAGCAATAAAGAGCAGAGCTTGGAGGGCAAGTACAACTCCTTGCCAGCTGCAAAGAATGGTTATTTGCAAGCCCCCTTTATTCAAAGTTCTCCTTCAGAACTTAATTGAACCAACACCCCGTTATCATTCCTCTCAGCTGCCAGCACTTCACGTGCTGCTCTTTGCCTCTCGTGCCAAGCCATTCGCCTTCTGCAATGAATTAGTTCACCCCAGAAAGAACCCTGAATCCCATCACTCCAGTTCCCATCTCCTGTGAATCCCACAAATGAATCACTACTAGTAAGTTCTTCACTAAACATCTTGTATCTGTTGCACCTTAGTCCAATCCAAGTCACTAGACACCTCTTCAGAGCTCTGTGAGTCCCCAAACCCATCTCCCATAGACATCACCACACTCATCATCCTCTGAAAACCCTAAAAATGTTTCATCCTCTGAAGACTCGTTAAGTATTTGCCTGATTCTCTTCCTTTCTTGCTCCTCATCTGACTCTTGCTCACAAGTAGACCATTTAGTACTTCTGGCTACAGTCTCTTCTCTCTCAGCCTCAGGCTCAACTACAACAATATATTAGTGTGTAAAAGAGGAGCGTGACATATCTGCTTCATTTCTGAATCCAGAATGGAAATGTTAATCACCATATATACTGGTATAGAAGTTGAATTTAATAAATAAATTCAGGGCAGGTTGGGGGGGGTCAAAGTTATGGATTTTCATATGACTCATAAATAAGTCAAGAGTTATTTCCACGGAAGGGGTAAAGTGCTAGGGATGTTTCAAGGGGACAAATTCCCCTGGTCTCCACTGCTGTCATTTTCTCACCCAGGCTTCCAAAAAGGTCAACAGCAGCACCGCAGCAGAGTAAGTGGAGGTGGTTGGCATATCTTTTAGGTTCTCCCAGAATGGACTCTCAGTTTTTGCTAATCTACTCAGAGAAGAGAATGAGTCATTTTTTTCATAAGAATTAAAATACATTATTTACATTGACCCATTGATTAGTTGACCCAGGTGTTTGGAATCAATTTGTTTACCAACGTTCTAGACTTACACATGAGTATATGCAGTACTCAGAATGCTACAATACCTACCATTGATTTTGTTGCATGGAGGTGAAAACCAGCACATGCCATACACATTGCCAGTCTGCCACCCCATCACGGCGATGTCCATTGTAGGCAAAGTCTATCAATAGCCCCAGATCTCTCCACAGTCCTGGGATTTACCTTGTGTAATGGAGTCCAGGCTTCCACAACAGCAAAATCCTCCTCAAACAGAAAAAAAAAAAAAATCCACAACAAGCACGTTGCAGGTTTTTTTTAAAGGAAAGAAAATACAAAGGGGAAAAGTAGCATGGTGAGAAAGCAGAGTTTTGCCATCTACTCAAAAGTGTAGCTTCACACTACTGAGGTCTTGTAGTCCTGCGATGCCGGCAGCTGTGTGAAAGTCTCCTATCCTCACAACAGTAGTTAGCCTGTATTCCATGTAATATACACATTGCAACGGCAGTAGAAATGCTGAGGGATAGCAGCTCACATGCAATAATGTCTATTATCTCACAAACTGACTACAATGCTTCATTTTTTTCGAGTGTTCTTTATTTCATGCCAAAGCACTATCCAAGGGAAATCTGCACATATAACTTAATGACTTTTCTTTTCAGACATTTCCCCAGCACAAGGCACACTTTATTTACTGCATTTTTAATCTTTTGGGGATCCTACTAAATCATTAGTGTTGTCCTGGAAAAGGAAATTTATTATATTTCACTCTAAAGCTACTGTCCAAAAGACATTAATTCCTATAAATCCGAGTTAACCTCAATTACATTAACTTCTGAATTGTACAAAGCAGTCTATGGTCAATTAATCATTTGTACTATCTAACTACAGCTTAATACCAACATCCACTATTTTACCTACCAAAGCTTGCTTGTGACCCTGGTTACATTCTAGTGATTGATTGATCAATGGCAGCTACCATATTTCTTAATGGCATCTTGATGATTTAGAAGAACACCTGGGAATATTATGCTAACTAGTTCAGGGGGCCTGAGCAGGGAGAGCTAAAGAAGGGAGAGGGATAAAATTCGGTCTCACTGAAAGGTAATTCAAATAGTATATTAACTGGTATAAAACAAAAGAAAGAATAGAACCAAACAATTTGGGAAACAGATCACTTTATGAATTCAAGGTCCTGGAAAGTTACTTCATAAAATTCTAGATTTATGAGGCCTTCTTACTGATGATAAATCTTTGTTCCTTCAAACAGATGCTTCTGACATTATACTTGGGCCACAGCACTGTCTCAGATAATAGAAGGAGAAAACATCCACTGCCTCATATAAGCTTATCACTTTGAAAAGCAAAATCTTGGCATTTTCCCACAAAAGGTAAGAGGGAAAGAAGGGCAACAAATAACTTGAGACTATCTTTCTCCAGGAGCTGCACAGAGATTTTAATCTGTTCTATCCCATCTCCCATATTCAAAAGGTCACTTCAGTTTGGTCACTTGCTTTTGCTCCCTATTCTTCAACAGACTGGTAATAATTATGGTAGATTTTGCTTCATTCAGCCTGACCCAAGATTCACATCAAAGCTCAGACACATTGTCCTTATTTATTTATTTATTTCGCTCGGTTTCTATGCCGCCACTCCCGGTGGGTTCGGGGCGGCTCACAACATGAGAAGAAACATAGCAGAACAACATCAGAATAAAAAACACAGCATAAAACATCATAAAATGTCAATAAAATCAATAAAATGTCACAGCAGGATACAACAGATTAAAACAAACAGCCCATGATGGGGATTCCAACATAATCATATATCAGGTATTGGTTGCCCAAAATAGATGGACTAGATACTCTTGTAGTGAGTGTTTTGTTGAGCCACAATTCCTAATTTTTTGTGGATATTAATGAGCTTCCAGGCAATATATATGTTTTTGCTTCATTTTTAAACCTTTTCATTACTTTTGAAGTTTTGTAATATTGAAGCGACTGGGGGCTATGGAAGGGATCCAGCAGAAACTATGCAGTTGCACCTGGGCCTAAAGGGAGGGAGTGACTGGATGAATTGCTGTGAAAATCCTATGCCCAGGGGACGCTGATGCCTTCCTCTATGGGAGAGGGTCCCAAGAACTCCACAGACCAACGCTTCTTGAGAAAGTTAACTGGATTTATTTTCTGCAAGGCACAAAATTGGTTACAAAGTCTAAAGATTAGCAGAACTCAAACAGCAGGCGTACAGTCTCTTCAGTCTGTGGACAATGGATGATTATTCCCTCTGTTTTTTTCTGTCTCTGGTCAGCTGCCACAGATAGCAGACAGACCTCAGCCACTGGACTCCTTTAAAGTGAAGGGCGAGTCCTTCCTATGTTGAATCCAGGGCTGTTGAAGGCGGCCAAAGTCCCACAACCTTCACCAGGCCTTCCGATATGCCCAGTATGGATGATGAACTCTGGCAGGGTTTAAGTATTAAAAGGAGGTGGCAATCCAGAGCTGGCAACTCTGCAACTCAGCCATATGTCCCTTGGCAGTCACTGAGCAAACAAAGTGCTTTCCTCCCTTTTATAGCCTTTAAAATGGAGGGAAATCCAAGCAGAGACACTGATTGGATGGAGCCTATGGGGTGTGTTTTGGAGGGAAAACACTGGGTGGTGATTGGGGGGAAGGAAACAGAGAGGATGAGCCCCTCCCAACCAGGGAAAAACAACAACCCAGCCCCAAAAACTGCAAAGAGGCCTTTACAACAAATTGAGGCCAGTTAATCTAGCACAAGCACATAAAAGTAAGCATATACTTTCAATATAAACAGGCCAAGCTTAGCGCAGGCCACAACAGAAACTGTACCCTGAACTATATTAAACCAAAACCCTTTAATAAATGTATAAGACTACATTTCTTGTTTCAGAACTTGCATGGTTTGTGTAATGTATCAATTCCTAAATGTATAAAACTGTATCAAATATATTATGAAGGCATCTGCTTCTCCCAGTGCATTTTACATACAATTAAGAAGGTTTCCCCCAGTGATCTCTCAAGCTAGATAATATTCATTCCTTTGTGTGTGAATACAAAACAGATAATCCCTTTATCACCAGGACTGTGTCCACTCTGTTTATCTGTTTAAATATGACGGGAAGCTCATAGTCCTCACAAAAGAAGAAGCCAAACAAATATGAATGTTGGCCTTCTGAAAGGGCAGCCAAGTCTCTGGTCACCCAGGATTATGACCCTTTGTTTTGCGGGTCTTACACTTTTGTCTTCACATAACTGGATACTTAAATCAATCAAGGCGTCTTTTGCAAACCCACGTAATCCTTCTCCTCAGTTTTGCACCCAGATTGGCTCTTTAAACCTATCAATAATCAACTGTTCTTCATCCTGCCATGGAGATCTCATCTTCCTGTCTGTGACATCTGGGAAAACTCTGGCCAATCCCTGCATGGATCCTACCCAGCCCTATTCTCAGCCAATCAGGAGGAGATGCAAGAAATCTGAATAGCTGTCCAACCTGTATAAAAAGTATTTTTCTCTGAATTTATGCTTGTACATTTTTAGTGTTGGCTAGTACTTGCATCCCTTTTGGCTGAACAGTAATAAACCTCTGTGTCACGATGCTGGGTCCTGGCCTGGCCCCTTAATCACACACACACACAGACAATTGATCAATTAACTATTTATTGAATAATAAAGAACAGGTGTAAAAGTAGAATGTCCAAGTAAAAAGCAATTAGTCCAAAATAGCTGGCAATAAAGGTATAGGTAAAAACCCAGGGAATCTCTCAAAAGCAAAGTCCATAAAAACAAAGCGAATCAAAGGCAATAAAGTCTCCGTTGGTCAAGGCAAGGCAAGGTCCAAGGTCCAAGGTAGCTTCTTGGCAAGGCAAGGCAAGGCAACGCTGGCTTCAGGGATCAGGAACGCTACACTTCCTTCAGATCAGAAGTGGCCGTTCAACTGAGGATCTTTTCCCACAGAACATATATTTAAGTTCCTCCTTTGTGAGACCAGCGACGCTCTAGGCTTTGCCACCATTCCTTTCTATGGGCCTCAATGCTCCTCCTGCGGTCAAAGCTCCTTCCCTCCCTTTCCACAGCTGTCTCACTATCTTCATGAGAAGCATCCTCCCCTTCTGTCTCCATGGACTCATCCCCCGCGGGTTCCCAGATTCGTTCTTGGGAACCTCGCCCACCTGGATTCTCATACCAGTTATCTGAATCTGGGTCAGACTGACCTCCCTCGTCCTCGTAGGCCTCGGGCCAATCATCTTCCCATTGCAAGCTCTCTGTGGGAGATGCAGGCCCAACAGCCCCATCATCCATTTCACCTGAATCCCCATCAATCAGGTCCAGAGCAATTGGGACCCCCGGGGCATCCCCTGACCCCCCTGGCTGGGCTGGAAGCTGGGCTGGGGGCGAGGCTGGAGGCTGGGTTGCTACACTCTGTACTTTACCTTGAATCCAGAGAGCTTGTTCTCTGTCTTGTGTCGCACACCAGCCGGGAAACAGGGCCCTTTAAATATTCACACAACCACAGCTGGAAATAACAGTGTATTTATTGAAGTAAACAATGTCCAAAAGATCATGAAATCAGGAGTTCATGGAACTGCTTGCAGTAGAATCGAAAGTTGACCAGGAACTGAATTTCAACCTTTAAGAGCTAATAACAAGATCTCAACATTCTAACATTTCCCTCCCTTTTCCCTGGGAAAGTAACAGCTGTGGCTAGAATCAGCAAGCCAGGTGTCTCAATTCCGGCCCACTGGACTCTCAGAAAAACTAAATTCCCTTAACTGCTTTTACAGAGTTTCATCACCTTGGCCCTGCACTGAAAATCACACAAATCCCTGCACACCACCACAACCCACAACCCCTGAAGCCACAGAAGCCACAGGCCTAACATCCTGGTTGATCTCGTTTAGCAGAATGTCACTGGGCAGGGACCTCCTTATCCATAGTCCTAGCTAAAATCACTACAAGAGGATATATCAGAGAATGAAATACATGATAAATTTGGGAAGAATCTCTCCCATGGTCTCAGTGAGTCAATGCACTCTCAGACTCATTTCCTCTATCAACAAATAAGACATAATAATACTGATTCACCTTGGTGGTATTGTTATGTAGTAGTCTGAGCATTCGATTAGGACTTCAGAAACTCAGTTTAGTCATGAAACTCATTTGTTGGCCTTAGGCAAGCCACCCAGCCTCAGAGGAAGGCTGAACAAATCTTGACAACAACAACAAAAAAAACTCTAGGGTCACCATTAATGAGAAATATCTTGAAGGCACACAGTAACAACAAGCTCATGAATAGAATCACTCCCAAAAAAGAGGCAATAACTCAGCATTGCAACCATTGAAGTTCTGCACTGTATTTAATTTGCACATTTAACATACCTCAAGATGAGGAAAGACTCCAGGTGCAGTTCTTTCAAAAACAATTCTTATGATATTAATAGAATTTAAGAAATTTTCTCAGATTTTTATTAATTTAGCATATTAATTCAATCTCTGCCTTATTTTTGTACATCAATGGGCCAGCTTTCAATGATGCTATTACAAGGGTATGCTAAGTAAAGGTAAGGAGAACTTTCAGTTTGTTTGCTATATAAGTAAATCAAAAGTTCTCCTTACCTTTTCTATTCCCAGAACATTTCAGATTAATTTGATATCCTATTGGCCCTTCCTCCTACCAACTGACAGACAATGTGACTCTAAGGTCATCATTTTCCTTCTTCCCTTGCTTCCTTTTTTAAAAAGACTGCCTGATTATTTTTTTTTAAAAAAATACCTTATCAAAACATCCCACATAAATTTCTGTTTGCTTTTTCAAACTGGCTTAATAAAGATATCACACAATATGGATTTTGCACTTCACACAGTTTACAATGTAAAAGCAATGGCTGGATAGCAGCACTAAAACTTGACATTTTGAAGGCACCTTTTCAATCCTGGCTTTCACCCAGATCCTAAAATTTGTGGGTGTTGCTGAAATCTTTCCCAAAGATCTTTCTGTTCTTTTCCTGTTTTCTCCTAACAGTTATTCAGAGGGAGGGTGATTGTGGTGAGAAAATATGTCAAATCTGCTTTATGCCTCTGACAAAGAGAATAAAGGGAAAGACAACATGAAGTATCGACCATTAAGCATCAAGCCTTTCCTGGGTTTTAACGGAGTGCTGCAATTCTAGAGTCTTCATTTTAAAAGACATTCTTAGCTCACAATTTTGATTTCCCCTTAATTTCACTATACACAAATTTGAAAAAATATGTTCCTAGTTTGAAAGTGTTGTTTCCTGTTTAATTATGCAGGCCTTACTTTGGAAGTATTTGTTATATTCCAGGAACCATTTTTTTGTGTGTGGCTGAGAGTTGTACTATTATTTCTTTCAGTCTAGGCATGTTGTTTGTAATTTTCCTTAATGAAAATATGCCATTTTTAACCTTTCAATGTGCTGACTTCGACAAAGATTTTGCAGTTTAAGAAACTTTTCCCATGTTTTTATGATAGAACCAATTAGGAAATGGCATTTATAACCCAGGAACAAAAATTGTATTACATAGTGTTCTTTTAAGGGTACGATTTGAAACGTACATGTTTGGGGTGAAAGTTAAAACCACTTACCCTGTCAGTCTACAAATCAAAAGAAATCAACCCATTACAGATCGTTTTCAAGGGCAATAGTACTACAGTGGTATTCCTGATGGATTTAGAAATGATTGCCTCTGGAACCACAGAGATGTTAAGCCTGAAAAATAAAACCATTAGATCCCTGAAACAAATGGAGACACTGTGAAGGATTTCTCTCCACCCCACTCTCTCACCACAGTAAGGTTTTTATTTTCACTTTAGCAAATTGAAAACACACTGCCAGAGGAAGTAATAATATAACAGTAAAATATTCAAATCCAATTTTTTATTCACATTGATTATCTTTTACATTTTGACATATTGCATTGCTATGGCATCTGCAAATAGTTTTCAGTCGGGGATACAAGCATTCTTGTTTATGAAACAATTTTGGGAGAATACGGATTCTTTTTTGTTTTATGGTAAGCAAAAAAAACCCCAAGAAATATTGCTGGTGAATTTTATGTTTATTCAACAGTCAAATTCAAAATCCAGATTTCATTTTTTAAGCCCACTGAACAAGAAATTTATTATTGTAGAGAATAGAAATAGTCCTCTTGTCGGATTTATCCCAGCACTCAGTTACCTTTCAGATATTCAAAAGTAAGATATCTTCCTCCCACCCTTTTGCAAAGCTGGTGAAGAAATTGGTATTGCAACATTTCACGCCTTGAAACTCCCAGTTAATTCATTTCCACCTTGGCTTAGGGCTTATCTACCAGCTGTCTTCACTGAGCCTAGACATTTATGGTGATGAACTGAAAACTGATAACACAGACAACTGTTTCTGAAGAGAAGGGTGTCTTATCTTGATGAAACTGACTCCAAATCTAAAGTCTTGGTCATGGTTCTTTGGTCATAATCACTCTTCAAACTTGTTCACTCTGCCTCATGGGCAAACTTCTTTAATCTACAGCTTTGCTCACAGGGACAAATCCATTTTAATGTTTCTCATGGGAGACAGAAGCTTAATGTGTGGCACATCGCAGGGTTTGCTCCCAATGTAAGAAGTGTAACTTAAGGTAGCTCTTGTTTGGTTTTATCAATTAAATTACAAATTTATTTATTTTATTTTATTTATTTATTTCCAATATTTCTATCCCACCCTTCTCAACCCCTGAGGGGGGACTCAGGGCGGCTAGCAAACCAGCCTCAATTCGAAGCCTCAATCTATCTATGTATATAATAAAAGTCAGTGTTTGCTGGCGGTGGGTGGGTGGTGCGACCGAGCGAATATGTGCCAGCATTTTGATTGGCTGCAACTATCGAATTATTTGCATAAATGGCTATGACTGGCCAGCCTCCCAACATTCCAACACAGCATAGAGAGGAAATGGAAGGGCCTGAGGCAGGCATAAATGGCTGGAGTTGAAGTTATCCAGTTGACAGTTTTTTCTGTTTGAAATGGAATGTTCAGTACCGTCTCCCAATACACTTCTAAGGTGACTCAGAAGAAAAGCAAAAGGCCTCAAGCAGTCAGCCACTGCGGCCCACAGCAATGACGGATCAGGACCAAACATGGCAAACAAGGGACCAATGGCCCACTTCACAACCTGGTGTGGTTTAGGGCAGGATGGGCCATGAATGATGGGATTTGTAGTACCTTCACATCATTCACTTCCCAAACAACACTGCAGCCCCTATAAATCACAGACCAGGCCCAAAATTGACAACAAGGCTTCCTTAACTTGCTTTTCCTGACTAGGCCTCAGCTCATGGGATATTGTTAGGCTTCCTCAACTTGATTTTCCTGACTAGGTGCCCAACAATGACAGAACAAGACCAAACTTGGCACACAGACCCCCGAAGATGCACCCTACATCCTGGTGCAGTTTGAGGAAGGATGGACCATGGATGATGGGACTTGCAGTACTTTAATTCAATTCCTTAGAGCACTGTGGCCCACACCAATGACGAACTATGGCACACAATGCCTTCCTCAAATAACCCGGGCACCGCCGGGTCCCCAAGCTAGTTATACAAATATAAACGCAAATAGCAACAGCTTAAAACAGTAAATAAAACATTAAGTTAAAAACACGTTAAAAACATTATCATCAAACATAATATCCAATTTCAGTCCTGTTCAACATCCAAGGTGCTGTCATGCTTGCTGTCCAAAGGCCTGGTTCCAGAGCCATGATTTTACCTTCTTCCTAAAAGAAAGGAGGGAAGAAGCTGACCTGATCTCGCTGGATGAGATGCCAATTTGGCTTGGATGAGATGCCACCAATAACTGTTTACTGGGCAGTTGTCCTTCTCCTCTTAGGGTGCTTGTGCCCGCTTTGTGCTGGTCTGTGACCGTAATAAAGTTTTGATTGATTGAGATGCCACCATGAATGCTAGTTCACCTATACTTGCTCTTCTGTGTGGAACTATACCAAGGAATAGATTTTAGTGGGAGAAACAAAATGGCTCAGCTAGACTTCTCTCTCCATTTGTGATACCTGCTTTTCAGTCTTTGAATTGTCCTGACCCTATAATTTGAGTTTGGAAACAAACAATTCCTTACTATGCTTCTCAGAATACACTTTCTCCCATCATAATAGAAGCTTGGGCCATATAATGAATTCTCTACACAGCACCTAATTACTGTGGTATTGCTCCCACAGGAGATAGTGAAGATCACAATCATGAATGGCTTTAAAAGAAAATTAGACAAATTCATGGTGGATAAGGCCACCAGTGACTACCTGTCATGGTGATTATATATTATATCCATAATGCCTCCTCAGAGTCATTGAGCCTTTTAGTAAATTTCCTTTGCATGTATGACTTGCCTGAGGGCTTCCCATAGGCAGTTGGCTGGCTAATATGAAGACATAATTCTGTACCAGATAAACCTTTGGTCTGGCCCAGTGTAGCACTCCCTATGTTTAACATGAAGTCATACCACAAAAAAATGAAGTCATGACAAATTATTACCTGATCCTCGCAATGCATATTTGGAAAAGTACCTGTTGTATGTTAAAGCCTGTCACTTTTTGAAATGTAAAAAAAAATCTGTAAATTTTATTATATCTAATAGCCAATGAGATAGTCAATAGAAGATAACTCAGCAAAGAATCGAAAATTGTGGAGCAGGGGGAGGTATTTTTGCTGGCTCCCATTGGAGCAGAGGCCAGTGAAAACACATGACAGTACTGCACACTAGGAAGTGTAAAGGCAGAGTTGGGGCAGGGGTTTCGAGTTCTTGCCACTTCTCATCTCTCTCTTTGAACACTTCATCTGGTGACCTTGATGTATCAGCAGAGACCTCAATAGCTCAAGTGGCTTCAGTTAAACCTCCTGACATGGTTAGTAGGGCCACAGAGAATTATACCTGACCTTGGGGACATGGAGTACCCCTGTAGATCACCTTAGTATGCAGTGGTTCAGAAGAAGTGGGGAGCAGGCTAATATGTGACTATTTGGGGCATGGGGTCCTTGGTTCTATTATTCCCTCAGGGAAGGGGGTTCAAGGGCCTGTAAACTTTGAGTGTTTACAATGTGTTTTACAACAACAATACATTGTATTTATTACCTGCCTCTCTTTATGGCTCAAGGCAGGGTACAGACTCAGAAACCTCTGAACATAAAGTAAGTACAACAAATTACATAGATAAAAACACAAGAATATACAAAAAATCCCTGTACTAAACACAGATACAAGATTGGCATATAGTAGCAATAGAATATAAATAAAAAGTCATGATTGAAACATAACCACTGATGCTGAAGGATAAGTAGTTTAATAGGTCCTTAATCCAGGAAGCAAAGATAGACTGGGTCTCTTCAAAAAGCCCTGACCCGCCCCTGCTGCCCTTCCTTTCAGGGATGACCATCCGTCTCCGCATATCAAAGTTCAGGAAAGGTGCCTGGCACATCAAAGGGCGGTTCCATATCAAAGCCCGCCAGTTCCAGTTCAAAGCCCGCCAGATCATGGGGTGGCTTGGTCCGTTAGGTCAAAAACAGGCCAAGTGGCTTCAGCCTGCAGGAAGAGGTGGGTCTTCAATGACAGCTCATTTAGCTGTCGTACCTCTTCCGACAGATCATCCACAGTCATGGGGTGGCCGATGAAAAGGCCCTTCAGCCATTCCTTATGAGATCAGACTCTCCCTTTGGGTGATCACTTCCTTCAGTCTACAAAAAATAAGATAATACAAGGTGATCAACCCTTGTTTTACTCTACTTTATCTGGAGTTGCAGAAAAAGGATGAGATGGATGACAAGGAAAGAGAAATGGTGAAAAAACACAGAGTTGATAGGACCTGGATAAATTAATTACATGGATTCTTGATATATATTGGGTAATTTCTAGGGCACAGCCTTTGCCATCTTTTTTCTTCATTGAGTATATGGATATTATTTATTGAGCCTATATACAGTTTATTACTGTCCATAGACCCACCAGTGAACAAACAGTTAATTAATAAATTCTCTCAGGATTTTTCTATATATGCCTAGTGTCTTCATGACGAGGCTTTCCATATGAGAACATCAATTAATTCCACCCTCAGATCGAACCAAATGTATCCACAGTTATGGATGCAAATCATTACTCCCGCACAACCAATTACACATAGTATAAAGAACCCAAAGGGATTGCAACAGTTCAGTCTCAGGGTACCCAAGGCTATCAGGAGAAGTTATCCTGTGAGCAATTTAGGGTTCAAGGTTCATGTGCATGCCAACTATGTGAGTTTCAACATGAATGCTTATTCTGTGGGGAACTTTTTTCATTTCAGAACTGCTTAAAGAAAGAGGCCAATCAGGTTGTAACAGAGATCCGAAATCAGATCAGAAGATAGCAGGATTTGCTTTCTCATCTCTAAAAGATTTAATATTATTATTATTATTATTATTTATTTCGATTTGATAAACCGCCCTTCTTGAGGCTCAGGGCGATTTACAACATATAAAAACAGCATATAAAACAGCATATAAAACACATGGTTAAAACACATAAAATTACATCTTAAAACAGTCACATAAAATCATAGCCAGACATAGCTGGTACATGGAGAATGGTAGTGGTGTGGCAGGATGGCAAGCGTTAATTATCAGTTTTACTGCAATTGTACCCTGATCAAGCAAAGGAACATGGTTCAAGGGAGGGATCTAGGGTAGGTTTTAGGATTCTATTTAAATGATGTCCAAGGATTTAAAATCTGTTGTATCACTGGAACATTTAGTTAACAGAAAGAATCAGAAGAAGGTCTCAGAAAGGAGGGTAATTGAAACCTTCCTTTCATCCCCTGTTCTCAAAATAACGGTGAATTTGCTCCTCCCCCCCCCCTTCTCTCTCTGGCATTACTTTGCGAACAAAGATTCTTAGGAACGACTCATCCCACGCTTTTTACAAGCGTGTTGATGACTAAAAAGGCAAATCTGAGATAGGCAAGTCCAGTTGCAGAAATCACAGCAGAAAGTCTCCTTGGGTGATGTTGTTTCCAAGTTGCGGTTCTTTCTGTGTTGTCGTTTCTCTTTGAGACCCATTTGGTGTGTCTTCTCGAAAGAGGCTGCAACATTATGGATAGTGCGTCTCCATGCCTCCCAATGTGAGGCCAGGGTGGACCATTGTTGGTGATCAATCTGGTCGAGCCTGAGATGTTGTTTCAGGGAGTCCTTATATCTCTTTTTTGTGGTGGTCAGTTCACCATAGAGTAGTATCTTTGGGAGGCGATGGTCCTCCATCCTAGAGATGTGCCCTGACCAGTGCAGCTGTGTTTTCAATAGCATGGCCTCAATGCTGGTGATCCCTGCTTGCTCAAGGACAGCAACATTGGTCACATAGTACATTTAGGATTGAGCAAAGACAGCGCTGATGAAAACATTCAAGGAGTTGTAGGTGTTGGCGATAGGTGACCCATGTTTCAGACCCATATAGGAGAATAGACAGTACAATAGCTCTGTACACACAGATTTTTGTGCTTTGCCTCAGGTGCTTGTTGCTCCAGACTCTATTGTGAAGCCTTCCAAATGCACTAAATGCCTTTGCTAATCTGTGATCTATCTCTTTATCAATCATGGCATCTGAAAGAGATGATGCTTCCCAGGTAGGTGAACTGCTGAACAGACTTAACGGTGAATCCACTTAGCCCAATAAAGCCCCTGGTGAATACAAGATTATTTACCTCTTGTCCTATCCAAAAGATGAGTCTCTAACTAATGCCATTTCCACTTAACTATGTACCATATAGTTTACCTTATTTGATTAGAGCACTGAGAAAGAACCACAGGCACAGTGTGAGGACTGAATTGGTGAAATTTGATGTCAAGTTGGCATTTTGCATTTTACAAGCCCACCCAGGTGATTTTGAGCTGATTGGCTTACCATCGAATTACATGTTTTACATGGACCAGACTCTTCCTATCACAGGCGGATTTGGGCTGAATTTTCACAGCCCAAAACAGCAAAATCATGCAACTTGGAAGCAAAGTAAGCCATCCAGGGAGCAATCCAGCTTTTATCATCTCCTAGGAGCTCAAATGTTTTGTTCAAGTGAAGCTGGGAAGGTGATCTAGGTAAAACCATCAACCTCTCACCTACTTCCACACTAGGTTGCTTCCATTTTGCATCTTTCGGGAGTTAAAGCAGGCTAACTGTTAAAATAAAGCAACTTCTTACAACTCTATCTTTATTCTGGTCTCTATAGTTCATTTCTATGCTTGGTTGGGAAAACAGAGAGGCGCATGTGTAAGGAAACTCTTGTTACTATTCTATCATATTATCATCAAGGAAACTCTTATTAAAGAAACAAAATACAGATGGCTATATCAAATATTAAGCATCCCAGTGGTAAAAATGCGATCATACTAATATTGATGTCTTGGTAAAAAGACAGCTTCTACTTAATACACTAAATCTTTGGTTTTATTTGCTTGTGATTGGGGCAGTAACTTTTTCCTCATGTCTTGGGGGTTTTTTTTTCAAATGTAAGACAGGATTTACTTCTTGATCTTTATTCTTTTGCATATGCTTCATTTTTAAAATAAGGTCCCTCTTTTATCCTTTATTGAAAGTCAATTTTAAAAGAAATTTTCATGTGGTAGGTTCACATCTTTTATTGCTTGATAAAATAGAATTTGATAAAAAAATACATGTATTGTAAATAACACTGCATTTAGTAACACCTATTTCAAAATCTGTGAATGTAATGTAGATAAAATTGGAAACTTTATTTTCCTCCACTACATGATACACTACAGGGAAAAACTAAAACAGTACTGACTTTAATTCATTTCCTAAAACAAGGGAGAAGTCTTTGAATACCCATTTTCTTAAAATCCTGGTTTATTTGTGTGAGAAATGAAGATGTATGAGAAGAATCAAGTGGGTCCTTTTCATAGATTCAGGCAGTTTACACCATATGTTCATTTAATGTTTACTTTCATATATTTCTTAGTGGCAAGATGTACCTATTCATGGTAAATTGGCATATAGTCGAAACTTTCACAAAGGCTTCAGTTGGAATGAGTCTTCTTCATTTATGTAAATTAGTAGACGGTTATGTCCATTCTTTTTCCCCGGAGGAGTAGGATATGTAGCAGGTGGAAACTGTGCTGGATAATTGTTTCTCCATCCCAGTGCTCTGGGACACTGTAAGAAAACAATATGTCTAGATCTGCTTTTCTAAAAGCTGTGACATTCCAGATATGCTAACTGATAATTGTCTAAATACCTTTGGAGGGTACCGGATTGGAGGAGACGAGACAGAAGTTTTGACAAGGATGTTTTAACAATCATACCTTTCTACTGATGCAAAAACCATGCAGTATTTAATATTTTCCCATTCTTTTTTAAACGTATATGAAGATTCCTAGTAGATAAGGTCAAAGGCTTCTCTAGTGTGGGATCCGCTTTCACACAGCAAAGAACCAAATACCTATTTATTTATTTATTTATCATTCTTGTATGCCACCACTCCCCGAGGCTTCGGAGCGGCTCACAATCACAAGCATAAAACAGATAAAAGCATCAAGTGAAGTTATTCTAAAACTAAACTAAAACTAACTATGCAGATTACAGAAATCAACAGCTAAATGCCAGTTTACAGGCCCTGCGAAAGGAGAAAAGGTCTTGCAGGGCACGCTCTTTAGCTGGCAAAGTGTTCCAGATAGTTGGAGCGGCCACAGAAAAGACCCTGCGTCGGGTCGAGGCCAGACGGATGGTCTTGACACCAGACACCTCGAGGAGATTCAGATCTTCAGAGCGGAGTGATCTCTAGGGTTGGGGGGGGGTGAGACAGTCCCTCAGCCCCAAACCATATAAGGCCTTGAAGGTTAACACCATCACCTTGAATGTGATCCGGTGCTCAACCGGAAGCCAATGAAGCTGCTGTGAGATGGGAGTTATATGACTTCTTGCCGGTACTCCAGCGAGGAGTCAAGCAGCGGCATTCTGGACGAGCGTAAGCTTCCGGATCACGGACAAGAGCAGCCCAATGTAAAGGGCATTACAGTAGTTTATCCTTGAGATGACGGTGGCTTGAATAACTGTGGCTAGGTCTTAGAGGGAGACAATGGCAAACCACTCCTGAACAAATTCTGTCAGAAAACTGAAAGTGATAGGGTCACCTTAAGGGTCCCAATAAGTTAGAAATGACTTGACGACACACAACAGCATTTACTTCATGTCACCAGGCACTACTTTTTGATAACATACAACCTGATCCTATGCATGTTCACTTGACAAATAAGTTTCATTTGTCTAAATCCACATTCTAGTGCCAATTCATTGAATCAAGAGAACCTAATATATTAGGCTTGTGCAAAAAAAAATCATAAAGCGTCGGAAGTCAGATCGGTTTTGTATTATTTGTACTTACAATACTACTTATGAAGCACAAGAATCCCCCCTCCCAAAACTTAAGAATTGAAACTTATCCTATACTTTTTCTTTTTAGCTTTGTATAGCTCAGAAGGCTCCCTAAGTCAGTTTCATAGTCAGTTCAAGGAAGCAAAGCAAAGCCAAAAAGTCTCCCATTTTTCTGTAAAGTAATGACCTCTCACCATTAGGGGAGGGAAAGGAGGGAGAAAACTAGAGTTCCCTAGGAAGAAGCACCGAACTCTGGGAAATGTTGTTTGTGAAGGCAAGGGGCCCTATGCCAGATTATTCAGAAAGTCCTGCCCTAACCTACATTTCCCAGAATGCATCAGCATCAGAAAGCCCCAATCAGGATAGGGGGAGAGAGAGAACTGGTTCTCTGTAGCCAGAGTTCCAGTAAATTGGTGGTTAATATTTTACATTATGATTTCTGTTCCTGGGTTATAAATATAATTTTCTAATTGGTTCCATCATTTTAAAAAAAATACACGGGGAAGGTTTATTAAACTGCAAAACCTTTGTCTTTACTGGAGGGACATTGTAGTATAATGCAATAGTTTTTCAATGAATATCTCATCATCAAGTCTCAACCAGTTAAACATAGTTTGTGCCACACAAACAAAGTTTCTGAACTAGAACAACTACTTTCCGAGTAAGGACTACATCATTAAACACGAAATAATACTTTCAAACTAGCAACATATTTTCTTTATTATTGTATTATTCAGAGGCTGAATACTCTCATTATAGTAACATTTTTTTCAGTAATTATACTTTAGAAACACTTTAAAAACAAAGCACCAGTGTGACCCCCTCCCTGGTTTTGAAATGACTTTTGAAACATTTTTTATCAATTACACATGCCTAAGAAGTATTGATATGCCAATATCCCATTGACTAATAGGTCTACTCTAGTTGGGACAATCCATTTTATTTAGGCCACTATGTTGAATATGGCTTATAACTAGGGTTGCCACTTTTTGATACAAGAAATAAGGGACATTTATGGGATCTTTCACAAAAATAAGGGACACTTCATTAAAAACTTAAAACTCAAACGTTAGGTATAAATAGTTTTATTAACAGAATAAGGTAATGATTGAAACTGACAAAAGGAACTGACTTACACTCTCTTAAGAACATAAAAACATAAGAACATAAGAAGAGCCATGCTGAATCGGGCCTCAGCCCATCTAGTCCAGCATTCTGTGTCACACAGTGGCCCACTAGTTGTACACAGGGATCTCTAGCAGAAAGGAGGGCAAAACCCTCACCTGCTCCCGACCCCCCACAACCAGTACCCGGGGAAATCCTGCCTGCCTCCACCAACACAGAGGTGGCACTTGGATGTCAATTTCAGTAACTACTGATTCCCTTGGTATCCATGAATCTGTCTAATCCTGCCTTGAAGCTGTCCAGGCTGACAGCTGTCACAACCTCCTCTGGAAGTGAATTCCATAACCCAATGACCCTCTGGGTGAAGAAATATTTCCCTTTATTAGTCCTAACTTTCCTACATTGGAGCCTTAGGGAGTGCCCCCTAGTCCTAGTGTTGTGTGACAGAGAAAATATTTTTTCTTTATTCACCTTTTCTATCCCATGCATGATTTTATACACTTCGATCAAGTGACCTCTTAAACGCCGTCTTTCAAGGCTGAAAAGACCAAGGCGTTGCAACCTGATTTCATAAGGGAGCTGCTCCATCCCTTGGATCATTTTTGTTGCCCTTCTTTGTACCTTTTCAGTTCCGTTATATCCTTCTTGAGGTGCGGTGACCAGAATTGTACACAGTACTCAGATGTGGCCTCACCATAGATTTGTAGAGAGGCAATACAACATTTGCCGACCTATTTTCAATTCCCTTCCTGATCATGCCAAGCATAGAATTTGCTTTTTCACTGCTGCAGCGCACTGGGTTGACATCTTCATTGAGCTGGCCACCACACCCCCACGATCCCTTTCCTGGTTTGTCTCAGAAAGCTTTGATCCCCTCAGTTGATAAGTGTAGTTGGGGTTCTTTGCCCGATGTGCATGACTTTACACTTGTTTAGGTTAAAATGCACTTGCCACTTTGTTGCCCATTCACTCAATTTCGAGAGATTTTTCTGGAGCTCTTTACAGTCAGTTTCATTTTTAACTACCCTGAACAGTTTAGTGTCATCTGCAAACTTTGCTACCTCACAATTCACTCCTACATCCAGATCATTTATGAATAAATTAAAAAGTAACGGTCCTAAAACTGAACCTTGGGGTACGCCACTTCTCACCTCTTTCCATCCAGAGAATTGTCCATTTATTACCACCCTTTGTTTCCTACAGTTTAGCCAGGTTCCAATCCAGGACAAGACCTGTCCCCTGATTCCATGGCTGAAGAGCTTATTTAGGAGCCTTTGGTGAGGGACTTTGTCAAAAGCCTTTTAACAGTACATGGTATGTTTCTGCATGTTTCGTCATGCAGAAAAAACATTATAAGAACTACCTTATTTTCTCCATCTGTATTTAGTACTTGACTTTGCTGACTTTAAAAGTGCACTGTCTAAACATTAAAATAAAATAAATTTTATAAGACAGTACATCTTCATTATTATTATGTCAATAGTTAATGGTATAGTATAGTATGGGATACACAGCTAGGCCTATTTTAAGAGTAACTCTCAAGCAACCAGAAACTATCTTTATCCAACATGATCTATCTAACATTCCCCTTGGGTAACGGTTAATTGAGTCTACTGTACTTTGAAAAAGTCCTGTATCGCCTCTTCCTTCCAACAGGGATGCAGGCAGGCACACACTCGCAAGCCCACGACTGTCAGCCTGCCCTTTGAGTTGGAATCCCCGGGCAGGCATTGCTGTGAAAACCGCAATGCGTGCCTTCCTCTGGTCAACCCTGCCCAGTCCTGTCCTGTTAGTCAATAATAAGAGACAAGGCCTGAAAAAACGGGACACAAATTTTAGGGCCAAAATAAGGGACGTCCCTTAGAATAAGGGACATATGGCAACTCTACTTATAACCATCCATATCTTCTCGATATGGATGGTAGTGGTAGTGATTATGGAGTGTAGCAATGGTGGAGAAGAAAAAATTTAACTGGAAAAAGGAGGGTGATTGCAACTGCCTCCAGAGTACTATGTCTTTGTTGTGATCTCCAAATAAAAAGAAGACCAAACTTTATTAATACTGTTCTCATGTTGTAAAACCCACAAGAGAAGGCAAACATAAGATAATTCTTAGTAAGCAGAACTCACTACCTTCATGGGAAGGAACAAGTATCAATGTTTGTAACTAACTTCAATGCCATTTATCAACCAGTAGCAGCTTCTGGCTCCCACATCCACGAGGCAGTGAATCCACTCCAGGTTTTAATCCAAGCTTTAAAGAAGCTCTCAAAAATGCTAGATTTTATTCCTAAACAGGTCAAACAACTTGAGCAGCTTTCCTCAAACTAGCAAAAACCTAGACTACAATCACCATCCCACTAACATCGAAGGCACCAGCTGCCACTGTCATCAAGGAATATTACATTCACAATCTCAAGACTGACTTCACAAAATAGCTAGGTTCCAGATGTCTAACAATTGCCAGATTCTTCTTGCTGCAAGACGGAAGCAAAGACCAAAGAACATACCGTCCCAAGGAGATCGATTCTGCCAGCTTAATAAGACCAATCATTCTGTCAAATCTATCTAGCATAAAATGAATATGTATTATGCTGCCCATCTTTAATATATCCTCCAAACAGCAGGGGTTTGATGAAGGACCTGGTGACAATATAATACCTTCTGTGAGAAGAATATATTTTTAAAAACGCTAATTGCAGAGCAGGATGTTCTCGGAAAAAGTCCTAATCGCATATCCCATGTGAGGAACGGTTGAGCTAAAATGGCTGTTATTCCAGTTATTCAACCTACTATATACTTCCTGAACATAAATTAAAACTAGGGGAGGGAGGAAGGAAGGAAAAATAAATAATAAATTCCTCCTCCTCCTCTTCTTCCTCTTCTTCCTTGCTTTCTCTCTCTCTCTCTCTCTCTCTCTCTCTCTCTCTCTCTCTCTCTCTCTCTCTCTCTCTCTCTCTCTCCATAGATTCCTTAGTAATCCAAATCAGTAAGCATGTAGTTTGTTAAACACTCTTGCAAAATTAATATTTGAAATTCAAGGCTCTGTATTACTATTCATAAGTCCTTTTGTGTTCAGTTGGATTTACACTCAGGTAATATAATCAACACGCAACATGAAGGCATATACACACAAGAGGCAAAAAGAATATAGTCTTTGATATTTGAAGGTTTACATTAAATGTGCATGTTTTAAATTACAGTGTTGTTTTTTCTGCTAATCAACAGATTTATAATGGATATTTATATTTCTGTATGGCTAAATCCAAATTTGATTGCACATAGTTTAGACAATTTGAAGTAAATTATTCTAACAAAAGTGACTAATACATCACATTGATTTTAATGATTCTGCTCTAATTGGGAGTAAAATTGGATTTGAGCCCATTGTCTGGAGAAAGAAAATTGTGTATTGAGTTTTTAGCATAGTCTTATGAAGCAGAACCTTATCTTTCTTGGTTGTTGTTTTTTTGTCAGTTCTCAGGATGGTCAAATGTATTGTAAGCCAACACAGCGATGTCTGGTATAGAAAGGATTTTGCATTTATTTATCCCCACATCCATGCAAAAACTCTCGATAGCAGTTTTGTTGGTTTTTCTCATTCAGTTTAGAAAGTACTATGTAAAGATGCTTTAAGACATGGAGACCAGGCCTTGTGAATGTGAAAGACAGCAAAGAGCTCTATATCTAATGTATGACTTTACAGAACTACGAAAATATAGTTGTTTTCAAAATGAAGCTGTAAATATTGAGAAGCAAAGCATATAAAACATATAAAAACAGCCACTGTTTGAAGGTCTAGATTTCCACGTTTGAACAAGACATATTATTCTTATTTCATTGTATTTATACTCATGTATTGTTGCCTGCATGTGGCACTTGGAGTGCTTTTGTCAGCCACCCCGAGTCCCTTTGGGGAGATGATGGCTGGGTACAAATAATAATAATTTCCAATTGTGTGCAGAGTATTTTTTATTATTATTATTATATGGCAGTATGTGATCTGATCATTTATCTATGAAACAGAGGGTGTATACAGCTTTTGAACTCATCAGGTCACTGCACTGGTGTAAGGAACTCTGTAACGTAAAAAAATACTCTGCACACAATTGGAAATGTGGGTTGAATCCTTCTCTTCCTTCCAGATTGGTCTAAGGAAGCATGCTTTCTTGCAATGCCTGTATTCTGATGGGGTTTGCCTGTTGTTGTCATCACCTTGTCCACCTTGCCCACTCAGTGGGCTGTTTATAATAATGTCTTGGAGCATCAGGGTGCATCTATCTTTTGTTTTAAATGGGACATGTTTTGCTCAAGTCATCCTATAGTTTGAAGGGCAAATTTCCCCTTTGATTTTTTTCTTCCTAAAAGTTATAATGCTAAAAGGCCATTTCACTGACGCACTGATAAATCTAAGAGAGAGAAAATAAAAAGGGGAAGGAAACATATTTGTTCCATTATGAATTGCAATTAAAAATAAATCTGCTAGAGGCTGAGAAAAATATTGCAGCTGATGCTGGGAATTGTAGGAAACAAGTCTGGGGCAGCAAAAACATGGCTAAGGCAAAAGAGGTAAGTACCAGATTGATGGATGGAAATAATAGTTCATATTATTTATTTATGATGAGGTAATCGAGGCACCTGTCTGTTCGATCTTATGGGATTCTTTCCATCTTGTTCTTCCTGATGACATGGAGGGGATCCTTGGGATGGTGAGAGCAACCATTTGCGATCTGGATCCTTGCCCTTCCTGGCTAGTTAAACTGGCCAGAGAGGGGTTGTTGGAATGGTTTGTTGCAATAATAAATGCTTCATTGGGCCAGGGGAAATTCCCGTCCTGCCTTAAGTAGGCAGTGACAAAACCTCTATTAAAGAAGACCTCCTTTGACCCGACCATATGTAACAACTACAGGCCAATCTACAACCTCCCTTTTTTGGGCAAGGTTCTGGAGTGCGTGGTTAACTCGCAGCTTCAGGGATTCCTCGATGACACCGATTTTCTGGATCGTTCTCAGTCTGGCTTCAGACCTGGGCACAGTATCGAGGTAGCTTTGGTCACCTTGGTGGATTACCTCCGCAGGGAACTGGACAGGGGGAGTGTGACTCTGCTCGTTCTCTTGGATATCTCAGTGGCTTTCGATACTATCGACCATGGTATCCTTCTGGGAAGACTAGCTGGGATAAGACTCGGGGGCATGGTTTTACTATGGCTCCGGTCCTTCCTGGAGGGTCGGTACCAGTTGGTGAATCTGGGGGAGTCCTGCTCGGACCCCTGGTCATTGACCTGTGGGGTACTAAAAGGTTCTATTCTGGACCCCATGCTATTTAACATCTACATTAAACCACTGGGAGAGGTCATCCGGAGGTTTGGAGTATGGTGCCATCTCTACACAGATGACACCCAACTCCACTACTCATTTTTACCAGATTCCACGGATCTGGATTTCTACCAGAAGCCCCTCGGATACTGGACCAGTGCCTGGCTGCTGTGACGATCTGGATGAGGACGAACAAGCTGAGGATCAATCCTGACAAGACATAGGTCCTTCAGGTCAGTTGCCCGTCTGACTAGAGTATTGGGTGGCAATCTGTGCTGGACAGGGTTGCACTCCCCCTGAAATCACAGGTCTGCAATTTGGGGGTCCTTCTGGATTCAGTGCTGATGCTTGCTGCACAGGTGTCGGCGGTGGCCAGGAGGGCCTTCACACAATTAAAATTCGTGTGCCAACTGCGACCTTATCTCATGAAGTCTGACTTGACCATGGTGGTCCATGCCTTAGTTACCTCTAGACTGGTCTACTGCAATGCACTCTACATGGGGTTGAGAATGCAATTATATGTATTTAATTGTTAATTTGTTATATTTTTCTTTGCTTGCTTGCTTGCTTATGTTGTATTGAGGGCAGAGACTGCCTTGTGTAAACCGTCCCGAGTCGCCTTCAGGCTGAGAGGGGCAGTATAGAAACGTGACAAATAAATAAATAAATGGGGCTATCCTTGAAGATGGCCTAGAAACCACAACTGGTCCAACGTTTGGCAGCTAGATTAATAACTGGGGCAAGTTACAGGGAGCAGTCGACCCCCCTGTTTAAGGAGCTCCACTGGCTGCAGTTTATTTTCTGGGCCCAATTCAAAGTACAGATTAAAACCTATAAAGCCCTAACGGTTTGGTACCCACCTACCTTTGTGACCGTATCTACCTCCATGAACCAGCCCGGGCCCTTCGATCTTCAGGGGATTCTCTCATTTCGCCCCTGCCAGTTTCACAGCTTCATCTTGTGGGCACAAGGGAGAGAGCCTTCTCCTCTGTGGCCCCCCGACTCTGGAACTCATTACCCGGAGATATTAGGAAAGTCTCTACCTTAGAAACCTTTAAAAAGAACCTTAAAACCTGTCTCTTCTACTGCACCTTTGGTGAGTAGGTACACAACCTCACACTACTGTTTCCCACAACGTTTCTGTCACTGGAGTACACACTGCCCTCCATGGGAAAGTTTGGTTCTACAACCCCTTTTTATGAGCTCTCCTTTACAAATAACCTATTCTTCCTTTATCTCAACCTGAGTTTTTAACGTTTTATCTTGCACATGCAGCCCGCCCATTGTCATTGTGATTGTGATTATTGTAATTTTATATTGCTTAATGTATTCATATGTTTTTATGTAATTATGATGTTGTTATTTATTGCTTAGCGTATTTGGTTTTATTTTGCTGTAATCTGTTGTTCAGGCTTGGCCTCATGTAAGCCGTCCGCGTTGGGGGAGATGATGGCAGGGTATAAATAAAGTTTATTTTTATTATTCTGTGTCTATTGCCAAAGTAAACAGGCAGAAATGACACACATTCTGACAGAGCTGGAGCCCTTTCTCATAAAGTTCTGTAAGTATGGCCCATGAATAAATTGGAATATCATAGTATAGTTTTTCCCCAGTTTTTTTTATTGTATTGTTATAATACATTTACACTTACTTTACATTGCTTTAGTTACAATACATTTTTCTTTCCCCCGACCCTCCCCCCTCCCCCCGTTGACAAGTTAGTCCTTCATTTATTTGAGCCATCGTTGCATTCTGTCCAGTTTTTTTCCCCAATGTTCATCTTCTGGTTTAGCTTCCTGTATCCAGTTTTTGAAGGGTGACCATATTTCTTTGATTTTCTTCTGCTTTTCTGTCCATGGATTTTCATTTCTTATAATGTCCATAATTTCCAACTGAACTTGTTCCCACACATATTCATACCATTTTTCAAGGGTCCATTTCTTTCTTTCTTTCCACCCCCAGGCAATCACAGCATGTGCCGCTCTAAACATCATCATAACTAATTTTTGTTCTTGCGCTTCTTGCGAGGTGGAATTTGGTTCTATATATGATGACTTTCCACATGAAGGAATCTACATGCAGATTACTGTACCTACATAGATATCCAACTCTTGCTTTTATGTAAACGTATAAAGGGTGGACAACTATACTATGATATATGATATAAGAACAATATCATAGTATAGTTGTCCACCCTTTATACGTTTACATAAAAGCAAGAGTTGGATATCTATGTAGGTACAGTAATCTGCATGTAGATTCCTTCATGTGGAAAGTCATCATATATAGAACCAAATTCCACCCTCACATATGACAATCCTCTTCCCTTCTATATGCATGTAAGCAGATGGAATGTATATGCTAAATCAGATCAAATGTCCATCTAATCTGCTATGGTATTAATACAATGGTCATTGGGAGTCCACAACATGATATACTACTGCCCATTCATTCGGGACTAGACTATCATGGACCCCGTAGTTTAAATAAGCAAATAAAATACCAGTTCTTATCTGTCTTGAATCTCCCACAATTCAGCTTCAGAGGATGATCCTGAATTCTAACATTCAGGTAGTGAAAGAAAGGGGAGAAAGCATATTTCTAGTCACTTTCTCCTTATCATGCATAATTTCATAACAATCTTCTCCCCATCTTATTAAGCTCTAGACATGGTAAGAAATCATCACAGAGGAGTTGCTCCAACTCCTTGGACATTTTCCTTGACCTTCTCTTCGCAATCAAACTGTTCACTAATTTTGTTCTGAAAGTCAATTTAGCCATTTTCTGTCTACTACAAAATAAATTTTTTGAAGCTGCACAGTTTGTGAAGACTAGACAAAATGTGAATGTGGTTTTGTTGATCAGCCTTTTCTGTGCAGAAGGCAACATTGTTATTGTTTCAAATACCAAAAAGTTGGTTTCAGTGCAGAAAATACTGTTTTTCTGTACACATAAACACACAAATGATAAATTGTGCACAGAATAAGTCCCAATCTGCCAAAAGTTTCAACAATCCAAGATTCTCCTCATTGGGTTTCCCAGTATTCTTCTTTTTGTTTCTTTTTCGCCCTGGTTTTACTGATTTTTTGAACCCATGTGAAAGAATTGATGAATGTAGAAGGAAGGGGCTGTGCCATATCTACTTTATTGTTTAAAAGAAAATTGTTGTCTCTTGTTACACACACAAAAAATCAACAAGTAAAAGTAATATCATTACTATTTCACACTCTTTCCAAATTATGAGCAGGACTATTTATACTCCATCTCTAACATGCTAAAATCTCTGTAAACCATGCCTCTGTTCCCGTATTTTAAAGGATAGGTCAAGAAGCCTGTGCTATGCAACAGGACCATTCAAATTGAGGTGCATCCAAACTGTAGAAATAATGAAGTTTGGCATTATTTTCACTGCCATAGCACAATTCTAAGGAATCATAAGAATTGTAGCTTGGTGAGGCGCCAGCACTAGCAAAGAAGACTAAAGACCTTATAAAATTACAACTCCGATGACCCCATAACACTGAGCCACAGCAGTTAAAGTGGTGTCAAGCTGCATTAATCCCATTTTCATGGTGCACAACAAATTCTGCAGCTGATAGAGAAGCCTAACATAGCAACCTTGTTAAACTGCTTCCACAAACCCCCTCAAACTGAAGGTCTAAACACAGCAGTCTCATCGTTTCGCTCAAAGACACAACAGGGAAAGGAAGACAACAATTAGAGGGCATTCTTTATTTTTACAGTTATTTGTCTCAGCTGGAGCACCGCAACACTGAACACTATCGCCTTGGTTCTCATACATCTATGCCCAATTCCTTCTAACTTTTTACCCTCCATTTCATCTTGTACATGGAGAAATTCTCCATAAAGTGAAACAAATTAGATTCCCTGCGAGCTGCTCACATGACGACCAAATGAAATATGTTCAAAAATAAAAAATGGCTATTTCTGGGTATTAATACTTAGAAAATTTAGTGATGTTTCTCAGTTCGTTTGGTTGCTTCTCTCTGTGTCTTAAGTTGTCATGTTCTTCCTCCTTGCTGTGCTTTATTAACATAAGAGCATTTCCCTTTTTCTCTCTTCCTGTAAACGCAATATTGGCGGTAGTTGCTGTCTGGTTAGTGATATAGCAGTCACATTGCTCAAACTTGAGACATGAAAGATTGGCCAAAAACCCCTTTCATAGACAATCAAATGTGCCAGATTGGAAGCAACTGTGGATCTATTTAGTAGACGCCTTCTGAAAATGTGACTGGAGTTGTAAACAGTGTGCTCCTTCTTTTAAACGGGTGAAACAGAACTTCAAATTATCTCATAAAACAGTGAATTATTTATAATTATTTCTCACTTTTTTCAATAATAAAGGCATAACTCATTACAAAGAGGGGGTATTCTCATGCTATGGATGGGCATCTTAATGAAGAATAATTTCACTCCATTTGTAACTTCTTTGGTTACTTTTATTGTTTTCAAAGGGACTGTGGTTTTACTGTTTCAGCATATTTTATCTAGTAACCTTCTGATTTTTTTTAAAGTAAGTAAAAGTAACTAGTTACTTTTGAATAATAAGAACATAAAGCATCTTTTTTAGAATTTTTAATGGTCATTATGGATTTTCACAGGATTTGGGGAATTTCAGCTAACCTCTCTTTTGAAAGTTTTTTGTTAAGCTTGTGGGCAAATTTCCATTAAAAACAAGGATCTGATGGTATAAACCATTTACTTTAAAAGATAAAAATATTTTTGCCATCCCTAATGGGCAAGTTTGCTGGAGTGGTGCAAAGCAGTAGGAATGGTGTTATCCATCCTGGTCTACTGTTCTATCGATAGTTTAGCAGGAAAATCAGGACTATTAATATTTGATATTCCTATACAACAGGAAAAGTATTTGCTAGTGTTCTGAGTTTTATTTATTTATTTATTATTTGGATTTCTTAGTCGCCTCTTCCGACTGGCTCGGGGCGACTTACAAATCAATAAAAACGCTTACAAATCATTAAAAATACAGTAAAAACACAATAAAAGCACAGTGCACAGTACATATTAAAACATAGTTGGATGTTGGAGTTGCATCCATAGTTAGGTGATACAATGGTGCATGCCCACTACATGTGGTCACAGCTCTTGACCATGTCATGAAGCCCTAATATTGTTCCTGCCCAAACGCCTGTGTAAACAGGAAGGTTTTACAGGCCTTTCGGAAGGCCAGTACATCGGGCAATGCACGGATTGCGGGAGGGAGAGTGTTCCATAGCACTGGAGCAATGACACTAAAAGCTCTCCTCCGCCCTGCAGTCAAGTGGAGGGCTGTGTGACTCGGTACCGTCAAGAGGTTCAATGATTCGGATCTCAGTGGTCTTGCAGGACTATATGGGAAGAGGGGGTCCCTTAGATACACCAGCCCCAGACCGTTCAAGGCCTTGAAGGTCAGAATCAGCACTTTGAAGGTGATCCGGTGCTCTATTGTAAGCCAGTGCAGTTCCCGCAGGACCAGCGTAATGTGGCAGCAAGATGGAAGGCCTGCCACCAGCCGAGCTGTGGTGTTCTGCACCAGCTTAAGCTTCCGGATCACCGACAGACGAAGGCCAACGAAGAGAGCATTACAGTAGTTCAGTCTTGAGATGACCGTGGCTTGGACCACTGTGGCTAGGTCGTGGCGGGACAAGTAGGGAGCCAGCTTCCTCGCCTGCCGGAGATGATGAAATGCTGTTCCACTGACGGTGGAGACATGTTTCTCCATCGTCAGATGGGAGTCAAGTGTGACTCCCAAGCATTTAACTGATGGTGACGTGCGGAGTGTTGCCCCATCCAGGGTTGGAAGCCAGATCTCACTCGTACCCGGACGGCCCAGCCACAGGATCTCCGTCTTAGCCGGATTCACCTTCAACCTACTGGCTCGCAGCCATCCAGTAACGGCTTCTGGGCAATGATGGAAATTATCGGGTACGGAGTCGGGTTGGCCCTCCATCCCCAGAACGAGCTGGGTGTCATCCGCGTATTGATGACACTCCAGGCCGAAGCTGCGTACCAACCAAGCAAGTGGTCGGACATAGATGTTAAATAATAAAGGGGAGAGGATTGCCCCCTGAGGGACCCCACAATTAAGGGGGGGCTGAGACAACCTCACCCCTTCTCACTCCCTGGAGCTGGTTCCGGAGGAAGGAGGACAGCCAATCAAGGACTGCCCCCCTCACCCCGGCCACGGCCAGACGGTGGGTCAAAAGATCATAATCGACAGTATCGAACGCTGTCATGAGGTCCAATAACACGAGCAGCGCCGATCCACCGTGATCGAGTTGGCAACGCAGCTTGTCTGTGATGGCGACCAACACCATCTCCATCCCATGCCCTGAACGGAAGCCGGAGTGGAAGGGGTCTAACCAAGTTGCATCATCTAGGTAGGACTGCAGCTGCTCCATTGCTGCCCTCTCAACTACCTTGCCCAGAAACGACAAATTTGACACCGGGCAGTAGTTGGAAGGGACCGATGGATCTAGACTCGGCGTCTTCAGCAATCGAGTGACCACTGCCTCTTTTAATCCCCCTGGAAACACTCCTTGCTCAAGGGAGGTGTTGACTAGTTTCAACAGGGGGTCATGCAACCCCTCCAGGCTAGCTTTCACCAGCCAGGAGGGGCACGGATCGAGGGAGCAAGTTACTTGCAGTAACTATCCTATCAACAGCTTCTGCGTCCAGTGGGTTGGGACATAGGATATGAGGGATTGAATTAGGGTATAGATCTGAATTGCAGTACAATTAGAATGAAGAAATAGTGCTTCTCCATCTCTCAGAAGTGCAGGGAACTAGAGCAAATAGATGGGAAGAAACTTGGAAAGAGTCCATAAGGCAAGGAATCAAAATGTCCAGGACATGTTGCAGTCTGGAACAAAGTAGTGCTTGAATTATAGCATAAAACATAGGAGGGACTTTGCAAAACATACTCTTCTCAACATTGATTTCCCTACCCCACTTAAACCAATTTGGAAGGGGGGATTTACTTCTATGAACACTTGTTAAAAAGACCCTAACGTTTTTCTGATTTGGATACCAGATTGTTATGCAGGCAAGCATACAGGGCTATCCCAAGAGTATTTATGGAAAGATCAAGAAGAACAAAAGAGATGCTGTTTTTGAGAAAACATTGTAACCCATTTGTGGATCTATACTGGAAGGAACACTGGAAATTAATGTCACTTCTTGCAACTTTGAGTCATTCATCAAAGCAAGACACTGAAAGATCAGGCAGTCTGCTACTTATAGTTCATTTCCAGATAACCTGGACATTTCAGACAATCAGGAAGCTGGCATGAATATTTGACTACCTTTTCAAAGTTATAAGACCGGTGTTTTTTAATAAGTCCCATATTTCTCAAGACACACACACACACACACACAAAGAGAAAACAATGTATTTACAAACCTTTTCCATTGGCCATGGGAAAGCCCATCAATTTTTATCACATATTTCTGAGCTGTCAGATTGGTTTTTATTAAGTTATTCTCCATTCTGAAGGTCACCGTATCACATTTAGCATGCAGACATGTGGATTGGTCCATATATAACATCAGTCATTATCTGCACTCCCAAGATCATTTATCTTAAAAAATGCCCCTGTGAGATAGAAAAAAGTACCCATAATAACCTATAATTCACAAGTGTGGAAATGAGGCAAATGGTAGTTAGTTACATGTGAGATCTGCAATGCAGACAGATAATGGACTGAAATCTCTTGAGGCACAATTTGATGTCTTGACTACAAAACTATTCATCTTTTTTTGCCCTTTAGGTACAATCCTCAAATGGTAAAATTATGGTCTTTATCTTGGTCTTCCTCCTATGTGGATATGGTTATTATTAAGTGCAAATAAAGTTCACCCCAAGTGCTTAATCGGCCACTAAATACAAATAGAAGAAAACGTGAAAAGTTCAGTGTATGTCAAAAGACAGACTTCTTGCTTTGAGCTTTGTTACTAAAAATGCAAGTCAGACTTTTAAAAAATCCCTTTCTTCAGTTGTGGGTATTGTTATGTAGCAAAAGGCAATTCAGTATGACCTTCTTTTTCCCATTCTATCATATCCCAGTAGCCAGCTTCCTGGCCTAGCACACATAGCTTTCCGGAGTGTGCCCGCATTGTCCCCATGATTCCTAACTTGAACATGCCCTCCCATATTCTGGATTCCCTCTCCTACCACGGTTCCTCCACACAGCAGGGAATCCCACAGGAATAGTTGTACATTGTGGGATGAAATCCAGTGGGCTCCATGCCAGCTGCATGGAGGAAGTGTCTTATGATAGGAAACGTAGGCAACTTCCAGCAGGGCTCCATGGAGGAAGCATCCTGACAGCATGGTAGGATGCCTTCCTTCCCAAGCAAACCCTTTCAGTACTTTCTGTTGGTAATGAGAGTTCAATATGCCAAGTTTGGTTCAATTCCATTGTTGCAAGAGTTCAGGATGCTCTTTGATTGTGTGCTAACTATAAATCCCAGAAACTGTAACTCCCAAATGTCAAGGTCTATTTTCCCCAAACTCCATCTGTGTTCACATTTGGGCATATTGAGTATTCATGCCAACTTTGGTCCTGATCCAACATTGCTCTCTGGATATAGGTGAACTACAACTCCAAAACTCAAGGTCAATGCCCACCAAACTCTTATAGCATTTTCTCTTGGTTATGGGAGTTCTGTGTGGGAAGCTTGTGTCTTTCTGCCATTCCTGCCAGGATATCTATGTTATGTTCATCGAAACAGGCCCAGGTTTCACACTGAGTGTATAAATATATTTTAAAACATATTAACTATATGTATTACTGTGTTAGAGTGTCATTTTGTGCCATTTTGGTTGGTGGTGTGCCCCAGGATTTTGTAAATGTAAAAAATGTGCCGCGGCTCAGAAAAGGTTGAAAAACACTGGTGTAGAGAACAATGGAGCCAGCACGAGGGGAAACCAAATGGCGATGCTTCCCCACATGAGATTCTGCCCCGCTGCCCTGGCGATTCACCACGGAGGCTGGCAAATTGCCCCAACGGGCCTCATCACTGTGATGAGCTCCCTGGCTACATCTTGGAACACTGAGAGAGGACTCATAGGAAAAAATAAAAAGTGAAGAAACATCACAGAGTATCAGAGGAGTCAGGATATGTAGACGGAGAGGGAGGATGCTTCAAGTCACTCAAACTACGGGGGTTTTACGCTGTTGATGTGGCATCGAATTGTGCCTGCTGTAAGCCGCTCTGAGTCCCCCCTCGGGGGTTGAGAAGAGCGGGGTAAAATCCTGAAATAAATAAATAAATAAAATAAATAAACTATCTAGTCCTATTGCTTCCATTGTGAAGCGTTATTCACTCTTCTTCACTGCTAAGCGTTGTTGCATGTCTAACACTTTTTCTTCCCTCTCTACTCATGTACTTTTTAAAAGTTTTTTATTGAATTTTGCATATAAAAAAATTGTCACTAAGACCAATAATGTAGTTTCTTAATAGCAACGAAAGAGTGAGAACAATATGAGAAGGAAGGAAGGAAGGAAGGAAGGAAGGAAGGAAGGAAGGAAGGAAGGAAGGAAGGAAGGAAGGAAGGAAGGAAGGAAGGAAAGATGAGAGTAATGTCATTGCATAAAAGAATAACTTGGCTGAGACCCTGGGAGGGCACAGAGCTAATATTTGGTAAGGAAAAGAAGAGGAAGTGGAAAAGGAATTACAGAACGACCCCTGTATCTATAAGGGATGTGTGCCCAGAATTGGTAGAACTAGCCAAAAGCTGCAGAGCATATCAAACCTTATTGAAATTAAGGATTTCTGGCAGCTTCGTCTCCCTCACAGAAAAAAGGAAACCAGAAAATGTATATGAATTTACAGGACATAACATAAAGGAAAGTAATTTCATACAGAAGAATAACCTAAGCTACAATAAATGACTCATAGCCACCAGTCTTGCACTAATGCCATCTCTCTACCACTCCCCCCCCCCAATCCCACTAACTCTTGTTTTTCTCCCCAGACTCCTTTTTAATTTTGATTGACTCTTTTATCTCACCTTGACTCTATTCACAATTCCTTCACACTTCCCTTCTGGTAATCTTTCTTCTTGCCCTCAAGGTCAAATTAGACAATACATGTAGCACATTTTAGAAGATGTGCTGCCTCCATTGGTGAAATATGGCTTTTTGTCATAGCACTTGATTTTCTTCACCAACATATTTGATTTTAACTGGGGGTTTTATCTGGTTTTATTGCATTTTATGTGGTTATCTGTTTTTAACTCTGTAATCCGCTCTGGGCTCCAGAGAGAGCGGTATATTAAGTTGAACGAATAAATAAATAATAAATAAATATCTTGTATGCTTCATTTTGTCGCTCATCATTGGAAGATAAACAAAGCCTTAATTTATAATCCTGACCATTGAAGTGCAGGCATTTGAAGAAAATGCTGCTGTGGGATGGAAAAGAGGTTAATTACAAGGGAGTGCGCTTTTCTAGTTTGATCCTTATTCATATGTTATATTTCTCCAGCTCATTTCTTCACAACAAATGTTTCTCTCCTAAAATAACATCTCTCTCTCTCTCTCTCTCTCGCTTGCTTTAAAAAATGGCATTACTCTTATTTTCGATTTGTTTGAGCTTACCAATGTGGATTTAAAAACCTCTGCACTGCCCAAGTACTACAGCTTCCTTACAGCAAAATCTGAGGAGTGGGGAGAGTTTTAACTAATAAGAACCAAAAAAGGTAGAGAGAGGAGTCTTTCTGGGTTGTTGGTTCCCTTAATTCCTTTATGTGAAGCATGTCAATCAACAATGTAAATTTAGCTCTCATCTTCTAGGCTCTTGAACCACCATCCTCCTGCCTCTTTCTTTCCTTGTAGCACAAATAATCCAGCCGGGAAATTGATGTGAAAGTGATTCTCTGAAATATTGTAACTGAACATTTGGGAAAGCATCTCACTTCAGAGAAATAGCAGAATAGTTGATGTAGATTAGGGCTGTCCAACTGCGGCCCTGCAGGTGTTTTGGACTTCAACTCCCAGAAATCCCAGCCAGTTTACCAGCTGTTAGGATTTCTGGGATTTGAAGTCCAAAACACCTGCAGGGCCCGCAGTTGGACAGCCCTGGATTAAAGCAATGTTATTTTTCAAAGATGGTTTATAGTCACTATCATTGTCATTACTATTCCAGGAGACAGTAAGTAAAAGTAAAGTAAAAGTAATAATCCATCTCTGACACTATTGCCGCCTCTTCATCCTCCTCCTTTCTTCTGCCCAGTGAGTCTGTGAAATTTGCTTTATTCCACACATAATATTGGAATTAGATGGGAAGGATGGCAATTGATATGGAATAAAATTCATATCACTTATATGTCTGGGTATAAAGTTAGTTCTTTGGTGCTGCTTATTTTCTAGCTTTCTTTCCTGAGATACCAAAATTAACTTAGCCACTAGGCATGAGAAAAAGTTATGAAAATGACGTAAGAAATGCTACTTTTGAGTATTTCCGCACCTGGAATGCCAACCAGGAAGTGGACTTTCTTTATAGAACTTCGGGGGCCAGGATTTTCTTAAGTGTCATTATTAGGTCGTAAGGGGGGGCACACTCCTTCTCTCTCACCACCCTCCCGCCTCCCTTGCCAATAAGTATTATGGCAAGGCAAGCCCTAAACTCGCTCCCTTTCTGCTGGAAGCCCGAGAAAATGTAAACAGAGAGGATTACTCAGAAGTAAATCTGCAAAGGAGGCACTTTGGATGAAGTGCCCTCCTTTGTGGGATTTACTTCTGAGTAAAACCTCTGTTTACATTTTTCCAGGCTTCCCTGCCTCTCCTGCCTGCCAGGATCTAAAGCATCAAAGAGTATTGGGGTGAGAAACCAACCTAATGTATAATAGAATGAATGCTACTGTAAGTGCCTAATATTATAAGTAATCCAACTGGTCATACCTTACATTCCATGCACATGCAATAATACAGCAGTAATAACAATAACAAGAGTTAAAATTCAAACCGAAGTATTCTGACTGGTACCTGCCTCATGCAGTGCAACGGGCTCTTCTCTATTAGCCCGGGAAAAGCCAGCGTTTTCTGCTTGGGTGCACACACATACATATTCTTGGGGGATTTGCTGCAGAATCCCGGCTCATAGAGAAGATTCTGCAGCAAATCCCCCAAAGAATATGTATGTGTGTGCACCCAAGCAGAAAACGCTGGCTTTTCCCGGCTCACAGAGAAGAGCCCGTATGCACCGCATGAGGAGGGACCAGTCAGAATACTTCGGTTTGATTTTTACCTCTTCTTATACCCATTGTTATTACTGCTGTATTATTGCATGTGCATGGAATGTAGGTATATGACCAGCCTGGGCAAACTTGGGCCCTTGCTCCCTCGGGATCGGGGTGAGAGAGGCAGCGGGAGCGAGGGGGGCCTCCTCCTTTTCTTTGCTGCTTCCAAGAATAGAATACCCGCTCCCTCCCTCCCTCCTTCCCTCCCTCCTTCCTATTTGGAGAGTCCCATCTAGAATTCAGTGTGATTTATTCAAGTTTGGCCTTACAACTCCCAGAAATCCCAGCCAATTTACCAGCTGTTAGGATTTCTGGGAGTTGTAGGCCAAAACCATCTGAATGCGCATGCGCTGGCATACGAACTACTAACGAATTTCGTTAGTAATTACCGTATTTTTCGCACCATAAGACGCACCTAGATTTTAGAGGAGGAAAATAGAAAAAATATTTTCGCTCCCCCTCTAAAATCTAGGTAAGTCTTATCAGCAGGTGCGTCTTATCCGAGCCCTTTCAGAGCTCTGGCGCGATGCTTCACTCCTCCTTGTTGCTTCTTTCTTCCCACCACCCTTTCCTCGAGGGAAGAAAGGGCGGGGGAAGGAAAAGCAGCAAGAGGAGCAGTGAAGCAGCATCGCGCCAGAGCCCTCTGGCGCGATGCTCCTTGATTCCTCCTCTTGCTGCTTCTTCCCCCCCCCCACCCTTTCCTCGAGGGACGAAAGGGCGGAGGGAGGGAAAAGCAGCAAGAGGAGGAGTGAAGCAGCATCGCGCCAGAGCCCTCTGGCGCGATGCTCCTTCATTCCTCCTCTTGCTGCTTCTTTCCCCTCACCCTTTCCTCCCGGGAAGAAAGGGTGGGGGAAGGAAAAGCAGCAAGAGAAGGAGTGAAGCAGCATCGTGCCAGAGCCCTCTGGCGCGATGCTCCTTCATTCCTCCTCTTGCTGCTTCTTTCCCCCCTCGCCCTTTCCTCAAGGGAAGAAAGGGCGGGGGAAGGAAAAGCAGCAAGAGGGAGGAAGCAGCATCGCGCCATAGCCCTCTGGCGCGATGCTGCCATTCCTCCTCTTGCTTCTTCTTTCCCCCTCACCCTTTCCTCGAGGGAAGAAAGGGCGGAGGGAGGGAAAAGGAGCAAGAGGGGAGGAACTAGTCCCTCCGCCACCGCAATGGACCAGAGAAGAGGAGAGGCGGCGACAGGGTGAGTATATCGCCGCCCCCTCTGCTCCAGTGCCTCCCGCCTGCATCTTCGCTCCATAAGACACGGCTGATTTTCATCCCACTTTGGGAGGAAAAACTGCGTCTTATGGTGCGAAAAATACGGTAAGTTACATTTTAGAAATTTTTGGAAAATTTTTTGTAAGTCTTTCTTTTACTAATCAAAAAAATCCCCCATTTGATTTTAGAATCGCCATTTTGGGTTCGAAACCATGCCTAATAGCCACTATATGAAAAGCAACATTGGCATCCAAGGCAACATAACAAAATACACTGTTGAAAGTCCATGTATCAATAATGAACATTCAGGGTTACTACAGGAAGATCATCAAGATTGCATACCACTGTTCCCAGAGTAAAAGAGAGTATCCTGGTTGTACATCAAATGGCATTTTTGAACAAATTTACAGCATCAATTATTTTCCTTTAGAATTAAGGTAAAAAGTTAAAGGTAAAGGTTTCCCCTGACATTAAGTCAAGTCGTGTCCAACTCTGCAGGGTGGTGCTCATCTCCATTTCTGAGCCAAAAAGCCAGTGTTGTCCGTAGACATCTCCAAGGTCATGTGGCCAGCATGACTGCATGGAACTCTGTTACCTTCCCGCAGAAGTGGTACCTATTGATCTATTCACATTTATATGTTTTCGAACTGCTAGGTTGGCAGAAGCTGAGCCTAACAGTGGGAGCTCACCCTGCTCCCTGGATTCGAACCACCAACCTTTCAGTCAGCAAGTTCAGCAGCTCAGCGGTTTAACCCACTGCACTACCAGGGGGCCTAGAATTAAGGTAAGAAAGGGCCTAGAATAACACTGGACATACACAAAACCTTTTTACCCAAAAAAAAGACATTCAGAGTGCCTTTTGGATGCTTTCCCAAAATTATCGCAGAAGGCTGTTTGACAACCAATTATGCTGTTCACATTGGCAGCTTCAGATGAAACAGGTAGACTTTTCCGTTGCTTCTAACTATAAAATAGGGAATCCACAAGCAATAATATTGAGATTCAAAGTTTTTTTAAGTGAACTCAAAATGATAGCATCTGTCAGCGCCGCTTGACCCGATTGTTGCTAACGGACCAAGCCTCGCGCCATCAGATAAGAGCAGCATCTGGCGGGGCTTTGAACTGGAACCGCCCTTTGAAGTGCCAGGCACCTATCCTGAACTTTGATATGCGGAGAGCCGGATGGTCAAGCCAAGGGAGGGAGGGGCCAGCAGGGGGGCGGGCCGGGGAGGGTTTTGAAGAGACTGTTGCGCGGGAAGAAGTTAGTCTATCTTGCTTACCCTGGATTAAGGACCTATTAAACTGCTTATCCTTCAACCCCGTTTGGAGTGAGCGTGGTTCATTAGACCCCCCTTGCCGGAGCTGACAGCATCTTATCCTCAGTCTCACTATGGGTGCGATCATTCTTTGCACTAGGCTCCCGCATTCAGTATAATCCTAAAATTATAAATAGATCAATGTCAGTGATTTCCAATGTCTGATTCTGCATGAGCTTTGGAGTTCAACTCAGAAATTCCCTGACCATTGGCCAAAGTGGCTGACGGTGCTGGGAGTTGAAGTTCAAAACACCTAGAGGGCCAAAGTCTGGGAATCACTGATCCATGGCATTTGAGCATTCCTTTCTCATTCTTAGCAATAGTGTCTTGAATTCAGTTCTTAATCCCAATGAGAATAGATTTGTTAACAGAAAAATTTAAGTATACCCATAAATCAATTCCAGTTACATAAACTATGCTTAATGAAGGTAGTCCTCCCTAAAACACTGGCTTCAACAAACATAAAAGAATCCATTAGCACTCTTGAGATGTTGTGTGCCTTAACATTGTTTCATATAGCAACCCTAAGTTGAACCTATCACAGGGTTTTCTTGGTAAGAAGAAATTTACCATTTCCTTCCTCTGAGGCCGAGATACTGTGACTTGGGTTTCAATGCTAAGCAGGGATTCGAACCCTGTTTTCCAAAGTTATAGTCCAATGCTCAAACTAGTACACCTTGTGACTAGGGAGAAGTTATTCTAGCATATGTTTTTGTTTCCACTTATTTATTTATTTATTTATTTATTTGGATTTGTCTGTCGCCGCACCCATCCGGCTCGGGGCGACTTACACAAGTAAAAAAACACAGTTAAAAACAGCATATATAAAATACAATTAAATATCATAAAAACAATACAACAACCCAAATACACTTGGTAGCAGGTGGGTCGTATTCAGAGAGGCCTGCAGTTTTAAGGGCCGAACGCCTGTTGGAAAAATAAGGTCTTGCAGGCCCTCCGAAAAGCCAGCAAGCTAGAAAGGGCGTGAACTTCTGGAGGGAGCACGTTCCAAAGTGTTGGAGCAATAATACAAAAAGCTCTCCTCCGTGTTGAAGTCAAATGAAAAGTCTTACAATTTGGGATTACAAGGAGGTTCTGTGACTCTGAATGCAGTGGTCTGGTAGAGCAGTATGGGGTGAGGCGGTCCCTTAGGTACACTGGCCCCAGACCATTTAAGGCCTTAAAGGTCAGTACCAGCACTTTGAAGGTAATCCGGCACTCCACTGGGAGCCAGTGCAGTTCGCGTAAGATGGGAGTAATATGGCAGCATGTTGAAGTACCTGCCTGCAGCCACGTGGCGGCGTTCTACACCAGCTTAAGTTTCCGGATCACCGAAAAAGGAAGGCCAATGTAGAGAGCGTTACAGTAGTCCAACCTTGAGATGACCGTGGCTTGGACCACTGTGGCTAGGTCATGGTGGGACAGGTAGGGGGCCAGCTTCCACTTCATCATATCCAGACTGAGTCCATGAAAGCTTAAATCAAAAATGTCTTCTTCTCAGCAGTCTCAAAGATGCAACTGAATTTCTATATTTTCTACTAAAACACACTAACACACCGATCCTTTTTGAAAGAGATAAAAAATTAACTCCCAAAAGATCTGAATGTGAGGATATTGTCATGTATAGAATCAACATATTTTATGCAAATTGAGATAAAACTATCAGCTTTTTAAAAATAAATCAGTTATGAAAAGTATCTAATGACACTTAGATGAATCATGTTGTAGAAGTGTTTCCCCCTCACAGATTTTCCTTGTGTTTCAATTATATTTCATTAAATGTGTAAATAACTGTCATACGATGAATAATTTATACAAGAAAGCTGAACCTTTTCATAAGTGCACAGTGTAGTATATAATCTAAACCAGCAGGGGCCAATGTAAGATGTGGTGGCATCTCTTGAACACTTTCTCTACTGAATACTCAATAATTGTCCCTCATTTTGCCACTACCAAAATTAACAGATTTATTATAGTAGAAGCTGGGGGGGGGGGGGCACGTTGGTTATAGCAAATCTTGTACGTGTAGGATTTTAGAGATGTAAAGAATATTTGCAAATTTCCACATCTTTCATAAGGAAGGGGGTCTTCCCATAAGAGGACAGGGCTTTTGTTTTACATTTCCCCAATTTTTTTGCAAATTTGGAGCCTGTTTGAGAAAATGTCATCTTTATTTCATGAAAAATATACAGTGTTTATAACAAAGTTTTTCATTTTTGCAAAAGAAGTTTTAAAATAGCAATAAAAATAAGTAAAATCACTTGAAATCATACCGAGTCAGCAGAAAATTCTTAAAATTTCATCCTACAAGTGGGACATTTCTCATTCATATATACAAGAATGAAAGAAGCAAATATATACATCATTCTATTTTAAGATTTATTTGCAGATTATGAAATATTCAAATAATAAGATAAGGTCTTTTCCAACTTGTGGTCTGGGCCGCTGTTTCTTTTTTTGTGGGGTTAATTCTAATTAAAGTTGTTAGTCTCAATGACAGTAGACCTATCAAAGTAATTTGACTTCTGCGGATTTGCCAAGTTCTCATTGATTCCCTAAGCCTATTGTATTTGGAACTAACAATTGATTTTAAGCCATAATATGTTTAAGCTGACACATGTCAATTTTTATGGGAGCAATTGGTCCCAGAGAAATATGCTAAGTTAATGACCTATGGGAATTACAGTGAGACAAAATGGAGCTCACCAAATTTCTCTTGTCCAGGGACCCAATAAAATCTAAAGACAACACTGACTAAAGCCATATATATAGCACCAGAGAAATCTATATGCTTCTTTGGATAATGTATGGACCATAAAAAAGGATAAATGGCTGCATATAACACAGAACTATGATCTCCAAGTCTTTACCAACTTCCTCACATCAAGCCTATCTTTGCAGTCTCTAAAGCTAGTAACCTGCATTAAAAATCATGAAAGTAGGGGCTTTATAGATGCAGAATCCTTTGGAAACATAAACATATCTCCACTTGTGTGGATATAAACACAGAATCATGGGGTGTGTGCAGTTCTCTGTGTAACAGGCTTCATTCTATAGCAACTTAACAACTCCTTGGAAATTTCAGAAGAACTGTAAAGTTGTATTATCATTTTTTTAAAACCACAAAGTGAAAATGAAAGCATGCCTGTATCAGTCTTGACTCACCACCTCATCACAAGGGGCTAAAATTGCCAGCATACACCAATCTATCCCCAGTCACCCATGGAGCTGGCTGGCTCCCATCAGATGACATCGTGGGTGAAGGAGGGCGGAACCGGCGTACTGCCATCGCAAACAGAGGAAACTTCCTGTGTTGTCATTTACTTCAATGGAGGGAAGCTGCCTGCTCCACATGCACCACACTTCCCCCATGGGGTCAACAGCTGCACAAGCCAGGCGATGCAGAGTGAGGGGCACTGGCTTCCCCATGCCCTGTGGTGAAGTGAAGTGAGATGAGCCTTGTTCAGCAGCCGTGTGAGCAGGCCATCAGTGACAAATTCATTGCTAATTGGGAAAAGCTGATGGATTTCCAATGTTAAAATGCGTGTCAAAAGCAACCAACCAAGAATTGGCCTGTTTTAGTAGCTGAGCTATCAGAGCATCAGAAAGGGCAGTAAAGGAAGAATCCTAGCAATTTCATCTGAAACATAAATCATAAGCAGCCAGCCCTCCAAAGCCCTAATGGAGAGAAATGCTCACAATGTAGCAAGGTTTCAATGATAATGGGCCATTTTAGATACAGGATTCAATGAGAAACAATATACAATCAGCAAATGATAGCTCCCTAGACACCCATTTCAGTAGAATTGGAAGCCAGAAAAGGTCAGAAAATAGAAATGACATGAGTTGGAAAAATGAAGTCCTCCCATCGCACTCCAAGCTTGAGCCGCACAAGGGACTGGAAGCATTAAAGGCATAATACCTGCCACAGGAGAAAAGACCCAAATATCTCAATTTGAGCTGTCATAACAGTCATTGACAGAAAAATAAAGACTGAAACTTGAATAATGAAAAATTGTGGCCAAGTCACACTTGACATGTTAGAAAATTGTGATCAATTTTCCTAGGATACTGTAGAAAAATGTAGAGAAACTCACAAGTTCATACAAACTTCTTTTCTGAAATCTCTGAAATAAAAGTGTACCCATGCTACCCATCTTGAGCCATATGACCATCTTCTGAGATAATTTCTTCATGTATGCTTACTCTTGAAGTTATTGGGTGATATCTAGAGAATGGACTTTCTTAGTCATGGTTAATTGGCACCATTTCTGATCATGACACCATTTCGGTGAGAAACAAATATTTTTCTATTTGCCTAAGCTCTTTAATTTATACAATGGTTTCCAATCTTGCATTGACCATTCCCCTAATGAAGAACTGTTCTCTTCAAATCTTGGGTTAATATTCTTCTATTTTTAGTTATTGATTGATTGCATTGTTGTATTATTTTTTATATTTTAACAGACTGTATACCACCATAATATTTCAATTAAAAGTGAAATAAATAAAAGCAATAGAAATAGGATTATGCCATATTGCAAAGGACAGCTTTTTGCTTTAGCTCTTCAAGTAAAGCTCTGTCCTCATAGAGTTGTATGCCTGGATGTTAGGATTCTAACGGATCTGAAAAATCTGTTCTTCATCTCTGAACTATGCAAATGCCTCACAATCTACACTACTTCATTCTGCTTTGTTACAGCTCAAATATTCGTTTTCCTCCTGTGACGATTGCAGAACCTTGGTAGTAATTAGATTTATTCACGAGGAAATCTTGGGAATTTCTTTAATACTAAGTTACTACCATATAGCAAAGTCATGAATGAAGAAAATGTGGGCAACTTCTCCGTTTCAGTCCCCAATCCCTCACCCTCTCAGCTCCTAAAAGTTCCTCTGTCCAGCCTCTAGGTCTTCCAGAATGAGATCGTTTGTATTATCAGACTACTTCCCACTCAGAGCCCCAGATGTTTTCATTCCTCAACCTTGGCTATGAATCTCATGGCACAGACAAATGAGTGTGTATTGAACACACCATATATGGATCCATGACACCTCCCCAGGAAGACCATCTTCTTCCCTTGTTTTCTTGTTAATTCTTAAATAAGGGAAAGCCCTGGGAGCGGATAGTGGAAAAAGGGCTTATAGGAACCCATTAAAGCAGGGCTGTCCAACAGGTGGCCCCGGGGCCGTACACGGCCCCCAGCCTGGCCGCCATTTAAAAATTTTTTTAAAAAAAAAAAAAATATTTTTTACAAAATGGCAGCCGGGGGAGGGGGAGGCGGGGCAGGGAGGAGGAAGTGAGCCAGCTCCTCCTCCCTGCACCGCCCCTCGTCCCTCTCTCCGTGCCGCTGCGAGATTGCAGGGGCGGGGGAGGAGGGGAGGAGGAGGAGGGGGGCAGGGAGAAGGAAGGGAGCCAGCTCCTCCTCCCTGCACCGCCCTCTTCTTCCCTTTCTCGCTGGCGCCAATGCAAACCGGTTTGCATTGGCGCCAGCGAGAAAGGGAAGAAGAGGGCGGTGCAGGGAGGAGGAGCTAGGGAGGGAGGAGGCATGGCCAAAGAGAAGGAAGGCAAGCGCTTGCCTTCCTACTCTTTAGGCCTGCCTTCTCCGTTCTGCCTCTCCCACCGGCGCCCTGATCGATGCGCCGTTGGGAGAGGCAGAACAGAGGAGGAGGCGTGCCTAAAGAGGAGGAAGGGAAGCGCTTGCCTTCCTACTCTTTAGGCCTGCCTTCTCCATTCTGCCTCTCCCCACCGGCGCCCTGATCGGTGCGCCGGTGGGAGAGGCAGAACAGGGGAGAAGGCTGGCGTGACACTTTAGGAGGGAGGGAGAAGCCATGGAGGACTCCCCTTGGCTTTGCCCTCCCTCCTAAAGGGTCACGCCAGCCTCAGAAGCGAAATCGCCGCTTCTGAGGCTGGCGTGACACTTTAGGAGGAGGGGCTGGGGGCGTGGCTGGGGGCGTGGCCAGGGGTGGGGCCAGGGGCGGGGCGGAGTGGCCCCCCAGGTCATCAGTGACTGAAAGTCCGGCCCTAGGTCCAGTAGAAGTTGGACAGCACTGCATTAAAGCATATCCTACCCACAGTCAAATGTAATTTAAAAAGAAAGAAAAATCTGTAATGTTTCCCCTGAAATTATAACAACACATAGCATTGTCAAAATTACTACATTACTACAGTGCAAAGGACGCTTTAGACTGGCATTAGGATTGTTGTTTTTTTCTCACGTGTAGATATCTTCACTATTTCCACATTTTGCAGCAGATTCTCCTGTGATGGTGTGCATCTGTTGTCCCAGCATGCCAGCATCCTTCTCAAGATTCATAAGGATGCTGTCTCTGACATATCCCTAGCCTTCTGCTCATCAGACAGCTTGGAGGAAAATTGTCCCAGAAGGAATCAGATGAGAGGGTTGTGGTCTGTTCCTGTAGAAATGTACACTAGACAGCAGGAAGTGGGATGACAATGAGTCATATGGTACAGCATGCCTGCTGATACACAATGTGAAGTAAAACAAATAGACACATTGGCAAAAGAATATATATCTAGGCAGCAGGAGCAGTTCCCGGGGTGAAGCCATTTCCTTTCTAACAATTAGAAGCAGCACTATCCTGCAGGAGCCCTTCTGTTTTCTTGTGTCCTGAAATAGACAATGTTGACTTGGAAAGAATTTATATTGCTTTGGTATTTTTCCGTTTCTTTTGCACTCAGAAACCAGGAATATGTTTTTAACATATTCAGAAGATAAGGCCATCAATGGCTACTAATCATGATGACACGTGTTACCTTTAATATTAGAGCGGGGTCTCTCTTTGTACCAGTTGCTACAAAACATGAACTTGTATTCTTGTCCTGCTTGTGGATTTCCCTCAAATATCTGGGTGCAGGCATGTAGCCAGGGGCTAAGGGGGCTTCAGCCCCCCCCGACATTCTCAGGGTGGTCCGCGAAAAGGCCTTACTGGTACATTATTTAAACTGTTATGTTTATTCATATCATGATCTGATCACCATGCTCATTATATCCCACATTAATGGGGTTATTGGGATAACAATACAAAAGGTTTGCTAGGGTAGACCCTCTTCCACCCAGTCTCAGGCCCCCCGAAACAACCTCAGCCCCCTGGCAACACACTCCTGGCTACGGCCCTGTCTGGGTGGTCTTTATGGGAAAATCTGGCTGACAATTAACTTCAATAGAAATGAGTAAATTGCAACAGAATATCACCCTTTAATTTGGAATTATCCACTGTGGCCAAAAAAGTAAAATTACGGATGAAAGGTGTTAGATGTACTACAATTTTATCCATCTCTATTTAGAATGACAACCCAATGTGTTCAATGAGAGTTACTTCCAGCTATGTAAGAAGAGGATAGCAGCGATTGTATGGAGACACCATTATTTATTATTTATTTATGGGATTTATATCTCGTCACTTCTCAACCCCGAAGGGGGACTCTGGACGTTTTACAATAAGCCCAATTAGAGGCTATAAAAATAGATACACATATCAAAGTTAAAAACAATACATAATCATACATAGAATCTATATAACCATCCAGTTATATAGATTCTACAGTTTTTAAGATTAGAGGCATGAGATGAAAAGTTTGCATGCTATAGACAAGTATATGTCACACAAGGACTATAGCAGGAGTAATAAGAACTCATCAGGACTTTCCTCTAACAGACATGTTCTGCAAATCAAGACAAACTTGATTTGCAGAACAAACTCATTTTAATTGATATCAAACTAATTTTAAGGCAAATAGATTTGGCCCATGTTTGGTATGCATGCCTCGTACACAGGCCCATATAATAGCAACGTGCTTTCTATATATGAAAGATGGACATGGCCATTAGTACTAGTAATCTTGAGGAACAGGCAGTCTAAAACAAAATAGTATTTTCTTTTTTTGTTACATTTGTGGTTTATACTAGAACATAATATAGAATAAGTAAATAGAAGGGGTGATTGCATTATATTCACTGTCAGTGTACTACTATTTCCATACAAAGCGAAACAAACAAATAGAAAATGGGAAGAAGAAAGGAAAGGAAAGAGAAGGTTCAGTTAAAATCACTTTGTATAGAAATAGTGCGAGTTTCACATATTTCAAGAAAGGATTTCCTGTCAATCAATCAAAACTTTATTACGGTCACAGACCAGCACAAAGCGGGCACAAGCGCCCTAAGAGGAGAAGGACAACTCCCCAGTAAACAGTTATTTAAAATCATATTCCTCCTATTAAAGATTTTATCTTGTTTTATAAAATGGGCTACTATAGACCCCCTATTGTCACCTTAGAATTGCCCAATTAGAAGCTACAGTGCCACCACTCTGGTCAGCTTCTTCAGTAGGCTAATGTAGTGTGTTTCTATTAGATCCACATCCATAGACGTTCTCTTATTTCCACATTCAATCAACACTCAATTCTACTAGTTCTTTTTCCTTTTAATACCCATCCATTTCTTTGCTTATATTTATCAAACGTGCACATATTTGTGCATAGGTTCTGAATTCCCCTCATTATGGACTTAGATCGTTCGGTTCCTTCCAATTACCGTCCAGTTTCAAACATCCCGTTCCTGGGCAAGGTGATTGAGAGGGCAGCAGCGGGGCAGCTGCAGCAGTTCTTAAGTGACACAGCTGGATTAGATCCCTTCCAGTCTGGCTTCCGCTTGGGGCACGGGACGGATACTGTGCTGGTTTCCATCACAGACCAGCTTCGTTGCCAGCTTAACCAAGGAGGATCCACCGCGCTGCTGTGACTGGAGTTAGGGGGACAGCCCTTATTAGATCTCATGGCAGCCTTTGATATGGTCAATCATGAACTGTTGACCCACAGCCTAGTTGTGACTGGAGTTAGGGGGACAGCCCTTAAATGGGCTGGAGCCTTACCTATCTGGGAAGGACCTGGCTATGGTGATCCAAACGACGGTCATCTCGAGGCTGGACTACTGTAATGCCCTCTACATTGGCCTTCCTTTGTCCCTGATCTGGAAGCTCAAGCTGGTGCAAAATGCTGCCACCAGACTTCTCGCTGGGGCTCTGGCGAGATGCCACTTTACACCTATTCTGCGGCAATTGCACTGGCTTCCGATCTATCATGTTCAAACCTTTAAGGCCTTATATGGTCTAGGGCCTGCGTATCTGAAGGACCGCCTCACCCCCTATACACCCCAGAGATCACTACGGTCTGAAGATCAAAACCTTCTAGAAGTCCCTAGCAAACTTACAAACTTACAAACTATCATCCACTAGACACAGGGCCTTCTCAGTTGTGGCATTGAATCTCTGGAATGGGTTGCCTGAAGATGTTAGAGCCATCCATTATTTGCTCTCTTTCCGGAGGGCTTGCAAGACCTTTCTCTTCAGGCAGGCCTTTGGTTCCGACTGAGGAAGATAATGTAGTTGAAATTGTTGTCGTATTCTGTATCATGCTTTGATTGTTGAAATTTTGAAACTGTTTTTAAACCTTCATGGGTTCTGTATGTTTTTTTTGATTGTGAACTGCCCCAAGCCTTTGGGGAGTGGCAGGTATAAATCAAAATAAATAAATAAATAAATAATACTTGAATACATTCTTACTTCATTGACTAAAGCCAGTTTAAGTATTGTTTTGTATGCTGTTTTCAAATGTGTACTTTTCTCTGTGAGCACATCCACAGATTTCAATCAACATGAAGTTTCCAAAAGACAAATTATGTCTCCCTTTACATGGTTCAGAAAAATAGAAGACACAAACCCATCAAAGCCTGCACTGGTCTCCTCCAAACACAGCAGAGAAGAAGCAAGTACCGCCTTGTACTAGAAGCTATCAGAGAGAAAAGTTCCTAGTCTGAGATTCTTTTTACCTCCCAAAAGGCAACAAATGACCCAAACGACAAAAATTTTGCCCTGATAAAAACCCATATGACACCTCGCCATATTTCTGGTTATAAATAATTAGTCATATTCTGCCCACATAAGCTGACATTTGTGGCATTCACTGTGCTCTTTGACAGCTACCAAGAAGTCAAGGTACTGTCACTAATAAAGACATTATTCAGATAGAATACTTCCACATTGGTTGTCAGCACTGAACAGGGACTGATTTCAATGCTTTTTGTCTTTGGTATGAGGAGACATTTGCTGTCAGGAAACACATGTCCTCATTATAGGGCATCCTTCATGCTCGGACACCTCTTCATAACAGCTAGGTACTGTTCCTGCTTCTCTTTGCTTTCTGAAATAAAGTCAATCACTAGTTGAAAACTGTTTAATGAGATCATATCCAGCTCTTCTGCATGACTCTGGTTTCTGCCTGCCATGCTGTGCAAAAGACATGGCAAGTTTTTTTTTCAGTTCACTGACCTCACTGAGAACAAGTCTTTCCTCCCCCCCCCCCTTGCTGTCAACTGAAATGTTGGAATCTAAGATATTATGTTTAAAAAGGAAGGATGAGAGGGAGAAAACCCATCTTGAAAACACAGAATGACCCAAAAAGTTTAATCTCAAATGCAGCCCCCCTCTTCATTTAAAGTGTTAGAAATATTACTTAATGCACACATTTAATTCTCCTAGGGCAATAAAAGGGAAAGGGAGAAGGTAAGTTGAAAAGGGGAAAAAGAACTTCCAATGGAAAAAAATCAAAGCAGTTGAATGAGAGGGAAATAATATTTATTTATTTTATTTACTTTATTTATATTTTGCTCTTCTCACCCCGAAGGGGACTCAGAGTGGATTACAGTACACATACTTGCAGACAACCCCTGCAGTTCAACATATGACATAAGAAACATGTGACATTTATCACAATACAGTACAGTACATACATTTTAACATATTGTGCATATATAGACAAACAGAGGCAAACTTTCTGGCCACTAGGGGGAGCTGACGCTTATGAAGGACCCTTAGCCAGTTTATACAAAATGCTATGTTGACAAACCTCATAGGCCTATGAAGCTTTATGCTATGTTGACAAATCTCATGGGACAATGTGAAACCTCTTCCCAATCCCCATGTCATTCCCATTCTGTATACAGATGCAAAGTGACAATGATTTTAAATTCACTTTACAGCTGACAAAACAGTATACTGATTGTGGGAGGATAAATTAGTGGCTGCACAACAAGCTCACACCATTCTCTTCTCCAGAGGGAGAGCATCCCCAGTGTATGTATCCTGAATTGGCTACCTCACTCTGTCTGGCAATAGGGCTGGTCCAAATATGCCAGAAATGAGTACAAGCAAAATCCTCCCAAATGGCTGAAAGGCAGTGGTAGTATCAGAGCAGGATCTGGGGTAGGGGTGACGGGAAAATCCAGGCTCTCACTCAACAGAAGAAACAGGAGGGCCTACAATAGAATAAGGGTGGCTTAGCCCATTTGTACATAATCATGTGAAAAGGTGAGTCCTCTGTAAGACCAATAAGACACAAATCTAACTCTAAAATTGCCTGATCACACTATTGTCCAGAGGAGAAGCCAGTTGTATAACTTTCCCAAATACTTCTCAACATGGTAGAAAATCGATACACGTGATACTGTCCTTTTCTTAAGTGTATGGTTGTTCTAGTGAGATATGGAATCAGATTGATATACCAGAAGCTCTCTTGCATGCAGTGTACAATATCCTCTCTACTTCTGTGGGGCACAGGACCCCTGCAAAAATTAACCATGTTCTGAGCATGTGGCGTAGGCAAGAACCATCACTAATTCCAAAAAACACATGTGATGGGATCTGACAGATTCACTCGTTTTAGTGATCTGGATAAATTGGCATTCCTCCACACTTTGCTTCCACTGCATTTTCTCCTTAATAGTAATCTAGGCTTCAAATTGTGCTCTTGCTAGCTTTTTAACATGACAATGGTCTTATGGGGGGAAGGAAAGTCTAGCAGGAGGGGATCATGGCAAAGTGGTTTGTAATTACACTACTCGAATGAAGGGAGGCACAGCCTTGCAAGACGTATGGTTGCAAAGGGGTTTAAAATTACACTGGTCTAATTAAGGGAAGAAAGGCATGGGAAAGACTTATCAAGCCAAAGAGGTTGAAAATCCCCTCACTTTCCTCCCCAAATGGGCTGAGATCCATAGTAATCATGGCTTTCGATGTTGAAGTTTTCCTTGATTTAAAAAAATAATACAGAGAGGTCCATGTGATGAGGTCCTAGGAATCATGAGGTCCTCTAGTAAGGCCAACTTCCACTGGTATTAATTTCTAATGATCTCTACATCTTCCTGCACTATTGTAGGATCCATTCCTGGTGAAAGTTAACCACAGGACTACACTGGAAAACCTAGAGATTCCTAGAATGACCATATCAATCAAATCCATGAATATTCAAATCTGCAAAAGTGGAGGAAAGAGCAACTGTAGTTGAAATCTGAGCTTGGAAGTTAATGTTTAAAGCTGCATGTCCCATAATATTCCAGTTATCGTGGTCAATGCAGCAATATCCCACTCCAGCAGAGAAGGAGGGACAGTGGAAGGGATACTGCTCAAGTTGTGAACATCTCACTATCTATCCAATATACAAAAGTAATTTCTGGATGGCAATTAAGCCTTTGAAAAGAATCCAATTAGTACTGCAAACAGCACATTGGATGTACAGCTTTCCGTCTAAATTGAATTGATAGAACAATATCAAAAGACTCTAATTTCTTACTGGCTGAATGAACACTACTCTTTTTCTGTTTATATCGTCTGCACAATATACAAGCATTAAAAGACTATAAGAAACCTCAGACAACTAGAAAAGGAGAGTATAAGAGACTTTTCTCCCAGAAGTCATGATAGCCACCAAGACAAAGGATATTGCAGTGCTAAAGATGACTCCAATTTGAAAATACCAGCAAACTAACCTTTACAGGAAGAATGGGAGCCATGTGGCCTTCCAAGATACTGCTGGAGTCAGCCCTCATTATTACACTACACTTGATCTTAGCCAAAAGGCTGAGAAGCAAAGTCCTCATTATTTATTGCATTGCCTAAGATGATAGAAGCTACAATCTGATGATGTCTAGAGCAGTGTTTTTCAACCTTTTTTGAGCCGCAGCACATTTTTTACATTTACAAAATCCTGGGGCACACCACCAACCAAAATGACACAAAATGAGACTCTAACACAGTAATACATATAGTTAATATGTTTTTAAATGTATTTATACACTCAGCGTGAAACCTGGGCCTGTTTTGATAAACACAACATAGATGTCCTGGCAGGAATGGCAGAAAGACACACACGAAGGTCTTGCTCAACAGCTGGGAGTTATAGTTCACCCGCAATCAAAGAGCATTCCGAACTCCACCAATGATGGGATGGAATCAAACTTCCCACACAGAACTCCCATAACCAAGAGAAAATACTATAAGAGTTTGGTGGGCATTGACCTTGAGTTTTGGAGTTGTAGTCCACCTATATCCAGAGAGTACTGTGCACTCAAACAATGTTGGATCAGGACCAAACTTGGCATGAATACTCAATATGACCAAATGTGAACACAGATGGAGTTTGGGGGAAATAGACCTTGACATTTGGGAGTTACAGTTTCTGGGATTTATAGTTAACACACAATCAAAGAGCATCCTGAACTCTTGCAACAATGGAATTGAAGCATACTTGGCATATTGAACTCTCATTACCAACAGAAAGCACTGAAAGGGTTTGCTTGGGAATGACCTTGAGTTTGGAAGTTGTAGTTCACCTACACCCAGAAAGCACTGCAGACTCAAACAATGTTATGTTATGTTGTTGTTTGTTTTCTATCCAGAATCACAATGTTGGAAGGAAGCTCACCACTTTAAGGTCCCTAAAACAGGCATGGGAAAACGTTGATCCTCTGGGTGCTTTGGACTTCAACTCCCACCATTCCTAACAGCCTGAGGCCCTTTCCTGCTTAAGTGGCTGAGGGGGGGAGGAAAAAGGTCTGAGGCTGCTAGGAATGGTGGGAGTTGGAGTCCAAAACACCTGGAAGGTCCAAGTTTGCCAATGCCAGCTTTTGACAGAGACCTCTTCCTCCCCTTTCCTCTTTGCGCCCTTTCTTCCCCCTCCTGCTGAACACTTACTTTTCTTCTCCACTCAGGCTCCCTTTTTCCCAGCCTCGCTCTGCTCAATTTGCTCACACTGCCGCTTCTGCCGCCATTTTGATCCGAGGGGGCAGCATGAGCATGTTTAGGAGGGGAGGGAGAGGGGATGGAGGAAGATGTGGGGCAAGTCTGCGCAGTAGCGCTCGCACGGGTCAAGTCTTCCTCCCTCCCCCCTCCCGAAGAAGCGGCAGCATGAGCAAAGTGAGGCAAAGTGAACAGAGCGAGGCTGGGAGAAAGGGAGCCCGAGTGGAGAAGAAAAAGTGTTCGGCAGGAGGGGGAAGAAAGGGTATTGGAGGTTCCCCTGATGATCGCTCACGGCACACTGGTTGGGAAACACTGGTCTAGAGGATCATAGCTTCCCCACCCACTTTACAGAAAACTCATGATGCCTCTGTTATACAGTTCATTCTCTTAGAAAACATTTGTTCACAATTTGCTTATATGTCCTTACTGAGGGTTACATTAAGTTAAAGGGAATGTGATTTACTTATAATTGACCTATTTTCTGCCCCGATGGAATTTTCTTAAAGATGCCTGCCTCAGCAATCAGAGATGTCAGCAATCAGACATGTGATTGTGGCCAATCACAAAATGTTAAATGCAAGACATCTAGAAGGAAAATATCATGTGCAATATCAAACAAACATATTTCATAGCTCAAAGAAATGTGACAAACGTATCATTTAGTTTGACCCGCAATCAACAGAGTGGGCTTTGGAAACCATTGCTGTATGTAATCCACCTACAAAATGAAATTTAAACTGAACATGTTCAAAGTTCAGATGCTCCTCTATGCATGAGCTACGATGAGGGTTGTAAGTGGAGTAAGATGCTTAGAAGTTCCTTACAGATTCCCATGATTCACACACAAAGATCTACCAGGATATTAGATGTAAAAAGACCTAGGAATTGTGTGCACACCCCTGCCCACAGCACATATTTGCTATATATACTCTTGTATAAGTCAATCTTATGAATATGTTGAGGGAAAGTTTTGGGCCAAAATTATGGATATTTATATGACTCCTGGATTAGATGGGAGTCATTCCATAGACTGGGAAGAGCCCCCAGGAATTCAGAAAGGCCAAAATTGGTGCCTTTACAAAGGCCTCTTCTACACTGCAATATAAAATCCAGATTATCTACTTTGAACTGGATTATCAGGCAGTGTAGACTCATATTATCCAGTTCAAGGCAGATGATGTGGATTATCTGATTTGATAATCTGGATTATATGGCCGTGTAGAAGGAGCCAGTGAGTATTGAATGGATTGATGCTTCTTTCAGGTTCTCCAAAGACAGACTAGACTCTTCCCTTTCACCTCATGGAAGCAAGAGAAACCACTATCAGTATCTAAAGAAACGGAAGAAATAACAGATTTTACCTCAAAATTTGCATGGTGAATGTATTTCATGATGGAAACAAACTGAAACACTGTTCACACTTACTTGGCAACAGATCTCATTGAAATCAATGGACATTTATTCAGAGAAGACCTGTGAACAAATGAACTGTAAAGCACCTTATCTGACAGAAGACTGTAAATGGGATTGATAGAAATAAAAAGCCTCTGGGGCCATTTGGATATGTTGATGGACTGAGCAAAAATAGGTAACATTTATGATTGAGAAGAAAAGTGGAACAGGCTGAATGATAGAAACAAGGAAAAGTATATACAAACACAAAGATGGATCTATTTAGAATAGATGCATATTATTCAGAAATTGAGGTGTGTTGCACCTCAGATCACGGACAACCCCCCCTAGATCACACACAACAGGCGGATGCAATAAATGTTCTTTTATTTAGAATAACTAATAGTCCAAAGATAATAAGATGTAAGGCAATTCAAATCCGAAGCAAAAGCAATCCAAAACTGTCCAAAACAAAGGTAAAGTGAGCTGGCGTAAATCCCATGGAAAGTCACAAAGCCAAGCACACCGCTCCTGCGGTCCTCACGAACTTGAAACCCAGGACCCAAGTCCTTCCAAGCTGAATGTAGCTTCAGGTCTGGCGAAAACCCTCCCAAACCAGTCTAATAAAGGAATCTATTTTCTATGTGACCAATGCACCCCCTTTCTCAAACTCTAATCTCTCCAGAAGGATCTGATGCTAGCCCTCCTGTCAAATTCCTCCTCATTAGCGGCCTCAGGTGCAGCGCTACCATGCTGGGAAACTCGGTCCTCCCTATCCTCGGAATGCTCGCCTGGCAAGGGAGTGGATAAGTTCTCGTGAGAATCAAGGCCGCTGGGCCTCTCACTGTCTAACTCAGAACTAACTTTCATGGAGTCATCATTATCCCTATCTTCAGGCCCATACCCATGTAACCATCCATCACCCCAGGCTAATTCTTCATCTGCAGACCCATACCCATCTGGCCACCCTCCATCCCCATTCCGACCCTGGTCAGCTGGAACCCCCGGAGTCTGTCTATGGCCACTATAGACATATGCCCATGGTTGAAAACACATAATCCAGTTAAACATAGGACATCAGTTTAAAATAACATATTAAAGCAATACATATTAAAATAAGTGGCATATAATTGAATTTAAAATTCATAATATAAAATTCATAATTTAAAAATAATCTGGACAGGTCTTCCAGAAGAAACCACCCTTTAGTGCTGTTTCAAATTCAGACAGTGTAGTCAGCTATTGAATCTTGTCTGACAGGTCATTCCACACCCTAGGGGCATCTGAAGAAAAAGACCCCTGGATGACTGTCACCAATCTAGTCCTTGATCACTGGAGTAAATGTCTCCCAAAGGATCAGAGTACATAGGGCAGTCTGGAACAGGAAATCATATTGCCATAACTAGGACCAAATATGTCAGAGAACTGGTCCTGGTTGAAGGATTTAGAAAGGACCATTGTTTTAAAGGAAACTGTTATTTTTATCAACCTGTAAAAAACGACAATTCTGAAGCTGCTGTCAATGTGGCAGCCTCCAGCCTGGCTTATTATAAAAGTCATGCCATGGCCAGCTATGCCGAATAGCAGGTGGCATAACATCATGAACACTGTAGACATTGTGGTTGAAAATAACATTACAACATATTGGAGATATGTGCCTGAAGGCAGGCAGGCAAGAAATTCAGAGACAGCCTGTTGTCTGATACCTTATATGTGATACCTGACAGATAGGTCTTGAAATAAACAGCTGGAAGAGCAGATATTAGCTGCTTGAAACATTGTGTATTGAGCTGTGTAGACACTAATCCAAAGTCATTTATAAACTTGTCTGTACCTTCACTTGCTTAAACATTTTAACCAGGCAACAATTATTAATAATATGATAACACCTGACAACTCAGTCATTATCAGTGCTTAACAACTGATTAGGTAGCTAATGTCTAGAGGCAAAATGATGGACCATTAAAGTTCTGATGGAGAACATTAACACAACTTGTGCTCTATGCTTTGGAGTCTATTATTGTCGCTGTGGCATCTGTTAATGTGGGAGTGGCAGTGATGAATATTAATGCATGCATAATCACTATGATGGATGGCATGTTTAATAGGCCTCTGTCTGTTTGTATAGGCATTGACCAAAACAGAGGACCTTAGAGATGATTTAACACCCCTGCCCTCTAGAATAAGCACATGGAGTTCTCCAAGGTTAACAAGAAGACACCGCAAGACGTAGGCAACTCGATACACATCATCATCATTATACCAAATTTTACCACATACAGGTTTATAGAAAATCATCTTTGTAGGCATGCAGGATCCACGTCTTTAACTGCTGGCCCACTCCAGATAAACAAAAGTAGAACATGTATATCAGGTAGGAATGGAATCTTAGGATGAAAGAGTGTAAGTTTTCCATAGCTGGCACAAGGTAACCCCATCACACACCTCAATGTTTGTGACATTCATTTGAAGATGTTACTTCTCTAAAGTCACAATTGAATAGATACATGCAGTCACTTCAAGTCCTGTGTTTGCTTTGAAGTTTAGCATGTCTGATTTCCTTCAGCCTTTTGGTGAACCTTTGAGAGACAGTGATGGGAATAGAAGCCTTGATAGATTCAGCCTCCCCTTTTCAGCCACCACAGTACAGTCCTTATTTCAATGAAAATATAAATGCCAAGATAAAGTCTTACATTGACACAAGACATTTATTTCATCATCAAGGTAAGTAGGAAAGGGTAAACCTCCAGGGCCTCTTTCCAGGGCGTACTTTGCTTTATCCTTTATGCTGAGGAAAAAACATCCAACAAAACTAAATCGGACTTAACTAGTTGATAGTAGATGGATTCAAGTACACTTAAGTAAAGACTAGCAGGGCTATGAAACTGGAAGAGAACACAAAAGTGCAACAGACAGCAATATCAATATCAAAAAGTGTATCTATTTATACAAAGCATAAAGCGCAGTGAGTACACTGTGTAGACACAGCCCAAAGTCCTACCGCACAAGATCCCAAGCAGATTGTGGGTAAGGTGGATAATTCCTCCATAAGAGAAAGAGTATTTGTAATCCAAAGGTTAGGGCCACATAGGCTAGAGTATTTGTAATCCAAGGATCAAGTGATCCGGGTGCGGAGTTTCTCCAAACGCTTGGAAAGGAGAAGGGAGTGCCTGAAGGTTGCTTCCAGTGAGAGCCCCTGGATGCGGAGGGAAGCGATCTGTTCCTCCATGTGGATGATGGTTGTGGAAAGACGCCGACGGTCAACTGGTGCTAGAAATCCCAGGCCATTGGGTCCGTTTTACCCGCAATGGGTTTTCTCAAGGCGTGCATAAGCTATCCTGCGTTCCAGACTCAAACTGTGTTGGATCTTGAGCATAACCCCATACCAGATAGCAGGGGTGACCAAAAGGTGCCATAATATATAAGGGATCCCTTTTTACTAGACCATTGGATAAAATGGGATTAGAGCATTCATAGATTTTGTTACTTATGGGGGATCCTGGGACTAAACTCTAGTGAATACCAAGGACCCACTGTAGCTAGTTGAGGGAGGGAGCACAAAACTCCTTCAATGCTTGTGCCACACAAAATGCTGCTGGGAAAGCAAGTTCCCATTTATCTCAAGTGAGCACACCGGGGGGGGGGGGGTCAGGAAGGGATGGAGGAGCCTGCTGTGGAAGAAAGCAAAGCTTTCCCTGATTTACAAGGCTGCCTTGGCCACATGCCACAGCCTCCGCCTTAGGTAGAGTGCTGCTCAGCCCCATTGTTCCCCATTATTAGCCCCCATTAGCGGAAAAGATCTGGCTGCTGTGATCTGGCTACCCATATCTATCAAGTGTTCAGTGGCATGAAGTGTAAAGTAGCATCCTTCCAACAACTCCCATGCCTTGAAACTGTGATTGGATGGTTGCGTACCAGCTGGTTGAAGGTGAATCCATCGAAGATGGAGATCCTATGACTGGGTCGTCCTGGTATTGGTGAGTGCCAGTTGCCTACCCTGGATGGCAAGCGGTTAAGCCCGTCGTCTTTGGTAAAAAGCCTGGGGGTCCAATTAGACCCACTGCTATCGATGGAGACTCAGATCCCCACGGTTAGCAAGTCCGCATTCTTCCATCTCCGGCAGGCTAGGCGACTGGCTCCTTACCTATCCAGGAATTACCTAGCTATGGTGATCCAGGCGACAGTCATCTCGAGGTTAGACTACTGTAATGCCCTCTACATTGGCCTTCCCTTGTCGACAACCCGGAAACTCAAGCTGGTGCAAAATGCTGCTGCTCGATTGCTGGTGGGAGCACCTGCGAGAGAGCACATAACACCAATCTTACAGCAATTGCACTGGCTACCAATAGAGTACCAGATTGTTTTCAAAGTGCTGGTGTTGACCTTCAAGGCCTTGTATGGTCTAGGGCAGGGCTGTCCAACTTCTACCAGCCCAAGAGCCGGAATTCCGGTCATTGATCACCTGGGGGGCCACTCCGCCCCGCCCTGGCTATGCCCCCGGCCATGCCCCCGGCCACGCCCTCGCCCCCTCCTTCTCCAGTTTCACCCGCTTGTTTCGCCGAGAAAGGAGGAGGAGGAGTCTCCTCCTCCCTCGCCCGCCCCCTCGCTCCCTCCCGCCCTTCCCAGCGCCCACGATTGCGGCGGCACCGGGAAAGGAGGAGGAGGAGGAAAGGTCTGGTCTAGGGCCAGTGTACCTGAGGGACCGCTTCACCCCATATGTTCCCCCGAGATCGCTGCGCTCAGAAGAACAAAATCTTCTGATGATTCCATCAATCCGTTCCTGCCGTCTTTCAGTAACAAGACAAAGAGCCTTCTCTGTGGTGGCGCCGACACTATGGAACACGTTACCAGACAACGTTCGGGCTATCACGGAGTTAGCCCCCTTCCGGAGGGCCTGCAAGACGACCCTTTTTAAGCAGGCCTTCAATCTAAGCGCCTCCTGACAATTCTGACCACGTCCTTGTGTTTTATATAACAAAGTGTTTTATCTGTATTTTTACTCTTGTTTTATGTAAACCGCCCCGAGCCTGCAGGGAGGAGTGGTATATAAAAGTGAAAAATAAATAAATAAATAAATAAATGCTCTTGGAAAAAAGAACAGAATAGAAATAAAAGTTGTGTTTCAGAAAGCAAACAAAACACATTCACTATTGATCAAAGCATCAACAGGAGAGTGTATAGCTTTTTCAGGGATAATACAGTGCATGGTAAATAGGTACGTTCTAACATGGGCAATCTCTCGTTCAATAATATATTGGTGTTTCTACACAATCAGTGGTATAATGACACTCTGCTTCACATTGCCATCATCTAATAATACCCCAGCTTTGCACTCATTCAGCCATTAGTCAAAGGCTGACAACCTGACAGGGATGCTGAATCTTCTCTCACCATATCCTACCCTTCTCACGCTTCTCAGGAATAATACATTCTCACATCTTCAGCTTAATATACTTCAAGTACTTATTTCAGCTGGTGGCAATTCATATGTTTTAACAAGGCATCCTGGGGTCTTTTTGCTATGAAAATTATTACTTTGTGGTTTAAACACTTATTAAAATGAATGCCCCAAAGGAGAGGCAGCATGCAATTCTAGGAGTTTCTGGAGGAAACTGATTATTTCATCTGGCCTCAAGCCTGATTTTCAACCACGGCTGTCCTGGTGGGTGACCTTCATCAGGAGAAAAAGAGAGAGAAAAGAAAAACGTAGCTCTGATTATTCTCCAGGACTAGAGATGAGAAATTTTACTTCCTTCGGCATTCACATTTTTTTAAAAAAAAATCTCAAGTTCTTTCCACCTTGAACATCAAAAAAGGCAATTCTAGTAAACCCTTCAAAGATAAACTAAAATATAGATATTTTCTATTTGCATCAACATATGAAGCTATTCCCAGCTTTAACAGGGGAAGCTTGTTACATAGGGCCTAATCCAGTCATATTGCTAGCAAAGAACAAATGTCTCCCAGTATTTATTTATTTACTTTATTTACTTCATTTCTATTCCGCCCTTCTCACCCCGCAGGGGACTCAGGGCAGATTACAATGTACACATTACATTTAGACACACAAACACACAAGACAGACAGAGGCAATTTAACATCTGGCCACAAGGGGGAGCTGTCACACTCCTTCATTCCTCAGCTTGTTTCCTGGAGATCTTTTTTTGGCCTCATAAATCAGTTAAATTAAGCCTCCCCACTAAGTGGTACCTAAAATTTCCTACTTGACAGATGCAACTGTATTTCGGGTTGCAAAGGTCGGCAACAGGGTACACAATAGGTCGAGAGCCCACCTCGACCCGGGCAGGCCTCAAACTCATGACCTTCTGGTCAGTAGAGATCTTATGCAGCTGACACCCAGCCAGCTGCGCCACATTCCCGGTGCAATACATTCACTGGCAGCTGGGGAGAAAGAAACAACCACTATATTTATGGACTTCCATCCACATCACTCACTAGCTACTTACTGACCATGGGAATGTGCCCCTTTAGCACAATTGGCCTAAGGTTGTATGTAAGAATGGCACTGCACAAAGAAGTAATGCATACCTTCTTCCATAATATAAAGTTAGTTTATTAGATGTTATGAACAATCATGGCCAACAGGTGGGATTGCACTAGAAGTTTCAAGTGGAGAATTCTTTTTTGTAATTTGTGGGAGGGTTTTTTCAGTTTACATATTTATCGAGACAATAAAAAATAAATTAAATAAATCTATATGTGTGTGTGGAGAAATCTCAGAAACTCAGAAAACTGCAGATTCAGGATGCCATAGAATGTAACCATGACTGCGAATCTGGTTAAAGTGCTGAAGCTGTATTGTATAATCACCCCACCCTTTCCATATATAGGGTGTTTCAAAATGATGGTCCCAATTTAAAAGCATGATATTTCACAATAGCAACATGTTACAATTAGACAAATAGTTTAGTGAGTTATCAAGATATCAAGTTGTATTCTCCATTTTATACATTCTCAATTTCCCGTTCACCTGCTGCATGGACTACATCGAGACAATAGACAACACAAAATGCCTTGGACTGTGGAGTCGTGAATTACTAAGGCTAGGGGCTGTTTTTGCACTTGGGGAGGCACCTAGCAGTAATAGTTTGAAACTCTATGCCCCACCTTTTCAAGTGGTAAGAGTTTCATTCATGGGTAGTTCCATCTACGGCCTTTTTCCATCTACGGCAAGCAAGATGTCTGGCTCCCTACCTATCCCGGCACGACCTAGCCACAGGGATCCAAGCCATGGTAATCGAGGCTTGATTACTGTAACACGCTCTACATTGGCCTTCCTTTGTCGGAAGCTTAAACTGGTGCAGAATGCTGCAGCCCGCCTTCTGCTGGGAGCTTCTAGAGCAGCCATATAACACCTCTGTTGCACGAGCTGCACTGGTTACCCATTGAATTCCGGATTTCCTTCAAAGTGTTAGTCTTGACTTTCAAGGCCTTATATGGTTTGGGGCCAGTGTACTTGAGGGAGCAGCTTAACCTATATACACCCAGAAGATCACTGCGTTCAGAGGGTCATAATCTCCTGGAAGTCCCAGGTGTGAAGTCAGCACCCGACAGAGAGCATTTTCGGTGGCTGCACCGACCTTGTGGAACTCTCTGCTGGCCAAGATGCGGGCCCTGCATGACCTGATGGCCTTTTGCAGGGCCTGCAAGACTTGGCTGTTCCGGCAGGCGTTTGGCGAATGACTGGCATTTTAACAACAAACCTTGCCACCACATTGTGCCGCCTTGTATTGAAGATTGGTTTTAACCGCTTATCGCGATGTCTTACGACACTTTTAATTGCTTTTAGGAATGTTTTTATGATGTTTTAGGATGTTTTAGGACGTTATGTGTAATTTGTGTATTTTGCTATGTTGGAAACCGCCATGAGCCTTGGGGAGAGGCGGTCTAGCAAATTTGAATAATAAATAAATGGTTGCAGAGATACAGCGATTTCAAATGGGGCCCATCTTTTTTCAAACACCCTGTACATATATGGATGGATGTGTATGTGTGTTTATTGTTGTGTATCCTGAAGTTGTTTCCAATTTATGCTAACCCAAATCCAAACCTATCATGGAGTTTTCTTGGCATTATTTGTTCAGGGCAGGATTTGCCTTTGCTTCTCCAGGGTTGAGTGAATGTGATTTTTCTAGATCATCCACTGGGTCTCCATGGCCAAACAGGGATTTGGATCCTGATCTTCAGTGTAATATCCTATGTTCAAACCACCACACTGTGTTCCCTCTGTGTTTGTGTGTGTGCATGCATACATACAATAATTTTTCTTATAATATTTATTTTCAAAAAATTATGAATATATCTCACAAGAATGCAGTTTCATTTAGAACCCTGGAAAGGAAAGAAAGGAAAGACTTTGTGTGCCATAATTTGCTCAGGCAACATCATCCATCATAATTACTCCTTTAACCTCACTGTCACTAATTACCTGATTTCACAAGAGTCCTCACAGCAGGATGGGAATATATATATACAGCAGCCTGCCTTTCAGTACCATCCAGTGGAAAAGACTTTATAGATAAACTGAGAATGGCAAGGACTAGACCAATCTTTTTAATAGACCCATCACTTACCTTTTTAGCAAAACAGATAGTTAAAAAGCATAAAAGGTCAAGATGAGGACATGAAGAATATTTGTTGTAAGCAAAAAGGACTGAATCTGGAGATCATTGGCATCAAGAGTATAGCTAGGGGAATAGACAAAATGAGGTCATTGTTCCCAACAGAATCATGCCTTCTTGCAAAAACAATTCCTTCGGTCTCCAAATTTCTAGCATTGCAGTAACTTTAAAGTTTAGTATAACATTTAGGACCTCATCACATTAACTTCTTGCCCTGTCCTTGGATACTTCCAGGATGGAGCCAAGACGGAGACCAACGGAGCCCTTCCCATAATGCAGGGCTACTTCCAGCAGGGCTCTGTCCAGAAAGTGTCCTAGAAAGTAGTCCAGAGAACACAGCAGGATTCCCATCTTCTCATTACTTAGAATGGGGCCAGCGTGAGGGGAAGCCGGGTGGTGCTGCTTTCCACATTGTGATGGGGGAAACAGCAATGTGGATGATGTGGAGCGCAATGCAATGGTTTCCCCCGCTGCACCATGGATTTGCCATGCTACCCGGCGAATCGCCCTGCTGTCACCCAAATTTAGGACCTCAATGTGATGACATCCTTAGAGATATTTTAGGCATCCAGACAACATTGCCAACTAGGGTTGGATATCTCCGGTTTAAATTTATTTGAAATCGGTTTAATTTTGTTAATAATGTTAATTCCATAGTTTTTTGACCCATGTGGCCTAACCAGGAAGTGTAATTTATAAACCGAACCTGGGGGCCGCCATTTTTCTTAATTTTTGTAATTAGGTCGTATTTTCCCCTTCTCCTCTCGCCAGCTCAGAGATTATTCTAACAGGAATATCAATCTTCTCCAAAATTGCTTTTCAGGGTGACTTACAGACACACATGAGAGTCCTGTGCTGCCCTTCTGCCTGCTTGGAGGAAGGAGGAAAAGCGCGCGCTAATGCTTCTCCCAAAACAGAAGCCACAGACCCGAGCAATCGATTGCCAGAGAAAATGGATCAGATCCATTGCTCTGGCAATCGATTGCTCGGGTCTGCGGCTTCTGTTTTGGGGGAAGCCTTGGCACGCGCTTTTCCTCCTTCCCCCAAGCAGGCAGCAGGGCAGGACAGGACTCTCATGTGTATCTGTAAGTCACCCTGAAAAGCAATTTTGGAGGAGATTGATATTCCTCTTAGAAGAAGCTCATACTGTATCTGTGAATTTATTTGCATTAATTGATTATTTGTTGATATAGCTTGCTTCTATGATGTTGTTAGTGATGTTTAGGACTGATCCAGACTTGCCCTCCATTCTTCCCTCCCAGCTGACGTCATGAATAATAACGAATATTTGTTATTAATAATGTTTTAATCATGAATTTTTTGGAATTTTTTTTTGTAAGTATTGCAATTACTAATAAAAATATCCCCCCCCCCCCCAATAGTAGTTTAGAATCAATGTTTTTATGGATCAACCAACCCTATCCAACACAAGATGAGTCTGGATGATTTTCACTTTCTTACTCTGCAGTAGTAATATAAATATGGAGAACTAAAGGAAAATGGCAGAGGGGAGGAAAATTGTTATTTGGGAGGAAATGCCTTTATTTGGCTCATCATCCCCACAGTTGCATTTCTGGTTGCCAGATTCCTTTTTCAGCATGTTTCCATGCATGGGAGATGGGAGAAAGAAATTGCTGGTTACCTTTGAGGGCGAACAGCGGCCTGTTTTTGATATTCTTATCAGTGGAAAGATTTGTTGGAGGAGGGAGGAAATAAAAGAAAGCAATGTTTACATTAAATCACTTGTCAAAGAGGCAAATTAGAAAGGTTAGAAAAACAGGAACATGTCATCAAAAGTTAAAAGGTTTTTTTTTAAGTATTAGCCTAAAATGATATGTACATATATTTATTTGAAAAATAACTTGGATAAATGGAGTCACATAGATTGCACCCTGTGACATAACTTAACAAACACAATATAGAGAGATGCAGGAGAGATTATATGGGTGCGGCTCAGGGAGCACCTCTAAAGGCATAAAGCCCCAGCATAGACTGCAATCCTATTACCATAAAAGCATTTGGCAGCTTAAGTTGTATGTCATATGCTTGGGGCTATAATTTATAACTTCATAAGTTGAATTCAGAGTTAAGGGAGGAATATCAAAGTGAGGGTACTGCTTTGAAAGTATTAGATTTTTTTTAAACGGTGTGTTGATGGATGATGCTACTGCTGACCACTTCGGAATAGCTTCTGCAGACTCCTGGACTTATCTAGCCACCTCCTCCCTCCCACAAAATTTCTCAGGCCATGCTCAGCCTCACAGATCCATGCAGCAAAATGTTGAACAACTTGTTTTCTGTGAAGGTAGGACTATAGGATTTTTACTTTTCCTATCATATTGTTAGCTTTCTCGGTACTATTCTCATCATCCTCACACTACCCAAAATTACTCAAACCACCATGCAATTTCATTTCTTGTGGCATATTTTCACTAGCACAGTAGCCCAGGCAGGGAGGAATAGACTCCGTGGCATCCACACAGAACCAGAGGGTCCCCCCAAAACATCCATGATCATTAATTCTTAGGTATGGTCCCAGAAAGCTTAGGTCCTGGGATACTCCTGATCTGGAAAAACTTTAGTATGGGTCATATTATGTAATGCTTGTTAATAAAGCCATTGTCTTCCCAATCCTGTTATATGCCTGCAAAATGTGGACCATCTACGGATGCCACACTCTACTCCAGGAATGATTACATCAAAGTTGCCTCCGAAAAATTCTGCAGACAAACATCAGCATGCAGGAAGAAACAAAGACCACCAGCATTGAAATGATGATCCTCCACCATCAATTCCACTAGACTGACCATGTTGACCACATGCCCGATCACCATCTCCCAAAGCAGTTACTCTACTCCCAGCGGAAGAATAGAAAACAGAAAGTGTGTGGACAGGAAAAATGATTTATAGGTGGTCTTAAAGCCACCCTTAAAAACTGTGGCATAACACTGAGAACTGGGAAGCCCTGGACCTTGGGTGCTCTAGTGGGAGGTCAGCTGTTACCAACAGTGCTATGGAATTTGAAGAGGCGTGAATTGAGGGAAAAAGGGAGAAACATGTCAAGAAGAAAGTGCATCAAGGCAACCCACACTGGGACTGGACTGGACAGGTAAATGATATAATAGAGATGCATACATGTCATGCCCCAGCCTGACTCCATAGCCAGACAAGACAAAAGCCATGTTAATTCCAAGATCTCAGCTAGGCCTAAAAGCAAGCCTCTGCAGAAGTCTCTGTGTCAGCCAGCGGTCAAGGGCAGACGCAGCCTTTCTCCTTCCCAGGCCGATAAGAAGAGCTGGGAATGCAAAGCCTTGTTGCTTCCCCTGTCTCCAGGTGCATCTACTAATGAGCTGACATACCTTCCTTCTTTGGGAGGCATGAGAAAGTCAAGCCAGCAAACTGCCCATGGGAACGGGCTGCGTCGAAGTCAGCGCCTTCAAGATCAAAGCCTTGGGGAGCCTATTTAAGTCAGGTCCCAGAGATGCTCCGCATCTCGCGTCAACGTTAAGCTTCCTTGCCGAGCTCCACGGAACTCAAGCCTGGGCCATTGGGCCTTCAAGTCATTGACAAAGTATTTGCCAAGCCTTTGTTGCCAAGAACTTATCTCAGATTTTAGCTCGTTGGGGCACCAAGACTATTCCTGCATTTATTGAGCCTTTTACTCTTTGGACTATTGCATTGCAATACACTGATGCTGGGGGCATCAATGGACTATATTTTTATCTCTTTTATTCTTTTCCTTTATTCTAAATAAAGCATTTAATCACAGCTTGTCTAAAGTGGTTTACTGAGGGATCCTTCAGGTCTAAGGTGCAACAGTGCAATATCAACTTCTTATTTATTTATTTATTATTTATTTATTATTTGGATAAATAATATCCAAATAATATGAGGGGACACTATAATAGTGTCCCCTCATAGACACACACTCTTGCTTTGCATGTAGGTCATTTCTTAATATCATAAGCTATTTTCTTTAAAGCCAGAAAGTGTAATAGATTATTATGTCAAGCTTTCCTTACTGGCAGACTGGGGATTTTGGTTGCAATTAATATTTTCTGTGAGGAGCTTGTAAACTGCTGATATCACATATTACCCAGAAAAATTAAAGCAATCAGAGAGCTGAAACCAGCATCTTCTGTAGCTGGAAGCAAAACATGGGAGTGCATATCTTTGAAATGCAGGGACAAGGAAGAGAAAATTAACACAGAAAGAAGCACTCCACAAATCAACTGGGCATGAATTCAGAAGAGAACTGGAGTAACAGAGCATAATAAAACTGTCCAGAGAGAAGATCAAAGTATAATTGCAACAATTGAAAGGAGGAAAGTGATACTAACTAAAGCATTCAATTTGAAATGGTTGCATCTGAAGGAATCTTGTGAATTTAAAAGCACAGCACTAAAAGAAAGACAAAGGAGAGGAAAAGAGATGGAGTGTAAAATTAACATTACAAAATGTCCAGGGCAAAACCTGATGTATCAGCATGCTGTATCTAGCTGAATCCCGATGACAGGACAGGAGATGTTCTTGTCTAAGAACAGGTTGTGGGCTTGAGGCAGAACTTGAAAAGTTGTTTTTAAGAAAAATGAATTCCAGGACATCATTCTACACCTTTTCTATTCTAGAATAAGAAATTCAATTTCTTGGCACCACATGTATGTAGATGCTGGGCGGGGCTTGGGTGAACATATCCAGAAAAATGTTTGTTTCTCTTAACAAACACACACAAACTAACAAAATTCATGGGGAGAATTTGCAAAATTGCACACATATACATGTGGGAGAAATATGTTTTATTGGAGTAGCAGGACAAAACCTGCTATCACTTAATCAATTTGCACTGGTCCCTTACTGGTCATTTAAACTGTTAATTCAATTGATCTGACACATGCATACACCAATGTGTTATTGGGATAACAATACAAAAGGTTTGCTAGGGGAATATGTTTTCTCAGCCCCGTAAACAGGACAAAACCTGCTATCAGTTCCAAGTAATAATTTTCCCTTTAACCCACCAAACAATTGAAAGGCAAGGGAAAACTGTGGATGAGGGATTCAGTGGTGGAACCATAGGTACATGTGTGAGTTGTCCTGAAGGCTTTTAAGAGTTGACTGAGGCCCACAAACTACCATTGTCCATGAAGTTCAGGGAGATGAGTGCAGAAACTCTGTTTAGGACCTCATCACATTAAGGATGGGACAACAACACAGGGAAGTCAGAAGGAGGATGTTTCCCCCTGAGGTAAGGGGCGAGGGACAAGGTGGGTGATGCGGGACACAGGGTGTGTTGAGGGGTGGGAGGAACACCCTGGCACGCAGCCTGCATTGCCCACCTTGCCCTTCACCCCATCCCATGAGCGGAAGCATCCACCATGTGGCTTCATCCAGTTGTTGCCTATGCAACACAGGAAGCTTCCCGTGTTGCCACCACAGTGGTTTACCATGCTTTCACTTAACTTGTGGCACAAAGCCCCAAGAGAAGTAGACCAATGTCATGGGATAGGAGCTGGCAGGCTCCGTGCCACAAGCAAAGTGAACGTGTCATACGATGGGCAATTATGCCCATCTGATGAGGTCCTTAGTCCCTTATCTTTCCCTTATTCTTCCCTTCTCTTATCTTTGTTTCTCTTTTTTCTTCCCCAGCTAGTCACGGAGCCTTTCCAGAGTGAAAACTGAGGAAGGAAGCAATTTGAGTGGAGAACAGAAATAGTTCATACATTACTTCAAAACTTAACAAACAGGTAAGAAACCTGTTGTTCTATTTCAAAATAAGAGAATCCCCCCATATAATAAAACCAAACAACCCAGTTTTATTCAAAGCTTATGTAAAATACTTTCGTTTACATAAGAGAGCAGTTTGCCCCCCGAAGGAGAGAATGGATGGTTCCATTTGGAAGGGGGCGTGGCCAGCGCAGGGCTGGCCAGCCCCTTAGGTCCTCATTAGGACCTGAGCTTCGGCCCGCCACACCTGCCCATTAACAGTATTGTATGATTGCCGGTCGGAACCGGTTAGGAATTTTTTTCCTTCTCATGTTCTGGGAAGGTTTTTTGCCTAACCCTATACTGTTTAGGGGTTAGATAGTATGGTGGGTTTATATAAATAGGCTTTAGCGGAAAATAGATAGGAAAATACAAAGTTTGTGTTCACACAAGGCCCCCCACCTTTTAGGGGGGTGGGTCATTTGCAAAACACTCACCGGAAAGTTATATAATCGGTGAGGTAAGTTTTGATGGCCCAGGAATAGCAGAGTCTGATATCAACATGTTCGAAAAGACTTCTGGCCATTTCCCTTAACAGTTGCCCGGTTTTTGGTTACCAGGGAAACTTGGTTTTCACCCCAGTTAGCCGAGGGGTATAGCCAGCTGGGATACCTCCTCAGCTTTGTTCACCAGGTTCTTGACACCTATTAGTTTAGGTTAAGGCATAAATTAAATAGGTAACATTTAAATAAAAGTTGCCCAAATTTTGAACCCAAACTTATTTGTGTGTTGTCTCGTTATTTCGGGGATGGGCAGGCAAACGGTGGCCTTATGCATCCATACCTATATGCTCCCTTGCACAGAAACTGCCCCAATTTCTTCAATGACCCATACTTTGTCAGGTTCCACCGCAGACTCAGACCCAGAGGAGCAGTGTCTTGCTCCCCAGTGTAACATGTTTTGTGTGTCATAATACTTATGCCACCTTTAGATAGTTGCCCCACTAGCCAAAAAACAGACACATGATGGGAAGGATAGAAAACAAGGATTTATAAGGGGGAAAATTGCACAAATGAGGATTTTTGCACAAAGCCCAAGAATTTTTCTGAACAAAGGAATGCATTGCCTTATACTGTATATGTATTGACTTACACAGGAGGCATTCTTCCAAAGTCATTTTCTTATAAGAGTATATTTCCCTATTGGTTATGGCCCCTTCTTTTTCCAGCCAGCGATCAATACATGCATTATCACTTTCTTATATGTGACTTGCTGTTGAGCTATCATGATGGGTGGACAAATTCCCTAAATTCTTCCATCAAGACCGTCACTTATAAATAGCAATAAAAGTGTCTCTTTGGTTTTCATTCTTTTGTTATTCTATTATTTGTTCTTTGGCTTGTGTCGCATCCCTCCTGAATTCAATTTAATTCTAATTTGAAAAAATAGATTTGGAATTACAGAATGCATTGTTCATTTGCAGCTCCCCTCTTGTTTCTTCTCAGCTTGCATTGCTTAAACACTTAAAAAAAACTTTATGTAGTCACAGAGGGCCATTTTGTACTGCAGTGTGCATATGTGGACATTTAGCTGCATTGGTAAAAATACACTGTGTTCCCTCAAAAAATCTTGCTACACGATTAGAAATATATTACTTTTCATTTCTTTTTGCCAGATCTGTGCTTGAGTACTTGTACTCTACATGAAAAAGATCTCAATTCAGCTTTATGTAAAATCTCATCAGTCTTGTCCTTTTCTTCACAGCAGGGATTATCAGTATTTAGTTTGGAGTTTCATGGCCACTATGGTGACAAAAAAATAAAATAAAATGAAACATTAAAGGGTAGCCAACCAGTGGGGCCAAACTGTGTTCTGCCAAACTGGATGGTCTAGTCTCCTACCTGGACCTACAGGAGGATAAAGATGATCAATGTAGCTGGCCCTACAGGAGGATAAAGCCAGAGTATTACCACTTCAGATGAACCCCACATTAAGTGGCTCGTATAGATGGGCCCAATGCCTTTCAAATGGTTTAGAAACCCAAGCCATGTAGACTTTTAAAGGTCATAACCAACATTTTGAATTTTGCCCAGAAACCAACCAGTAGGCAAAAGGATACTGGGTGTTTCCTGTAACCCATGTAAGCCTCTCCGAGTCCCTTCAGGGAAATAGTGGTGGAGTATAAAAATAAAGTTGTTGTTGTTGTTATTTAAAACACAAATAAGAATCTTGATGCTATTATGGATACAGTCACCTCAGTATGGCTGTTTTTATCAATGCCAAAGCAAGGTATGGGTTGGGAACCACTGGTGTGATGTGAAAGGGCTATTGGATCTTACCTCAGCATGGGCAACAGGACAACATCCCACATTCCTTTACAATAATACTTACAGCCCTTTTAGTTTTAGTTTTAATAATCACTATTGACATCCAGATCTGTCACTCCTTCCCACCTGTCACTAAGGAGGCTGTCCAGACTTTGAACCGGTGCTTGGCTGCTGTGTCGGACTGGATGAGGGCTAGCAAGTTGAAACTTAATCCAGACAAGACAGAGGTCCTCCTGGTCAGTCGAAAGGCCGAACAGGGCATAGGTTTACAGCCTGTGTTGGATGGGGTTACACTTCCCCTGAAGACGCAGGTTCGCAGCTTGGGAGTGATCCTGGATTCATCGCTGAGCCTGGAACCCCAGGTCTCGGCAGTGGCCAGGGGAGCTTTTGCACAGTTAAGACTCATGCGCCAGCTGCGCCCATACCTTGGGAAGTCTGATCTGGCTACGGTCGTCCACGCTCTGGTCACATCCCGAATAGATTACTGCAATGCACTCTATGTGGGGCTGCCTTTGAAGACAGTTCGGAAATTACAACTAGTCCAACGGGCAGCAGCCAGATTACTAACTGGAGCTACATACAGGGAGCATGCCACTCCCTGTTGTGTCAGCTCCACTGGCTGCCTGTTCAATTCCGAGCTCAATTCAAAGTGCTGGTTTTGACCTTTAAAGCTCTATATGGTTCTGGCCCAGCTTACTTGTCCGAACGCATCTGCTTCTATGTCCCACCTCGTAATTTAAGATCATCTGGGCAGGCCCTGATCTCGCTCCCTCCAACTTCTCAAACGCGGTTGGTGGGGACGAGAGAGAGGGCCTTCTCGGTGATGGCTCCCCGTCTGTGGAATGCGCTTCCAAGTGACATAAGATCAACACCATCCCTCCTAGCATTCAGGAAAAAAGTGAAATCTTGGCTGTGGGACCAGGCGCTTGCACATTAGCACAATGCAGCACTTTGGACTGGATTTGTAATGGCAAGTTGATGGATATGGCTCAATGCTCCTGTTATGGATGAAATACTGTCTTAAGATAATGTGTATGATGTATTAATGTTAATTGTATTTAATGTATTTTAATGCTGTATGCTTTTTGGTTTTATATTGTATTTTATTATGTTGGCATCGAATTGTGCCTTTTGTTAGGCCGCTCTGAGTCCCCTCTCGGGGGTAGAGATTAGAGTGGGGTAGAAATGTTGGAAATAAATAAATAAATAAATATTATTTCAGGATAAATAAAAAGTAATCTATATTAACAATGACTTAGAATGTAAGTTCTAATAGTTTTTTCTCTCCCCCTCCCCAATATTTTCTTTCTTTTTTGTTTTGTTTTAGCTTTTGTCCCCTTCCCATGATAGATAGATAAATATCCTTTTATACAAAATTATAGAATGCATTAAGCTTTTTGCCTATTATTTCCAACTTTCTTATTCCATATTGTTCCACCTCTTTCTATGTATATATCTCGATACTAGTAACTTTTAATTAAATTACTTAAAAATAGTAATACTTACAGCCCTGTTTGCCAGCATTTCACACTCTCTTCTATCTGTAAACTGTTGTCTGCTGCCTTGCTCTGCCCAATGTTAGGGACAACCCTGTCAGTGTACTAGTTATACAGAAAGAAAGAAAAAGATACACGTGAACTGAGGAAGCTGAATACTGTAAATAAAGACCCCAATATCAATTCATTTCTTCTATTTCAGTAGGCCACAATTTAGACTAAGTGATGTGATTTTGATAATGATAATTTTGGAAGTATTCACACAATCTGTGTATCAAAAGTGAGAAAATAATAATAATAATAATAATAATAACAACAACACATTTTCTACCCTTCTCACCCCGAAGGGGACTCAGGACGGATCACAAGTACACATACCCAGCAAACATTCAATGCCGTTTGTATAGACGTACACAATACACAGACAGAACAGAAGGAGGTTTTTGTGTCATGCCACAAGGGGTGCTGTTGCTCCATCCTCTATGACGAAGAGCTGTCAGGACTTCCTCATTCCAGCATTTTATTATCTTCTTTTTCTTTATGGCATTGTAAAACACCTCCCCCGCTTTTTAGCGGTACCTCATTTCTCTAATTACAGCTAAAGCTGTTTTCGAAATGCTTAGGTAAACAGTGGGCAGGGCTGACGGCTGGCTGCCCACGCCAACCCGAGGTTCGAACTTTCAACCTTTCGGTTGATAGGTCTTTTAGCTGCTGATGATTTAACAGCTGTGCTAAACCACCAGCCTACTAGATTCATTTGGACTACAACTGTCACACCCCAGCCTGGTCCCCAACCTGTTTCCCTGGTCAAACCAGACCGAAACCATGTTATTCCAGTCAGGCCTGCTAGGCCAAAAGACAAGCCGCGGTCAGGCAGCCTGTGCAAAGACTCCCAGTTCATGCCTCATTCAAGGACAAGTGGAGCTCGGCTCCCTCTCGGCCCGATAAGCGGAGATGGGTCGACTCCCTTTTGCCCAGGTGCTACTGCTAATTGGGATCACATACCATTCCCATGTGAAAGGCCCGAGAAAGCCCAGCTGGAGAACTGTTATGAGAACCCAGTCCGAAGTCTTGGTGCGTCAAAACTTCAAAGTGTATGAGACCTACTTAAGCCAGGTCTCAGAGATGGAAGCATCTTTCTCCAACATTCAGTTTTCCAAGCCAAGTCTTCACAGAACCTTGCCTGGCCATTGGGCCTGCCTAGAACTTTGTTTGCCAAGCCTTGTGTCAAGAACTTACCATTGGGGCAAGAAGGTTCTCTTTACTTTTGTTCCTGTTTGCCCAAGGACTACAACCTTGCTACTCTGCTTCTTTTGAACAATTTGCTGCTATCTGTTACTGCCTGAGAGCATCAATAGACTATAATAATAGCCTCTTTACTTTATTCATTTATTCTAAACTAGCTGTACCCGGCACGCGTTGCTGTGCCCTTTTTAGGAAATGCGAGAAAGTCCAATCATCCACGGTGTGCCCTCTTCTAAACTGCAGTTGGATGGAGTGTGGGTCATGGGGGGCATGGTGTGCCAAGTTGGGTCTTTATTGGTCTTGGTTCTGGGCCACAGTGGTCTGTGGGGAATGATGGGTTTTGAAGTACTACAAATCCCATTTTCCATGGTGGTACTTCAAGTCCCATAATGCATGGTCGGTGCTCTGTGTGCCAAGGTAGGTTACTGTAAATTCAGGCCATACACAATGTCCCATGAGCTGAGGCCTAGTTAGGAACAGCAAGTTAATGAAGCCTTACTGTCAATTCAGGCCATACACAATGTCCAATGAGCTGAGGCCTAGTCGGGAGAATCAAGTTAATGAAGCCTTACTGTCAATTCAGAGTGTAAACAGCTTCCCAGTAAGTGAGGGCTAGTTAGGGAAATCAAGTTAATGAAGTCTTACTGTCAATTTAGAGCGTAAACAGCTTCCCAGTAAGTGAGGGCTAGTTAGGGAAATCAAGTTAATGAAGCCTTACTGTCAATTTTGGGTGTGGTCTGTAATTTTTTGGGGTGTAAATTTTCGGTTGGAAGTGATTTGGGTGTTTGTGTTGGGGATTGGCTCAGGCCTTTTCCTTATTCTGTTTTGGCAGTTTATTATGGATCGGAATTTTCATGTTGGCTGGCCAGTGCAGCAGTTATGCAAATCCACCCTTATTGGCAGCCAATCATGTTGTTCAGAATGTAGAGGCTGGGTGAGTCTTTGGCTGCCCCGGAGGATGCTGGTAAATGTAGTTTTATTTTTACTCATTGTTTTCGGGTCTTTTAGGTTTTTTGGGGGGGAGTTTCTTTGCTACAAACGTACCTTGCTTGAGGCCTATTTCTGTTGGCAAGTATTGTGTTTCTGCGTTGTATGGTTTCTTTGTTTGAGGTATACATCACATGACGTGAACCCATTTATATAATAGATAAAGCATTTAAATGTGGTCGGTCTCAAGTGTTTTGCTGAGGGGTCTTTTAGGTCTACGGTGCAACAACAACTCATATTGATCTTCACCATTGCTCATACTGGCAGAAGCAGATGTGGAATAGATTCCAACAGCATCACAAAATGTTGCACTGGAAAAAGCCCAAAATTTCAAACGTTTTCAGTGTGATGCTACTAAACAAAAACTTAGGCTTAACCTTTTTGTGATAAGAATCATGAACTGTTTTGACACAACATTAAAAGGGTGATCAAGTATGGAATCACCAAAGTAATACCAATGACACTTAATTTAGAACAGAGTCTATGTGGATCTACCATTTTTGCCTTGGGCTATAAGAAAGAAGAGCAATTGATAAAATGATGTGATTAAATACTCCGGAAGAAAAACAGATGTCCGGCTTGTCTTTGCCAAGACACAACACCTTCCAGCCAAAACTCTGTTGGATGCTGTCTTCATATTGTTTACACTGACTGAACAGGCAGCATTCTCATCATGACCTGTACTATTTTGAGAGGTAGAAAAAAAGGAAAAAAGGTTTCCATTATCATTATGCCAAGTCTGGCTCATGTATTTCAACTCAGTATAAAATAAAATACCCTATATACTCAAGTATAAGCCAACCCGAATACAAGCTGAGGCACCTAATTTTACCACAAAAAACTGGGAAAACATATTGATTCAAGTATAAGCCGAAGGTGGAAAATGCAGCCACTATTGGTAAATTTCAAAATTTAAATAAATACCAATAAAATTGCATTACTTAAGGAATCAGTAAGTGAAATGTTTTTGAATATTTACCATATTTAAAAGAAAAACAGTAAACTAGGTCTGTAAATGGAAAAGGAGGGTCAACAAAAACAGTATGGTATCAACAATAACATTATTATTATTATTAATTTGTACCCTGCCCTATCTCCCCTTGGGGACTCAGGACAGCTTCCAACATAGTAACAGGCAAACATTCAGTGCCTATATAAACAAAAAAACATAAAAATTTAAACAAAAGACAATACTAAACATTGTACAATAAGTTAAAATAAACAGTTGCATTAAATAATTATCATTAAAAGCAATTTTATAAACAGCTGAAGTAAAGTGTCATATCAGTTACCTTTCGCCTTCTCTCAGGCTTCTCCAATTGATACAGGTAGGTGCATGACTCCGTTCCCCCATTCGCCGTGCACGCGCCCTCTGCTCTCTGCATAGCAACCCAGCTGGGTTGCTGTACAGAGAGCAGAAAGGTTGCACGCAGGGCGAATGGGGGAGAAAAGGAGGCAAACATCTACCTTCCTGCTTGTCTCGCCGTGCACATGGTTCTGTTTCTTTTCTCACCTCTTCTCTGATCTCCGCGCGCTTGGTGAGAGGAGAAACAGGGACGTACAGCAAGACGAACAGGAAAGAAGGCTCCAGAGGGCATGTGCGTGATGAGTGGGGGAGAAACAACCTTCCTGCTCGTCTTGCCATTAGCATGCCTCTCTTTCTCTTTTTTTCACCACGTGCGTGGTAACTTTTTCCAAAAGGAGGCCTCTGCAGTGGACGCAGCGGAGGAGGAAGCTGCAGAGGCAAAGACAAGGCCGGTGACTCCACCAGCCAACCTCAGAGCCTATTTTCCTTAGCTTTTTCCCCTTCACCCGAATATAAGCCGAGGGGGGCTTTTTCAGCCTCCTAAAAGGGGCTGAGAAACTTGGTTTATATTTGAGTATATACGGTAAGTCAAATAATATCCAGAATTACATTTTAAATAATTTTAATTAATTCAGTTCCATTTGTATTGTGTTGTAATTTTGATGCAAATCCATTAAAAAACCCATCACACTTTTCAGATTTATTGGAGATATATTAGACTATAATATTCATTTTCTCCACCATCCCCAACCAAACCTCACAGTTCCATTGTGGTGCAATGAGGAATCCTGTAGCAGTATATTATAAGAGCCAGATGATCCTAAGGATAATCCATAGCTACACCTTCAAAAGAGTCCTAAAATGAAAGAAGCCATATTAGTCCATTATATGAATACCATAATATTCAATTGATGGAGGCAGTGGCTGTTTTAATCTATGTTATAAACCACCCTGGATCCTACATAGGAATAAACTGACATACTTACAGACATACTTCATACACACTGAAGTGGCAGGATGTCACCTGGCTGTTTAAGCAATTGCAGTAAGAATACTTTTGGACTATGTCTACATTACTGGAATAAATGGCCAACACACATTTTGGTACCTTATATGATAGACCTGCTTCTGAATATATTTCAATAGCTAATTCAAAAAATGGTGCCACTTTTCCCTTATTAGCTTTAGTTTTTAAGATAAAGAACATACACCATATAGTAGGCACCATCTCCTCTCCCATAAAAAATCGTGACAACCATATCTAAGAAGGTAGAGCTGATGTGGTCTATCCCAGGGCTGTCCAACTGGCGGCCCTGGGGCCGTACACGGCCCCCGAGCCCCTTCCCTCCGGCCCCCTAACTTGTTTTAATAAAATAAAAATAAAAAGTAAAAAAATAAAAAATACCCACTTCCGGGTTCTGGGAGGAGAGGCAGGAGGCGGGCTAAAGCAGGAGGAAGAGACACGAGTCCCTTCTGCTTTGGCCTGCCTCCGTCCCACCTCTCCCCTCGGCACTCCAATCAGGAGCGCCGGGAGGAGAGGCAGGAGGCGGGCCAAAGCAGGAGGAAGAGACGCGAGTCCCTTCCTCCTGCTTTGGCCTGCCTCCGTCCCGCCTCTCCCCTCAGTGCACCGGCTTCCTCCCTTCTCTTTCCTTCCTCCTTCTCATCCTCCCTCCCTTCCCTTCTTTCTTCTCCCTCCCTCCTTCCCTTTCATCCTTCTTTCTTTCCTCCTTCCCTCTCCCCCTCCCTCCCTCTCTTTCTCCTCCCTCCCTCCTTTCCTTTCCTTCCACTCTTTTCTTCCTTCCACCCACCCATCCACCCTTTCGTCCTCCCTCCCTCCTTCCCCCCTCTCTTTCTCCTTCCTTCCTTCCTTCCTTCCTTCCACCCACCCACCCACCCACCCACCCTTTCGTCCTTCCAAGTTTTATGCCAAGTTTGGTCCTGATCCAACATTGTTTGAGTCCACAGTGCTCTCTGGGTGTAGGTGAACTACAACTTCCAAACTCAAGGTAAATTCCCAAGCAAACCCTTTCAGTACTTTCCGTTGGTAATGAGAGTTCAATATGCCAAGTTTGGTTCAATTCCATTGTTGCAAGAGTTCAGGGTGCTCTTTGATTGTGTGTTAACTATAAATCCCAGAAACTGTAACTTCCAAATGTCAAGGCCTATTTCCCCCAAACTCCATCTGTGTTCATATTTGGGTATATTGAGTATTCATGCCAAGTTTGGTCCAGATGCATGCATCATTATAGCCTTCCAGTATTTCCTGTTGGTCATGGGAGTTCTGTCTGCCAAGATTGGTTAATGCCATCATTGCTGGGGTTTAGAATGCTCTTTGATTGTAGGCAAACTACAAATCCCAGCAACTACGATTCCCAAATGTCAAGGTCTGTTTTCCCCAACTCCATCAGTGTTCACATTTGGGCATATGTAGTATTCGTGCCAAGTGGAGGGGGCGGAGCCAGGGAGGGGGCGCGGAGCCGGGGGAGGGGCCGGGGGCGGGGCAGACACTTCGGCCCTCCAGGTCATCAGTGACCGGAAATCAGGCCCCTGGGTCGGTAGAAGTTGGACAGCCCTGGTCTATCCAATGCAACCCAGGAACAGGCCTAAAAACTAAGGCACTAAGATTTTGTTTAGTTGGGCTGTGTAATTGCTGCAGAAATATACTTAAATAACTGTTGAATACCTGTGATAGCTGATAACTGCTCGCTAAAGGATGCACATGCTCCTGCTTCAATACATACAGAGGGCCCACACTCGAAAAAAGTGGTTTGGCATCTGAAGTAGAGCCAGTGAGGAAGCATGGCTTTTTCACCTATCAAAAACAGAGGGTGATTGTCCAAGAATTCAGGGTGAAAAGAAATGCTACTTAAATAACTAGTACTGCCTGACTATGTCTTTTTCACATGCAGATCACTAACCAAACAAAATCATCAGAAACACCATAGGTTCCAGTATTTGCTCCTCATGTGCAGGCCCGGATTAAGTCATTGTGGCGCCCTTGGCCACACATTGGAAGCCGCGCCCCTTGAGTGAAGGAAGGAGAAGGGCCGGCGCGAGCGAGGAAGAGGCGGGGCAAAGCCGCGTCAGAGGCCCTAGGGGCGGGAGTTCGCTCCGCCTTTTTGTCGCTTGCGTCGGGCACTCCTCCTTTCACTCAAGAAAGGAGGGGTGCCCGACACGAGCGACGAAGAGGTGGAGCGAAGACCCACCCCTAGGGCCTCCGACATGGCTTTGCTCCCCCTTCTTGTTCGCGCCAGTGGGCGCCACTCCTTCCTTGAGCCGGCGCGAGTGATGAAGAGGGGGAGCGAAGCCGCGTCAGAGGCCCTAAGGGCAGGACTTCACTCCGCCTCTTTGTTGCTCACGTCGGGCACCCCTCCTTCCTTCACTCGAGGAAGGAGGGGTGCCCGACGCGAGCGGCGAAGAGGCAGAGCAAAGTCCCGCCCCTAGGGCCTCCGATGCAGCTTTGCTCCCCCTCTTCGTTGCTCGTGCCGGCGGGCGGCGCTCCTTCCTTGAGGGGCAGCGTGAGCGACGAAGAGGCAGAGCGAAGTCCCACCCCTAGGGCCTCTGACGCGGCTTCGCTCCCCCTCTTTGTTGCTTGCGCCGGCGGGCACCGCTCCTTCCTTGAGGAGCAGCGCGAGCGACGAAGAGGTGAGGCGAAGCCGTGTCAAAGGCCCTAGGGGCCTATGGCGCTTCGCGCGCAGGCGCAGGAGCGCCTGAAGATCGTGTTTTTTTAATTTGGGGGGTTCGGATCTGGCACCCCCCCCCCATGGCTACGCCCTTAGGCCGTGGCCTAGGGTGGCCTAATGGATTGTCCGGGCCTGCTCATGTGGGAACTAACACAATTAAAAGTTGATCCTGAAACTTTCTGCCACTCAAGGAAATGAACAGAATTTCATTGGCTCATCACAGGGATTTTTACAGTTAAGAAAGTTTCACGGCAGCTCTGCACTTTCTCAGCAGCTGTTAGGATCAGCATGGTGATTTCCCACTCCGTAGTAGCGATCCGCATGGCTGAAAACCTAACATTAACTGAGTAGAGCCCCCACTATGCCTGAGTCTTTTTTTCTTCTGCAACCATTTCATTCCCATTATGAATGAAGGAGTACTTAATCTGTGTTTCACACAGCTGTTTCCACTCTATTTAACTTTGGCATGTGACAAACAAGATTCAAGGAAGTACCCAACAATAGTTTATATATAACAGCATATTTCTTGACATCTGCAATGATCACAACAAGATGCTCTTCAAGATTTTTTTTTAAAAAACCTTGTAGCACAGCAGAAACCAGGAGCTGCATGACACCAGAAGCAGGCTTTGGAAGTAATTATACACATTAGATGCCATTCATCATTCAAAATGCTTCTGTTATCACATTATTCTTCATTGAGATTTCAAAGAGAGACATCTCAGGAAATGTTTTTAATCAGTTTCCAGGGTGGCATTCATGATAGGATTGAACCCAACAACCAACAACACTGTCATTATATACAATTTGGACAAGTGGCTTTTTAATGCTAATTTTGAGAACAGGGCATTTTTTTATTGCTTATGGTGTCCGAAAACAATAATTTCAGCACATCGTTGAACTGGCAGTCTTAATTAATAAATAAATTGTGCCAACATTACTTTACAAGGGTGAGAAATCACATTTTAAATCACTTGACCCTTCACTGAAGCACCAGAAGTAGATTCTCTTTATAATCAACATTGCTGCCCTTATCCCCTTTCACAAAAGATATTATGATGGGTTTAAACAGGGAAATGAAACATAAAACGAGAAGCGCTATAATGGTTTGGAATATTTTATAATCATACTACATTTAGCTGTTCAGGGTGGATTTATTTGAAATTTCAGGACTTAGTTACATTGTTATATCGGGGAAAATATCTAATATTATAAAGCTTGACTCAAAGAGGATTGTTGTTCATTTTATGCATCCTTTTGCATAACAAAGTATAAGAATAGACAGCGTTCTGTCTTCGTCTGTATATAGAGAATGTCATCCCTGATATATTTTCATCAGAAATGTATTTATTTATGGAAAATCCAAACATCAAGAAAGTGAATGGGACATCACCTCTCATTCAGTTAATAGAAGTAGTAAAATCTATATGGAATCACAATAATCTAAAAATGGTCCTCCAGCTTTCTGTGCATGTTCACTCCTGTGCATGCCACAGATATATTTATTTATTTATTTATTTATTTATTATTCACACTTGTTAGTCGCCACTCCCGGTGTGGCTCGGGGCGACTTACAACAGTGGAAGCACAATTTAAAAACACAATAAAAACACAAGAAAACACAATGATACACAATAAAAATACAGTAAAAGCACGGTAAAATGCACAGCAAAGCACAATTCATCAGGATTGCATCCTGCACAGGGATGATATATCTGTGGCATTATTTATGTGGCTAACACTCATTCTAATATGATAGTGACCTATAATTAGCTTATTAGTCTTTAAGATGCCACAGGATTCCTAGTTATCTTCCCTAATTGAAAACTTTCTTAAATAGCACTACCCCTGGAAATGCAGAAGAGACACTAATATGTATGGACTTTGAAAAGTGATTAGGAATCCCCGTTTTTTTACATTTATACGATCTGAAGAGAAACCAGAGTATAGGAATCCCCCTTTTTTTACATTAGGATTCATTATATTTTTTTTATTTTAAAAAACCAGATGGAAAGTGGAAACAGTAACTGACCTAAGGACACTTCTTGTAGCACAGCAGTTCTCGTTTGTGCCTGGAGAACTGGGGCTAGGACCCAGGGTCCCATTAGCATTAGGCCCTGCAGCTGCAGAACCAGATTCAGAGGATGAGTTGGAAGATTGGGGAGAAGGACAGTTTCCCATCAGTGGGCCTCCTTCGCCCACGGAGAGTTTGGCATGGGAAGAATTGATGTTTGGCCCTGACGTAGATTCAGATAACCAGGTGCAAATGGAGGACAGTGATTGTGGGAGTTATGAGCACCCGGGTGGGAAAGGTTCCCAGGAGCTTTTGAGTCAAAACATGGAAGCAAGCGGCTGGGAAGATTCCCGGGAGGGAAGCTCTCATGCAGATAGTGACCCAGGTGGTGAGCGGCAAGGCCGAACCTTTGATAGGAGAAGTAGCATTGAGTCCCGCAGAAGGGGATGGTACCACAGCCTAGACAGGCCGAGGTCCGTCAGCAGAGGTTGGAGACGACGAAGCCTAGAGCGTCGGGAACCTCAGCCGAAGGATTAAGTATAGGAGCCATGGGAACGTATCCTCAGTGCTTCGGCCACGTCTCATTTGAGTAGGCGTGAAGCGAAGTGGGTCCACGGAGCTAAGTGAGCTAGTGGTCATCAAGTCCTGCCTTGCATCTGCCTTGCCTTGTTTCCTGATCCGCAGTGTTACGCGGAGCCTTGCCCTGTTTCCTGATCCGCAGAGTTGCGCGGAGCCTTGCCAAGCCGTTGGATTTTGCCACGTGTGTTGTGGACATTATTGCTTCAAGCCTTTTGGATTACTTGCTATTCTTTTGGACAATATCTTTTGAACTGTTTTTATATTCAATAAAGTAGTTTCCCAGGGCCCGAGAGGGAGGACATTCTCAAACTTTGCCATGATAGCCGGGCCGCAGGTCACTTTGGGCTGTTCAAGCCCCTCCAGTTGGTCCTACGGGATTTCTGGTGGCTTAAAGTGCGAAGGGATGTGGAGGACTATGTGGGCTCTTGCCCTGTGTGCCAGCGGGCCAAGAACCAGGGGGGCAAGCCGGCCGGTTTGCTCCAGCCGCTCCCGACCCCTTCTGCTCCCTGGAAGATGATTTCGGCCGATTTCATCACCGACCTGCCCAAGTCCAAGGGTTTCACCACGATCCTGGTCGTGGTGGACTGTTTCACCAAGATGGGACACTTCATTCCCTGTGTGGGGGTGCCTACTGCCAAGGAGACTGCTGATATGTTTGTGCAACATGTGTTTCGGCTGCATGGACTTCCGCAGAGTTTGGTGACGGACCGTGGCACCCAATTCACTTCCCAGTTCTGGAAGGCTGTCCAGAAGCTACTGGGGATTGACGTCCGGATGTCCACGGCCCATCACCCCCAGTCTGACGGGCAAACCGAAAAGGGTTAATGCCACCTTGGAACAGTATCTACGGTGCTATGTCAACTATCAACAAAACAACTGGGCGTCTTTGTTGTCTGTGGCTGTCAGCGCCACTCGGCCCGGTTGTTGTCCTAACGGGCCAAGTCTTGCGCGCCATCAGATAACAGCAGCATCTGGCGGGCTTTGAACTGGAACCGCCTTTGAAGTGCCAGGACCCTTTTCCTGAACTTTGATATGCGAGAGCCGGATGGTCATCCCTGAGGAAGGAGGGGCACAGCAGGGGGCGGGCTAGGGAGGGCTCTTGAAGGAAACTTCGCGCGCGAAATCTTCAGTCTATCTTTGCCTACTTTGGATTAAGGACCTATTAAACCATTTTCCTTCAACTATACCTGGAGTGAGTCTGCTTTACTAGACCCCCCTTGCCGAAGCTTACATAAAGATAGACTCACCAACTTCTACAGCCGTGAAAGCCTTCCGACCGCAGCCACCTTCGTAAAGATGTCTCAAGCGGAGATGGACCCCCTCGATGACCAACTCCCCGAGGACTTGGGTGAGGCCGAGGGCGTGGAGGAAGACAGAGATGGAGACGAGACCGGAGCCCCTGCAGGAGCAGCCCAGCCGGAAGGCGCGGAGATGGGTGCGGAGGCGCCGCCGCTTCTCACCTCCCCGGTGAAGGACGAGACCCAGAGTAAGGTACCGCAGCGCCCGGAGGCCGGAACCCCAACCGGGAGGCGGCTTCCCCAGCACCGCCGAACTGCGACTGGAGGTGCAGGTATTCCAGCTGACGGAGGCAGTGCAGAAGCTCCAGTCCCAGATGCAACTGCTAATGGCCAGACCAGAGGAATTGCCGTGGGCCACGCCGGACGCGCGGCCCCGAGACAGGCCGTCGAGCCAGGCCATGGAGCGGCCTACCAGGCCGTCAGGGAGAGTGACTTTCCGGAACAGCGGGGACGACTTCGTCCCGTCCAGAGGGACTTCCACCTTCAACCTGGGCCGGGCCGACCAGAGTCAAGAGGTGGTCGGGAGCCGGAGGGACTTGAAGGTAAAGTTCGACGGGGACCCCCGCCAACTCTCCTACTTTATCACCAACGTGCAAAATTATATGCTAGACTATGGGGATTCATTCCCCTCGGATGGGGCCAAGGTGCGAGCTGTGGGGGCCAACTTGAAAGAGGCCGCAGCCGACTGGCTGATACAGCTGACGGACACTCGAGCGCCGCAACTGAGGCGGCTAGACACCTTGCTGGAGGCCCTACAAGCCCGCTTTGGGGACCCCTTAGCCGGAGAGAAGGCCAAGGCCCAGCTGAGGAAGATTTATCAAGGCCAGAGGTCCGTGTCGGAGTACGCCTTGAGTTTCCGAGCCCTAGCAGGGAAAATTCGAGGCTGGTCAGAAACCACCATACTGGAGTGCTTCAAGGCAGGCCTAAGGCAGGACATTCTGGAGTGGGCGATGCACCGGGGGAACCCCGAGACCCTGGAGGACTGGATAGTCTTGGCAGGGAGAGTAGAGTGCGACATGGAGCAGATGCCCAGACGCCACCGAGATGGCGGGAGAGCCCGGGGGCAGGAACGGGGCTGCCTGGGAGAGCCGGCCCAGCCCGGAGGGCGTCCCCGCGAGCCCGGTCAGCCAGCTGGGAAGGCCAGAGGGGAAGGAAGGGAGCCTGCTTCTCGTGTGGCCGAGAGGGTCACCGGGCGGCTGACTGCCGCAAGAAGGCCCCCTCCCCGAAGCTGGAGAACGCGCCAGAGGCCAAACCGGCCACCCCGGCCAAGACCCCCGCCCGGGGGAAGGCCGCAGCTGCGGCGGAGACGGCGCGTGCGCCACGGACCCTCCGCGAGCCTGAGGAGCCAGAGACGGAGGGGAGCAACCCCGAATGGATGGCGGGAAACGACAACGATCTGCTGTAGACGCCCGGGCGGCAGATCCAAAACCTCCGGGCCGTGAGTCTGATCCCCTGGGATGCGACACGTACAAGCTTGATGTTAAAGTGTGGGGCCCCGGGGTGGCACAGCCTATAGAGACAGTCGCCATGCTAGACAGTGGGTGCACCCGATGCCTGATGTCCCCCCAGGCTAGCGAAGCAGTTGGGGATAAAGCCCCAAGCGCTGATCGAACAGATCCTCTTCTCCCAACTAGATGGGTCCCCGGCAAATGGGAAGCCAGCCACCCACAGAACAGGGGAGATGAGAGTCCAGATGGGGTCCCACCGGGAAGACCTGAAGTTCGTAATTTCAGCAATGGCCCACCAGCCCATCATCCTAGGGGCCCCCTGGCTGCGTACCCAGAACCCACAAGTCGATTGGAGGACGGGAGCCATAAAGTTCCGAGACGGGGAGGCCCGGGCAAGGATAGATGACCTTGAACAAACGGGAGCCCCGGCTCACGAGGGAGCCGGCGTGGGGGCAGCAGAGAGCCACCCTGGCGGGATCCCGCGAGAGTATGGAGACTTGGAGGAGGTCTTTAGCGAGCGGGAAAGTGACCAGCTACCCCCCCACCGGAAGTGTGATTGTGCAATTGAAATTGAAGAGGGCGCCAAACTGCCCAGCCCGAAGATGTACGCCCTGTCCGAGCCGGAAAGAAAGGCACTGAGAGACTTTATAGAGAAAAACATGGAGAGAGGGTTTATTGAAAAATCTACAAGCCCGCTGGCAGCCCCCGTCCTGTTTCGCCTAAAGGCAGACGGCTCCCTGCGGCTGTGCGTGGACTACCGAGGCCTCAACGCGATCAGCACATCGAGCCCCTACCCGCTGCCCCTGATGTCCGAGATTTTGGCCCAGCTGGGGTGCGGTTTCTTCCCCAAGCTGGACATCCGGGAGGCGTTCTACCGGATCAGGGTGAGGGATGAAGACTGCTGGAAGACGGCGTTCAACTGCCACCTGGGCCAGTACCAGTTCCGAGTCACCCCATTCGGACTCAAAGGCGCGCCCAAAATATTCCAGCAGTTCATCAACGAAATCCTCAGGGACTTGCTGTACAAGGGAGTTCTAGTTTACTTAGATGACGTGCTAATCTACTCGGCGTCAGAGGCGGAGCACATCGAGCTGACCAGGGAGGTGCTACAGAGATTGCGGGAAAACCAGCTCTTCGTCAAACTTTCCAAATGTGAATTCCACCGGCAAGAACTGGATTATCTGGGGTACCGAATCTCCACGCGAGGCCTGGCCATGGACCCGGGTAAGGTGAACGATGTGCTCGCGTGGGAGGCGCCCCGAACCCGGCGGCAATTGCAGGGTTTCCTGGGATTTGCTAACTTCTATAGACAATTCATCCACAACTTTGCCAAGATAGCGCTACCTCTGACTGAACTGTTAAAAACCAAGGGCTTGGGGGAGACAAAGAAGGCCAAGTCCCCGGGCGCTAAGCTTAGCTGGACCCCACAGTGTCAGGAGGCGTTCGACGACCTCAAGCGGAGCTTCACCAATCAGCCCCTGCTGATGCACCCCCAGCCAGACCGGCCGTTCACTGTGCAGTGCGACGCTTCCGAAGCAGCCTACGGAGCGGTGCTCCTACAACGGGATGAGGAAGGCACCCTGCGACCGTGCGCCTACCTTTCCAAGAAATTCACGCAGGCGGAGAAGCGCTGGCACGTATGGGAAAAAGAGTCCTTCGCGGTGCGGGCCGCATTGAGCCACTGGAGGCACTTCCTCGAAGGCACCGCTCTGCCCTTCGAAGTGTGGACGGACCACAAGAACCTACAGGCCCTGCAGTCCCCGCAACGGCTCAACGCCAAGCAGCTAAGGTGGGCACAGTTCTTCAGCCGCTTTAACTTTGAGCTCAAGTACCTGCCCGGCCCGAAGAACGTGCTGGCCGACACGCTTTCCAGGATGCCTGAGGCTGACTACTCGGTGCCAGAAGAAATGGGGACAGTATTTACCAAGCGCCAGCTGGGCCTGGTGGCCCGCACCAGGGCGGCAGACAAGGCCCCCCAGCCGGCCGTCCCGGGAACCCCCGAGCTCCTAGCAGACTTGGCAGCGGCTTACGGACCGGACCCCTGGCTCGCGGAGCACCGGGAGGACCTGACCGAAGCGGGAGGAATCTGGTATTACAAGGACAAGTTGTACGTTCCCCAAGCCCAGAGGGCCCCGATCCTGGCTCAAGCCCACGACTCCACGTTGTCCGGCCACTTCGGCCTCACCAAGACCCTAAAGCTTTTGGCCCGGCAGTTCTGGTGGCCAGGCATGCGGAAAGACACTAAGGACTATGTTGCAGAATGCGAGGTGTGTGCTAGGAACAAGCCAAAGACGGGCCGCCCGACGGGTCTGCTGCAGCCGGTAGCCGACCCAGCGGAACCCTGGAGCGAAATCGCCATGGACTTCGTCGTCGACCTGCCGCCTAGTGGCGGGTACACCACAATTTGGACTGTAGTGGACTTATTCTCTAAGCAGGCCCATTTCATCCCGCTGCGCAGACTCCCACGGCTCGGAGCTGGCTCGCCTGTTCACCCACCACGTTTTTCCGACGACACGGCTGTCCTCGACGGGTCGTGAGCGACAGGGGCCCTCAATTCACATCCAGGTTCTGGAAGGCGTTCCTGGCGGGGCTGGGGTCGCAGCGCCCTGAGCACGGCTTTTCACCCGGAGACGGACGGCGCGACGGAGCGTGTTCAGCGGACCCTACAACAGTACCTCCGCTGCTACTCCACCTACCAGCAGGACAACTGGGCTGAGCTGCTGGACGTGGCCGAATACAGCTACAACAACTCCGAGCACGCCTCAACGGGGGCCTCGCCGTTCCGGGTCATCTCAGGCCGCGACTTTCCCCCCTTCCCGGCACTGGCTCCGGCCGAGGACCCGGCCGCACCGCCGACTGACTGGGGGGCCAAGGTGGCAGCCGCTTGGCCGCAGATACAGACAGCGCTGCAACAGGCTCGGGACTCTTACAAGCTGTACGCTGATAAGAAGCGGGGCCCCCAACCTGTTTACACCATTGGAGACCGCGTGTTCCTGTCCACTAAGCACCTCCAGTCCACTCAGCAGTCCCGCAAGTTTGCAAATAAGTTTGTAGGGCCCCTCCACGTCGTGGAGGTTATTAACCCTGTGGCAATCAAGCTGGACCTCCCACACACCTGGCGCAAGGTCCACCCAGTCTTCCACGTGAGTTTACTCAAAAGCTGTGTCCGACCGAAGTGGTCCAAGCCGAAGACGCTCCGGTGCCCATCATGGTGGGGCCCCACACCCACTTTGAGATCAGGGAAATCTTGGACTCGCCGCGCCTCAAGGGCCGCCTTAGCTACCTAGTTAAATGGACTGCCAAAGACTTACACCCCGAGTGGGTGCTAGACCAACACGTGCGGGCCCCGAAACTGTTGAAGGCGTCTCTCCCCAAACCCTGCAGGTTTCGTTCCTTTGTCTCCCTTGCAGAGGGGGGGGCTATGTCAGCGCCACTTGGCCGGTTGTTGTCCTAACGGGCCAAGTCTTGCGCGCCATCAGATAACAGCAGCATCTGGCGGGCTTTGAACTGGAACCGCCTTTGAAGTGCCAGGACCCTTTTCCTGAACTTTGATATGCGGAGAGCCGGATGGTCATCCCTGAGGAAGGAGGGGCACAGCAGGGGCGGGCTAGGGAGGGCTCTTGAAGGAAACTTTGCGCGCGAAATCTTCAGTCTATCTTTGCCTACTTTGGATTAAGGACCTATTAAACCATTTTCCTTCAACTATACCTGGAGTGAGTCTGCTTTACTAGACCCCCCTTGCCGAAGCTTACAGTAGCAGAGTTTGCCTACAACAATGCGACGCAGGAATCCATCAAAGCGACTCCTTTCTTTGCTAACTATGGCCACCATCCTCGGTTCTACCCTCCGGTGGACCCGTCCGGGGAACTGCCGGCGGCGGAGGATTGGCTTCGGGAGCTCACGGCGCTCCAAGATTTGCTACGTACTCAATTGGACCAGGCTAAAGCGGATTACAAGCGGATGGCTGATCGGCGGCGCCAGGAGGGTCCTGAGATCCTGGTGGGGGATAAAGTTTGGCTTTCTACCAAGAATCTGCCCACGCAGAGGCCTAGCCGCAAGTTGGATGCGAGATTTTTGGGGCCTTACAACGTGGTGGAGAAGGTGGGGCCTGTTTCCTTCAAACTACAACTCCCGGCGGACATGAAGATTCACCCTGTGTTTCACCGCTCCTTGCTCCGCCCGGCGAAGGGGGTGCGGCCTGATGTGACGCAGCCGCCCCCTCCCCCTGTGATGTGGGATGGGGAGGAAGAGTTCGAGGTGCAGGACATCCTGGATGCACGCATCAGATACCGGAAGCTGGAGTATTTGATTGACTGGAAAGGTTTCGGGCGGGAAGAGCGTTCCTGGACGCTGGCCCGAGATGTTCACGCCCCGGACATTGTCGCTCGGTTTCACCGCAAGTACCCTGACAAACCCAAGCCTCGAGGGAGGCCTCGGAGGGGCCCTGAGGGGGGGGATAGTGTAGCACAGCAGTTCTCGTTTGTGCCTGGAGAACTGGGGCTAGGACCCGGGGTCCCATTAGCATTAGGCCCTGCAGCTGCAGAACCAGATTCAGAGGATGAGTTGGAAGATTGGGGAGAAGGACAGTTTCCCATCAGTGGGCCTCCTTCGCCCCCACGGAGAGTTTGGCATGGGAAGAATTGATGTTTGGCCCTGACATAGATTCAGATAACCAGGTGCAAATGGAGGACAGTGATTGTGGGAGTTATGAGCACCCGGGTGGGAAAGGTTCCCAGGAGCTTTTGAGTCAAAACATGGAAGCAAGCGGCTGGGAAGATTCCCGGGAGGGAAGCTCTCATGCAGATAGTGACCCAGGTGGTGAGCGGCAAGGCCGAACCTTTGATAGGAGAAGTAGCATTGAGTCCCGCAGAAGGGGATGGTACCACAGCCTAGACAGGCCGAGGTCCGTCAGCAGAGATTGGAGACGACGAAGCCTAGAGCGTCGGGGACCTCAGCCGAAGGATTAAGTATAGGAGCCGTGGGAACGTATCCTCAGTGCTTCGGCCACGTCTCATTTGAGTAGGTGTGAAGCGAAGTGGGTCCACGGAGCTAAGTGAGCTAGTGGTCATCAAGTCCTGCCTTGCATCTGCCTTGCCTTGTTTCCTGATCCGCAGTGTTACGCGGAGCCTTGCCCTGTTTCCTGATCCGCAGAGTTGCGCGGAGCCTTGCCTTGTTTCCTGATCCGCAGTGTTACGCGGAGCCTTGCCCTGTTTCCTGATCCGCAGAGTTGCGCGGAGCCTTGCCAAGCCGTTGGATTTTGCCACGTGTGTTTTGGACATTATTGCTTCAAGCCTTTTGGATTACTTGCTATTCTTTTGGACAATATCTTTTGAACTGTTTTTATATTCAATAAAGTAGTTAGCCTTCAGTCCGTCTCTGTGTGTGTGATTAAGGGGCCGGTCAAGTCCGTGCATCGTGACACTTCTACACAGGCCCTAAAATCCAAATGAAACTTGGATAAAGGGGGTTGGCTAGATGACGCTTGCCGAAAATGTGTGCTAAATTGCATAATCAGCTGAAAAACACGGGTTAAAAAGGTGCACTTAAAATCCAAGTTTGCCCAAAAACTGTGCATATTCACATCGCCATATATCCCTGTACTAAAGAGAAAAAACACATGACTTCATTGCAATACATTGATGTGGACATCTCCAGAGTATGTGCACATTTCAAAACCCCCAAACAGCTGATGAGGGCTGTGAACAGATGAAGGCATGAACACACAGGTGGCTCAATGGAACCACAAATGAAAAGCAGTTGCCATGAGAACTCTCTGCAACCATTCATTTATTCTCATATTTATGAAATTAAACAGAGATTGGATTTACACAGTGGGCACCAGCATGGCAGGCAAGTGACCCCAAAGGGAAGTGGGGCTCAAGAGGGCAAATGTAAAGGCAGCAAAAGGTGTGGAGAGATAATGACAAGAAATCAGTTTTTGTGCACATTCATATAATTGCATCGGTGCTTATGAGGTCCAGCACATCTCAGAGAGTCAATAAAAAAAACTTCCAGTGGATGTCCCACATCCACTTTGCAAATTTCTAAAATCCACTACAACTAAACCTTTCAGGATGCCAGGGGACTATTTCCCAGGATTGAACTTGCTTTCAGGTACCACAATTTTTCCCGACTTCTTTGTCACAAATTATGAAGCTGTCTGGAAGGACCCTAAGATTTTGCAGTGAGTTAAAACATAGAAGGGGCATGGAGCTGGGATTCAAAGGGTCAATTCAACAAACCAAGGCCAACCACTAGAAATTTGCCATTGTACTTTTAATAAAGAGTTTATAACAATGAATGATACAATAATACAAAAGCAAAAGATAGGTCAAAATGCTCAATGTAATGTTACAAGTACACAAGCTAAGTTTATACAACATATTAGAGAGGTAGAATTTGACATGGGCTTTTATTGTGAGTAACAGTCAAACATTTGTTCAAACGTCTAGTTCCATTCCAAAATGGGATCAAGTGACATTCACACAAACCCCTAATTGACTGTTAGAGCTTCACTGGTTTAGCCACTACACAGACCTCCCATAACTAGAAATATGTGGTGATTTGGCATGCTTCTAGTCTGTTTATGGACATTTGATGAAATGGTGAAAGAGCCACCCATTAGGCAAATATAAACACTGTCATCGTTGTTGCCAATTCTTCCTGGATGCTGCTTTGAACCGCAGGAGGTTGACTAATCTTAGTGTTGTTTTATCCTGATAAATAAATGTCATAAGAGATTAAAGTTCTCCAAACATTTTTGTGGAAACGCAACCTAAAAGTTAGTTCATTATTCTTCTTATAATGATCTCGTTTTACTAGTTCAAAGATGAACCACTAGACCTACAAGCACTATGAAGTCTTTTATAGCTTATGAAATATTGTTAGGGTTTTCTAAAATCCTCATTATATCTTATATGCCACACTTAACTGCCTTTAAATACTGCGTTACTTGCTTCTGTTTTGCTTGCTCCTAAAAGGTTGCCAGATTCAGAAATCAGATCATTAGTATGCAAGAATAGACTAGAGTGATTTTAGATGGCAATTATACCCTATTACCCTACTAAACTCGAAGGTAAAGCCAATTAAATTAAAGGTGACTGTTAATTCCTCTTTATTGCTGTATCTTATGCACATTTTGCATCATTTTAATTAATGCTAACAAACTTTCAGAAAGATGAAAGGGAGTTAACAGAAACACATTTACAAAATTCAAAATTTAATTCAGAGTTTGATATGCTAATTGTGTATGGCTGTTTGCAAACGTTTCAAACTTAAAATTAATTACTTTCACTTAGAAATGGGGAAAGATGGAAGGCTATTTACATGGAAGCAAAACCCGTATTGCCTAATTAAAGGCAGATATTTCAAAGTAGCTGGCAAAAGCCTGTTCCTCCATGGTGGTTTCCCAATTAGACCAGGGCCAGGTGAGGTCAGGGATAATAATAATCCAGAGTCACAGGCAGAAGAGACAAACTAAAGAGAGACAAACTAAAGAGAAAAAGGAAAGTAGAAAATATCCACAATAAAAAGGAATCAGACTTGCAGTTGTGGTATGAGGGCACATAATACAATCAGGTCTAGCTCTAGTTCATCTATTGGACCCTTGGTATGTAATTTATTTTGCTGTTAAAATGCCAGTTTCAGCTTCCTGTCTCTATTCAAGATAAAGGATGAAAATAAAGTATTTTAATGGTTGAAAAACATATTTGTGAAGTGATGAGAAACCTTCACAAGAAGAATCCTAGATTGAGAAGAATTTTTGCGGTATTTATTCTGTATAAAATTCACATGTGCTCTTTTTGCACAGAAAACACTACCTTCTGCCTTAGAAACAGGATTGTGTGGAAAATAATATTTCAACACAGAAATATCATTTCCTTAGCAAAAAAAATGCTGTTTTCTACACAGAAAATGCTGTGATTGGGAATTTATTCTGCACAAAATTTGCACATAGTTGATTTGCTTAGAGAAAACTGTTTACTGCACAGTGAATTGATATTTCTGCATTGAATTTTTTTCCAAACAGAAGATGTTGTTTCCTGCACAAAGTGTGGATTTATACTGCATAAAATTTGCATGGTTTTTTTCGATAGAAAAATAGTAGTTTCTGTGCAAAAAACCTGTGTAGAATATATCCCAAATTGCAATTGGCTTTGACAACTGTATAGTTTCAGAAGACCTTCTCAAAGGGGGAATTTCTGGAATTAAAAACTGCTACCTTAAGAAAGAAATTTAGTGAAGATTACATCCCTATTGATTTTTTTTTAGATTACATTTAAAGATGTAAGCTTCTTGCTACTCATATCCACCTATTAGGTTTGTGCATGTTGGCTGAACATTGAGCCTTTTCTGCTATCTGGATTTTGCGGGACCTGCATATATGTTTTCACACACCTCCCGAAAATGGACAGGTGTCACACACCAGCGTAGACCTGAGCCCTTAGAATCCAAACACACACTCCAGCTGAAAAGGATAGTCTTTTATTGAAGCAAACAGCAAGCAATATAAGCAGTATAAAATATAAGAAGAGATACTGTATATAATCCAATCAACAGTCCAAGGAATAGTTCCAAAGGCCCAAAGGTAGAATGTATGCTGCAGGGTCACTTAATAAATCCAAAGAAGGCAAAATCCAATAGCTGATAAAGTCCAAAGGGTTTCCAGGAAAAATCAAAGTCCAGACTTGAGTACTTGAGCTAGAATACAGGAGGCTTGAAAACACATGAGGCTAAATGCATGAGCTAAAGTACAGGAGACTTGAAAAACATGTAGCATATTGCAAAGTTGACCTAGATCTGAGATTCAAACTGCAAGGTATAGCTATATCAAGGAACTAGATTTCCCTCCCTTATTTGTCAAACCAAAACCACTGCTAGATGGAGAGACCTTGAGTTGCCAATTAACACATTCCTTCTCTCTATCCCAAGTCTCGCAGCCAGGTGCCATATCTGTGCACTGATGGATCTCAGGAGAATTGACCTCCCTAACAGCTTTTCCCAAACGCTGTCTTTGCCATCATGCACTGTGGATCCCACAAGCCCTTGCACAGCAGAGCCCACAATCTCTGCTGAGGACACAGGCCCAACAGCAGGTGTCCGAAAGGACATTTTTGATCAGCAGCTGGAAAATGCGGCTAGATCTGGCCCATTGGTGTCAATTGGGGGGGGGGGGTGTTCACAGGCTCCCCTTCCTGTAATTTTTAGGACTTTGGGGATGAAAATTACCATATTGGAGGACACATCTACCACTGCTGGCCCACCAAGGTTCATAACGTTTGGGTCATCCCCTGATTTTTAGGAATTTCTCTTTTAAAAATTCCCAGAAAGCTCTCTCCTGCTGGCCCCACTCTGTAACTTCTCCAGGACCAGCAGCAGGGCATAATTCCTTCCTTCCAAATGCCAAAGATGCACTTCCACAGCACACAGTCCAATATTACCATTTATTTACTAATGAAAAACAGCAACTTCTTCCAAAGCTATTTTCATTTTTTGTTCTCATAACATACTGGAAAAGGCCAGCAGTCCACCATCCATAAGCAAGCAAACAGCATGTCCCCTTATTACAGAAACACTATTGTATGATCCAGAAATTATTATGTATTGGTGGTAAGTTTAGGTAGGTTGGTTGGTTGGCTGGTTGGTAGTTTTTCTGAGAATCACACTTTGCTGTTTGCTGGAATTCCTATAATTATTAATAACAGTAATCTTTTTAAAGTACTACTTTCTGAAAAACAGAAGGGACGAGATATAAGAGAAGAAGCGAAAGGCTTTCGTAGAGGCTAAAGGATGACTCAAAACTCAGAGTCACCCTAAAAGAAAAGCACACCCACCCACATGTACCCAAACACTATGCTTGCCATCAACTCACCCGCACTTTCCAACTAAATAAAGAATTAAGGAAATTAAGGATTTTTTAAAAAATTCAATGCTAGAGAGAGGCCAAGCCAAAAGCTAAAGCTGAGAGCAAGCAGCAAGGCAATCAAACTGAAGCAGCTCACTCTAGAGCTAGGATGCAACTGAGCAATGGAGGCACTCACCCCATTAAATAGACACAGCTTGTGTAAGGCACATCATGGATTTCTTCTATTCTGATTGGCCCAGCAGGCAGGGCTCACACACGGAAAACCATGTGAGCAGCATCTCCATACGCCGCATGCTCTCGAATAGAGCAGAAAGAGCCACAACCAACAGTCACATGGTCTGGCTCAATCGAAGAAAACATAGCGGTGGAGTCCTTGCCATTATGACTCTGTGTTACCGTTTTTTGTCACTTAGTGTAATTTTAACAATGTTTTAATGATGTTTTTAGTATCATTTTTGTTATTTTTATGGTTATAGCATTGTTTTATTTTGTTCGTGAGTCGGCATGAGTGTTGCCTGCCGATCACTATGTATGTCTTGTAACCCGCCACGAGCCCTCGGGAAGAGGCGGAATACAAATGCAAATAATAAATAAATAAATAAATAAATAAATAAATAAATAAATAAATAAATAAATTACGGGTGGCCAAAGAAGCCAAAGAAGCTGAAGACAAACAACCAAAGCAAATCCATGCACAAGTCTACCACCTATCCAATAAATATGTTCTAATTAAGGTTCACATCCCATCAATGGACCCAATAGCCTCTTTGACAATATGAAAGAGACTTCTTAGCTGTGGTACATTGGTTATGGAGGGTTGACTCATGTAAAACTATTTTAAAATTCCCCTTAAAAATGGATAAGATTCAACAAAATGTTTCCATGTGTCATGAAGGGAGGGTCCAGACAGGCCGTTATCCCAGAAGAATCTGTGTTTAAAAAACATGGATTTTCCTGGGGACCTGTTCACACACACCCCAGAAAGCACCCGAGAGAATGTCTGAAGGCCCTACCCTTCTCCTCCCAAGCTCCCAGACCAGGCATGTAGCCAGGGGGGGCTAAGGGGGCTTCAGCCCCCCCCCCGAAATTCTCAGGGTGGTCCGCGAAAAGGCCTTACTGGTACATTATTTAAACGGTTATGTTTATTCATATCATGATCTGATCACCATGCTCATTATATCCCACATTAATGGGGTTATTGGGATAACAATACAAAAGGTTTGCTAGGGTAGACCCTCTTCCACCCAGTCTCAGCCCCCCCAAACTCAGAACCAAAATCCTGGCTACGGCCCTGTCCCAAACCCTTTGGGAAAGTAAAAAATAACTTAGCCGTTCTCCAGTATACTCTCAGAGCAGCTCTCCTGGTGCATACAAATGACATGGCAGGACAGTGGGGGGGGGGGGGCAGTGATTTTCTGCCAGCCAGCCCCCTCCCCCCTGCTCTCCTAACGTGTCATTTGAACATGCTGGGAGAGCTGCTCCGAGAGTATATTGGAGACTGAATAAGGTTTTTTTTTACTTTTCAAAAGGGTCTTGGGGGGTTAGCAGATGGGAGAGGGGATTCCCACAGTTTGCTGGGCTTATTTAGCCCAGAAAACTATGGGAATGGTGTCTGGACTATACTCCAGACACTGGAAGCAGTGGATTTATCCCACGCCTTCCAAGAAGGGTTTTCCTGGTTTGTGGTGAATTAATTTGGGACTGTCCTAAATGTCTGGACAGCCCCTCCTTTATTGTGGTAGGTCCTAATATTGCATATACAATATTAGTTGCTGTCTGGACAGGTCCTAATATGCAATATTATCAAGTCAGTAATTTGATTGAAAATAAACTCTTTGCCCTAGTAGGCCATACAAATTTGCCATCAACAACAAAATCTATGAATGCAACTTATTCTTCCACCATTGCCTATCATCCTCCCTCAACTGTGCAGATGAACAAGTGGACTCAACATCCACTTACTAGGCATGAGAAAAGAGTTATGAAAATTAAAAGAAATCGTAAGTGATTCGTATGTAATGGGACTTTCTAGTTTATACGCATCACGGCAGCTAACCAGGAAGTAGACTTTCTTTTACGGTCCTTGAGGCCAACAATTTGCGTTATGATCGTAATAAATTCTTAATTATTGTACTACGTACTCACTTCTCCCTGTCTTCTCCCCCTCATTTCCTTCCCGCCTTCATTCAGCTTCTTCTTTTTCCCGCATTTCTATTGGGAATTGGAAGTGACGCTGCTGCTAGGCAATGCATTCTGGAAAGTGTAGTCCTCCACGCTTCTCCCCCTCCCTTCTCTTCCCCGTTGCTCTGCCTTGCCCCATCGCAGGGGCCAATTTCACACACACACACACACACACACACACGCTTCTCCTCCTCTCTCTCCCTGCACTCTCTCAGATGCTTCTCTGCCCCCTCCTCTTTCCTGCTGGCTTCTCCCCCCCCCCTTCTCTTCCCCGTTGCTCTGCCTTGCCCCATCGCAGGGGCCAACTTCAGCCCTCCAGGTAGGTGTTTTGGACTTCAACTCACACCATTCCTCACAGCCTCAGGCCTCTTCCTTTTCCTCTCAGCGTGGGCAAACTTGGACCCTCGCTCCCTCAGGATTGGGGTGAGAGGCAGTGAGGAGCGAGGGGGGTTCCTCCTTTTTTTGCTGCTTCCAAGAATAGAATACCCCCCCTCCCTCCTTCCCTCCCTCCTTCCTATTTGGAGAGTCCCATCTAGAATTCAGTGTGATTTATTCAAGTTTTGGCCTACAACTCCCAGAAATCCCAGCCAATTTACCAGCTGTTAGGATTTCTGGGAGTTGTAGGCCAAAACCATCTGGAATGCGCATGCTCTGGCATACGAACTAATAACGAATTTTGTTAGTAATTAAGTTACATTTTAGAAATTTTTGGAAAATTTTTTGTAAGTCTTTCTTTTACTAATCAACCCCCCCCCCACACACACACACACATTAGATTTCCGATTTCTTATTTTTGGGTTCTAAACTATGCCTACCACTTACCCTTGTACATGCCATAAGCTACTATAATGTTTGCATTCAAACATTAGCAATACTTTACTGAGCCACTACAAGCCTTGGGAGGATTACAGGCAGATTAGCAGAGTTTTTACCTCCAAGTGTTGATTTTTAGTCTCTAAAGACTCAGGGTGGCGGATCTGACATAAGTGTTGGTTTTTAGTCTCTAAAGACTATGGGTGGGGAATCTAACCGTGCATTCATAGTTAGCTGCTGCAGCTCAGTACAAAGAACAAGCGAGGGTGCTAACAGCTTAACGTAATGGCACAGGAATGGTAATCTTGCTTTTCATTATTTTCTTCAGCACGAAGGACTTCAAAACAAAGTTATTCTTGCATTTTCTCATATTGGGTTTTCAGCTCTGATCCTAACTGTTCAATCTACAGCAACAAACTTCACTGTAATTCAAAGATGCTCAGGTTAAAATCAGGTCACGCTAACACTTTGGAAGCAGGACTATGCAAGGGATAGAAAGAATGGTTGACTTCTAATGAAAGAAATCATTTATTAAGTGAGAAGGGGTAGTGAATAGAGCAATACTGTTGGCAGTAAAATGAGAGCCAGGTTTTCCGCTGGATGCTGGCAGCTCGAATAAAAAGAGAGAAAGATCATGCTGTGACAATTCAGAACCACATCTTTTTTCTAAACCACCAAGTCAAAAGATAAAGATGAACTTTCAAGCTGTGCTGCAGTCACAAAAGTCCATTTGTGATATAAATGATCATCACCACCACGGTTAACTCCAATAACTGGGGAGAGGAGGAGTTAAAATAGGACAGAACAAGAATTAGAAAACTGCAATATCACATTTTCAAGGACTCTGTATAGCATCTAACACAGGAGTCATTCTCCATTATACATCCTAAATTTCATCAAAATGGTTGGAATTGTTGGAAAATTGATTGTCCTTGACCCAGGGATATTGATAAATTTACAACCATTTCACATATGACATTTCTAAAGTGTGTATCAAAAATATAATGAAAACTGATAATATGAGACAAGGAGTGAGGCAAGCACATCAGTGGACGCTCATCAGAAGAAAGCCAGTGCTGATATGGTTGGGTTTCCTGCCATGTAGCATCTGTTTGGAATGCCCCTAAGCCTAGATCATCACAGAGTAGATGTTCCAACTGCACATCAATGACTGCTACTTGCTGGACAAACAAACTAAGAAGTAGTCTTAATATACAAAGTGATATATTCTAGTGGATATAACATCAAAAGCAGTTATAATCAAAGCACGTATATAATACATTATCTCTCTAACATAGAGACAGGGGCGGTCTAAGGTAATTTTAAATGGTAGGCGAACATTATTTTGGTGCCCCCACCAAAAATACATCATTTTGCCGCCCCCCATGTAAATCAAATATACAATTATAATATCACAATACCATTAGTAGTTTTATATTGTATCAATGTATATACAATATATTATACCATACTCATACTATACTATATCATAATTATATTATACTACATTACAATATAATTATATTATAATATATTGACATTATAATATAATGTAACATTCTATTATATTATTATTATAAAATAATAACATTATTTAGTTAAATAAAATTATCCTCCACTAAATATTTTCATTACTCCTCTAAAACTCAAATAACCCAAAATAAAGTAAAATAAAATATTATATATTACTATTTTGTACAATATCACTCATAGAGAATCAAACTCAAGCGCACATCGGTACACCATGCGGTATGAAACATGCAGGGATGGAATTTAATCCGCTATAGAGTACAGTACCTCCTTAAAGCCACAACGGAGTCCAGACAGGTGGATTAGGAAAACAGTCCAAGGAAAAGGAATAATCCAGTGATATGAGGTAAGTATCTGAGGGAAATAAAATATCAGTGCAAAGTGAGCTAGGCTCCTCCTTCGGTAAACAAAGCGTTCCAAGAACTGAATGCAAACCGGCCGCGCAAATGCGCTAAGAACTGGTGAAGAAGGTCCGCTGAGGAGGTAAGTGCTGGGGCGAACTGGAAGATGTAGTGCTCCACAGTAGATGGGACGCTGGGCACACCGCGACGGTAGAACTGCAGGGCCTGAATGTTGTATTGCCTCTCTACAAATCTATGGTGAGGCCACATCTGGAGTACTGTGTACAATTCTGGTCACCGCACCTTAAGAAGGATATAACGGAACTGGAAAAGGTACAAAGAAGGGCAACAAAAATGATCCAAGGGATGGAGCAGCTCCCTTATGAAATCAGGTTGCAACACCTTGGTCTTTTCAGCCTTGAAAGACGGCGTTTAAGAGGTGACTTGATCGAAGTGTATAAAATCATGCATGGGATAGAAAAGGTGAATAAAGAAAAAATATTTTCTCTGTCACACAACACTAGGACTAGGGGGCACTCCCTAAAGCTCCAAGGTAGGAAAGTTAGGACTAATAAAGGGAAATATTTCTTCACCCAGAGGGTCATTGGGTTATGGAACTCACTTCCAGAGGAGGTTGTGACAGCTGTCAGCCTGGACAGCTTCAAGGCAGGATTAGACAGATTCATGGATACCAAGGGAATCAGTAGTTACTGAAATGGACATCCAAGTGCCACCTCTGTGTTGATGGAGGCAGGCAGGATTTTCCCCGGGTACTGGTTGTGGGGGGTCGGGAGCAGGTGAGGGTTTTGCCCTCCTTTCTGCTAGAGATCCCTGTGTACAACTAGTGGGCCACTGTGTGACACAGAATGCTGGACTAGATGGGCTGAGGCCCGATTCAGCATGGCTCTTCTTATGTTCTTATGTTCTTATGATCCATTTCGCCTATGGTGGCTTTATCAAGTGGTAATGTGCGAATATATAATACAAGCGTCACAGGGAAGATACAATCATGCAAGAGTCGATCAAGGCACTACCTAGCCTGTGGACCCAAAGGTGTACATTCAGTTCTTGGAACACTTTGTTTACCGAGGGAGGAGCCTAGCTCACAGCGCTACGGCACTGCTGTCCTCTTTGCCTCTCCAGCAACTCCCACCGGCTCTGAGCGCATTGGCGCAGCTGGTCAATTACTCTGATAAACTTTGCACGGATATTTTATTTTCCTCAGATACTTACCTCATATCCCTGAATTATTCTTTTTCCTTGGACTGTTTTCCTAATCCACTTGTCTGGACTCCGTTGTGGCTTTAAGGAGGTACTGTACTCTATAGCGGATTAAGTTCCATCCCAGCGTGTTTCATACCGCATGGTGTACCGATGTGCACTTGAGTTTGATTCTCTATGTTAGAGAGATCATGTATTATATATGTGCTTTGATTATAATGGTTTTTGATGTTATATCCACTAGACTTTATCAGTTTGTATATTAAGACTAGTTCTTTGTTTGTTTGTTTAGCTTTCCTTCCACTTACGAGTGAGTATTTCAGTGCTACTTGCTGGAGACAGGCATGGTTTTTCAAGAACTTTGAGACAGCTCAACAGACGTTCCCTTGGAACTTGAAAGTTTTAGCACAGCTCTGCTTTTAATTAGAAGTTACCAACCAAAAGTCTGAGAAATCACAAGTTGGAGATGCTTATACATTGGACATGTAATTTTTCACTAACTTTGTTACTGGAGGAAGTAACAAAATTAAAGCACATTAAAGGGCTTATCTCAGACTTTCCTATGACTTTCTTTAATGTACCGTAACCCCTTTAATCTGTGCTGCAGCTTGCATTGGGTCAAATATGAGTAATTTCAGCCATTTTCTTCCTTCCAAAACTACACAGTTTTTGAAATCATGACATATTATAAGCAAACTTTTCTCATGGATTGTTTTTTATTGTTTGTTGGTGTGTCAACACTTTTTTGTTGTTGCAGGAAACACCTGGTCTCATGAGACCAAATTTTATTTCATCATGGTTTTCCAGCACTCAAGAAGTACATTTTAGACCATTTTCAAAAACATTTGAGTACATGCACAGTAATTAGTGTCTTAGCTGACATAACTGTTGAAAATACCCTTTATTTCTAGTTTAATCAGTAGAACTGATTAAACTAGAAATGTCCACAATTTAATCATGTGAACTGATTAAATTGTGGGCAGCTTTAGACTTTGGATGCCGTTGGACTGTAATTTCTGGCCAACATAGCTAGTGGTAAGGGAGGGTGAAAGTTCTTTCCAACAATATCTGATTGACCGCAAACTGGGAGTAGATACAGGGGGTAGATCTACACCAGTGGTTCCCAAACTTTTTTGGCCTACCGCCCCCTTTCCAGAAAAAAATTTACTCACCGCCCCCCTAGAATTTTTTTTAAAAAATTAATAGCAATTTAATAGCAATTAAACAGATAGATAGATAGATAGATAGATAGATAGATAGATAGATATATGCAGTGGTTCTCAACCTTTCTAATGCCGTGACCCCTAAATAAGGTTCCTCATGTTGTGGTGACCCCCAACCATATTTTCGTTGCTATTTCATACATAATTTTGCTACTCTTATGAATTCTAATGCAAATATCTAATATGCAGGATGTATTTTCATTGTTACAAATTGAACATAATTAAAACATAGTGATTAATCACAAAAACAATATGTTTGGGGGAGTATGGACAACGGATGATGGGATTTGCAGTACCTTCAATCAATTCAGCTCTGACTTCCACAGACCACTGAGACCCCCATAAATTATGGAACCGGACCAAACTTGGCACAGAGAACCCACATGAACAATAGAAAATACTGAAGGGGTTTGGGAGGAATTGGCAGTGATTTAGGGGATATGTAGTTCACCTACATCCGGAGAGAACTGAGAACCCAAACGGATCTGGACCAAACTTGGCACAGATACTCAATATGCCCAAATTTGAACACTGGTGGAGTTTTGAGAAAATAGCCCTTCTCATTTGGGAGTTGTAGTTACTGGGATTTATGGTTTACCTACAATCATTTTGATTTCCACCAACAATGGAATTGAGCCAAACTTGGCACACAGAGCCCCCATGACCAACAGAAAATTACTGGGTTTGGAATGAATTGTCTCCACCGGGGAAGGCCGCGCTTTCTTCCGTGGTGGCGGGGAGGCTCTGCCGGAGGAAGCGGAGGCCTTTGCACTGCAGCCTTCGCACTGCACTGCATGTGGGGGTCAAAGCAAAGGGGACAGAGCCAAAGAAGAGAGCCGTGCAACCCCTCCTAAATGGCCAAGTGTTCACCACCCCCTTAAAGGGGTTCACTGACCCCCAAATTCCCCTGAGCCTCCCACCGCCCCCTTGGATCGCCTCACCACCCACCAGGGGGTGGTACGGCCCACTTTGAGAATCAGTTATCTACACTGACCACTTAGGATAGTGTTGAACAAATTTGGAAGGAAGCATTTCACCGTGCTCATAATAAGATTGACAGATCTGGAACTGGTTCAAGACCAAGAAGGTGATTAGATGACCTTGGCCTCAGACTGCTCTGGTGGTGTGGGGTGTGGCTCATTTCTCAGAGATATATACATCAGTGCTCCAGGTGCACAGAAGGTGAAAAAAGATAGAGTGACCTTTCAGAGTGGAGGAAATCAGTTATTCTTTCCAGAGGATCAATTGTTCCCCTGCTAGCCAATCATGTCCTTGGTGCATTTTTTTCAGGCCCTTTAATTCACATTCTAGAAAGTGCTTCAGTGAGGGTTAGGCTCTACAATGCATTCTGCATTCTGCAGAGACAATTTCCGGGATCTGGAATATACTGGGATATGTTACAGCACATTAAAGGGCTTATCTCAGACTTTCCTATGACTTTCTTTAATGTATCATAACCCCTTTAATCTGTGCTGCAGCTTTCATTTGTAGCCACCACAGTTTCAAGCTGTCTTGAAGCTGCATTAAATAGTCAGTGTTGATGGTGCCAATGGTAGACAGGGTCAAGCTAAAGTAGACTGAGTCATATTTGATTCTTATCAATCTGGCCATTTTCCCATGAAGTACAGTAAAAGCAGCTCATTTCTATGGATATCAACTTGGAAGTAAGCCCCCCAATCTTCCAAACAAAGTGCAATTCAGTTTGATGAATTTCAAGCACTCAGAACTTTAAAAAGTAAAGGTATTTTAAGAAGTGTATATGCCTTTGAGCACTCAAGTATCCTCAAATTCCTGATAATGGTTGAGATGTACCATCGCACCCGTTCTGTAAATATTCAGTGAAGGGTGAGGACGTGGTCTCTCTATACCAGGGGATTGCTTCTTGCCTTCCCTTAGAGTCTTGGGGCTCCCAAGGACCAAGCTGGACACTATAGTTAATCCAAACAGGCTTTATTGTTCTTAACATGAGTTAAATTCACTCAGGCACTTTGCTTAGTTCCCCAAAATATAAAGGAAAAATACTTTACAGTCTCTCTGTTGCTTAGGTCCAGGAAGCTTCAGCCAGATGGCTCTCCAAGTCCTCTCCTTCTTTATGGCCTTGAGGTAAGGACACTCGAGACCCCAGCCTGATGGCCTATATTGAAGGCACGAAACCTTCCTCTGAATGCCACCTGACTGTTTGAAGTCGCTTGAAACTCCTCAGAGCTGCCCAACCATCTGGTATGCTGGGCTTTCTGTATGAGTCCCAAGGAAAGTCAGTTTGGTGATGAAAGATAGTTTGACAAAGGCCTGGCCTGGCAAACCTTCAGGTACGTCCTCTTCTGGAGAAGTCCTGGAAAGCTCTGCTAAACAAATGGCTTGATTCCCAAAATCCCTGGGAAAGGGGGCAGGGCAAACTTAATTGGGCTCTGTAAACAATGATTGGCAGGTATAAAGAACCAATCAATGCAACCAAACCTTTGCAAAACTGAACAGGCTGCAGAAACTCAATACAACAGTGCTAACCTTTTGGAACTTAAAGTTTTTCATACAAGTGGCGCTTGCTGTGCCGTCACATGAGACTATCAATGATCAGAGACAACAGACTTCAACAATTAAAAATAAGCACAATACTAAACAAATAAAGGGATTGGCTGCCAGAGAAGGTTGTGAATGAGATGGGGAACCCCAGCACATAAGTTCTCAAACACTGCTAAACAAGCTGTTTTCCTCTATCTCAAAATTAAAACTCTTCAGTATGTATTCAGATGCATGTGGCAGGAAGGAACAAGCCTCATAAACAGAGGCTTTGATGCCACCATCATGAATTCACATTTTTATTTTGTCCTGAAGCCAGCACAAGTTCAATTCCAGCTGGAGGCAGGTCAAATGCAAACTTTCTGTCATAATAAAATGAACTGAGAGTTCTTTGCACATTCCACAGTTATGAAGAACTTGGGATTGTATCAGAAACCATTACCTCAGGAGTGAGTTCCCAATCAATTCTGGAAAGAATTGAAGATTTCATTGCATTCTCCACACCTCCACTCCTTACATCATTTCATACTTCCTTTCTCCTTCTTCTATGCTTGTAATAGACCTAAATGGATTTTAGGGGATAGCACTGAATTTTATTTTATTGTTTTATATAAGGTACTTTGAGTATTGTTACTGCATTCTATTTCATTGTGCTTCATTCCCAAAGCACCAATAAACCAACACTGGAATGCTATACCGATAAAATTGTTATTATAACTGTTATAATTATGTAAATAAACAACCTCCCCCCAAAAAACAAAACAAAGTTCCATAGTCATCTTAAACTCCTGCTGTTCTTTCCCATGACAGAAATTATCATAGGAAGCTCATCTGAATCACACAGCATTAGGGGGGGAAAGGACAACAGCAGTAGCCCCATTTCATGGTAGTATAAACCTGTCATATGTTCTTGAAGTGTGTGGGGAGAAAATGTCAGCCCAGCAACAGAATTCAGTGTCATAAAAGTTCTCAGGAATACCATTCTGGTATTGGGTGCATCCAAAGGTTGAGAAGTGACAGGCTATAAATGCAGTAATTAAATAAATAATAATATAGCCCGAAAAACCTGCAGCAACCCAATTCAAGTGACATTCATCCACTCTAATAGTAACAGGGGGGTAGGTCTAACAATGGTAAACATGTGTTCAAGATACCTGTCGCATCTACCTTCTTAAACAGGTTAGGTGGTGTCTAGCCTAGTGGGCAAAGGCAGGAGTTAATTTTTCTATTACAAGATGGGGAACCAACCATTTCTCCTGAAACAAAATGATGGATATTTATGAGATTGAATAACTACTGTCCCATCTTCCATATTATTTTTTGAGCATGCTACTAGTTCTGTCTCAGCTCCAAGAGATTCTAGATGAGAAGGATTATCCGGATCTATATATGAACTTACCAGACTTCTAAGATCTTTTGGAGGAGGTTTTCTCTCAATCCTACTACCATCGCAGACCCACCTTCTTGGCAGCTGCTCCCAGGCTATGGAATTTCCATCCTATATCAAAATGATTCTAGGCCAGGTTACAAATAACATTAAACCAACCTATAGGAAATAGGGCATCATTTAAAAATATTTTTACTATTAGGTTGTTAGATTTTTCTTTTTTTAGCATTTTCTAAGCTACCTTTGGACACACAGCAATACACAAATTTATTCAATACAGATTATGGATAGAGACAACTTTTGTCATCTTGATGGATTACTTATGTACAGAACTGGAAAAGTGGAATATGTCCCTACTGATTTTACTGTATCTCTCAATAGCTGTTGATACATATCATGTCACAACATCCTTCTGGTCCTACTAATTGGTTAGGACTTACAGCCACTGTTTCACAGTGACTCTGTTTTTAATTGGATAGTCCAAAAAGTGTTGCTAGGGGATTCCTGTTCAATTCCGTGGTTATCATCCTGTTCTAGATTGGGAATTTTACCATTATTGCAGGTTGTAAATGTAGTTGATATTTATGTATATGTAAGTATTTTGTAAGGGTGGAACTTCGCTAACCCTAATGGGTTAACAGTAAAATTATCTGGCACAGCCTCCAAGAACCTCTGTTACCATGGAAACGAGGGGCGGAGCCTGCAGATGGCTTTAGAATCCTTGGATTCAAATATTTTCATTTGGTGGCTAACTGCAAACACAGAAGGGTGTGTGAGAGAGTCAGGGAGTCTGTTTGGCCAGCTTTCAGAGTTGTTTAAAAGACTCTGGGTTTATTCTAAGCCTGACTCTACTCTGGGGAAGGGTAGTAGTGTAGGTGTGTAGACTGCTAAGGAAGCAGTGACTGTTAATGATCAGCAGAGTGTGTGTAAACTGCTGAATTAGTTTTAGGAGTGCAGTAGCTTAGTGTTAGACGGTATCTCCATAGTTAGCATATTGTAACCTTAAGCAAGTACCTCTGAGTAGATTGTAACCACCCAAGCTCTTGAACTCTTGAAACCTCCAAGCTCGAAACACTGTTTAAATAAACTTGACAGTTCTTTGATAAAAAAACATCTATTCTGGTGATTCTTTCTCCCACCAGCCTTGAAACACCTCTTTCTTAGTGGGTAGCCAAGCACAGTAAATTGAATGGTGGCAGCAAGTGAAAAGTAAGAGAATCCTTGCATATTGTGGTGGCATTGGCAATATATTCTGCCCTGTCACAACCTGAGTTCGAATCCTTACATTCTCTCCACACTTAAGACACAAATTCGAATTCAGCTCCATCACACAATTGGAGTCATCACATAATTGGTGGCAGTAAAAACAAATTAGAGATTTTATAAATAGCTGGAAGCTTGCGTTCATCACAAATTGGGGGCAGCGGTGGGATATAAAGGGTAGCCTGCCCTGCCACGGTTTAAAAGTTAGCATCTTCACACCATCCTATGGGAGGCTTCTCTCATGTCCCTGCATGGGAAGATAGAGCTGACAGACAGGAGCTCACCCCATCTCACGGATTCAAACTGCCAACCTTCAGGTCAGCAGTTCAGCTGGCACAAGGGTTTAACCCATTACGCCACCCCAGCTCATTACCCTGTTGAGCAATTCTACATTATTAGACAAGGCTTCAGGATCTGGCTTCCATTCTCTTTGTTCCCACTTACAAACTGCCTGGCCAAAGAAATATTCAGTTATTGGTGTGGGGTTGGAACTTCTGTGGTTTCCATGGATTTCAGTGTATAAGCCATGCTCATAGGCTTTACCACTCTGCTTCACTGCATAGGTCAATACGTTTCACTTAACCAGTAAGCTGTAAGTACATTTTCCAGCATCGTTTTGTAATGAAAATGGCTATAGATCATTTAGTTCATATGTTGAGCTTTTAATTGGTTTTTGTTACGATTCTCATTAAATTCTAATTTGCGTCTTTTAATTCTAATTTAAATCAATTACTGTCTTTGATTCATCACCGGTGCTCTCAATAGGTCAATTGCTTTAAAATAAAGATTTTGTTCCTCATTACCTTGCACCAGTTCCCACTGAAACTAACCTTGCTTCACTGATGATATCTGTTACATATAGTTTTCTGTAGGCATCAGTGGGTTTTCTGTCCATTGTCTAGGATTACCTGGGTAAATAAGAAATGCAAGCATTACACCAGTCACAGTTCAGTTATTTATAGTAATGCAGTTAATGGAAGACAGCCACAACCCATCAATATGCATCAAAAACATCTGGGACTGTATAAGCGGAGCACACATTGGCCAGCTGGCCAGAGCATCAATAATCTTCTGTTTCTGCTTCCAACTTCCTCCAAATCATTCTCTCTTCTACTAACTTTCAGTTCCCATCAACTTTAATCAGCAAAGCCAGTTCAGAGAAGATGACGTAGATAATTCAAGAATGTTTGAAAGGCTTCCGTTCGCCATCATAAATAGGCATTGGAGAAATTGTCTTCTACTTAGGGAAGGGGTGCTCAAAATTATGTGGGTGTGAAAATAATGTGACCCCCCCCCCCAAGATATGTTCATACTGTAAGTTCCTAGCCAGCATAGGCAATGGGAGGAATGGTGGGAGATGTAGTTCTATAACTTCGAGAGGGCTACATAATTTCCATCCCTGCACTATAGTATTGTATTATAAAAGGAGCAGCAATGATATTCTATCTCATGAAAACAAGATAATATCTGAAGAATTGATAACATACCTCTGTACAGACACTTCTACTAGTGCTTGCACTAGTATTTGTGAAACTGCACTTGCGGGCATCTTTTACCTGCTCACAATTCTTTGGATCCTATTATCACAGTCCCAACATGGTCAGGAGCACTGAAAATTGGACAAATGAAAACAAGTATTTATTTATTTATTTGTATACCTCCCTTCCCAACCCCGCAGTCGACTCAGGGCAGTTCACTGTGTTGCCTATTTCAAGCAATGTTAACATATGCACAGGTTTCCCAAATGAGTAACATTTTTAAAAAAAAACAAGTACTGTATTTTCAGGCATATAAGACTACTTCTCAAAAGTCAGGGGTTGTCTTATACACCAGGTGTCATCTTATAAGGTGGGTGCTGAAACTTCTGCGCTGGACTGGAGAATCTGTGGCAGCCACATCCAGCCACCCATATGCGGTGACTGTAGAAAAGCAGAAAGGGCGGCACTGTACAAGTATGGTAGAAGAAAAGCCACTCACCAAGATTCGTGGAAAGAAGTGACTTAACACAGTCCCAATGGCGAGGTGAGGGGGCGCCTCACCAGGAAGTTGTAAATGAAGGGCAGAGCAAGCTACAGGTGTCTGGGATGCCCAAGGGTATGGAAAAAAAGAGATAGAGCAGCACTGTGCTCAGAAAAACATGCCACTTTCACCTGTCTAGCTCACCCTTGTATCCTAATACCATACCTCCTTCTCTGCCTCTCAGATCTCGCTTCTGAGGACTGCAATGAAGCGGCGCAAGTGCGCATGTGCGAGATCTGAGAGGCAGAGAAGGCGGAGGTAATAGGAAAATTACTATATTGAAAGGCAGGGAGTTCCAGAAAATTTCTGAAACTCCCTGCCTTTCAATATGGTAATTTTCTGCTTTATTGACTATTGTAAAGTCTTTGACTGTGTGGATCATAATAAATTGTGGCAAGTTCTTGGTGGTATGGGATACCAAATCACATTGTCTGTCTCCTGAGGAATCTGTATAATGGCCAAATGGCAACAGTAAGAACTGACCATGGATCAACAAAATGGTTCAAGATTGGGAAAGGTGTACGGCAGGGTTGTATGCTCTCACCCAAACTGGATAATGGACTGAATATGACAACATAGTTTTTTAAAAAAAAAATTGCAAAAAACATATTTTTATTGGATTTGATGTTTTGATGTTTTTAGATATTGTAATGAGATGTTTTATTCTATTGTTGTATGTTTTTAAATGGCATCAAATTGTGCCAATTGTTCACCGACCTGAGTCGCCTTCGGGCTGATATGGGTGAGGTATAAATGAGGTAAATAAAATAAATAAATAAATAAAAACCTATTCAACTTGTATGCAGAACACATCAAGTGGTATGTGGGGCTTGATGAATGCAAGGCTGGGGTTAAAATTGCAGGAAGAAACATTAACAACCTTAGATATGCAGATGATACCACTTTGATGGACAAAAGTGAGGAGGAGCTGAGGAATCTTCTAATCAAGGTGAAAGAAGAAAGTGCAAAAGCTGGGTTGCAGCTAAACATTAAAAAACCAAGATTATGGCAACAAGAATCATTGTTAACTGGCAAATAGAAGGAGAAAACATGGAGGCAGTGACAGGCTTTGTATTTCTAGGTGCAAAGATTACTGCAGACGCATACTGCAGCCAGGGAATCAGAAGATGCTTACTTCTTGGGAGGAGAGCAATGACCAATCTTGATAAAATAGTGAAGAGTTGAGACATCACACTGGCAACAAAGATCCACATAGTAAAAGCAATGGTATTCCCCATAGTAACCTACAGATGTGAGAGCTGGACCATAGGGAAGGCTGAGCAAAGGAAGATAGATGCTTTTGAACTGTAATGATGGAGGAAAGTTCTGAGAGTGCCTTGGACCGCAAGAAGATCCAACCAGTCCATACTTCAGGAAATAAAGCCTGACTGCTCATTGGAGGGAAGGATAGTAGGGGCAAAGATGAAGCATTCTGGCCACATAATGAGAAGACAGGAAAGCTTAGAGAAGACAATGATGCTGGAAAAAATGGAAGGAAAAAGGAAGAGGGGCCGATCAAGGGCAAGATGGATGGATGGTATCCTCAAAGTGACTGGCTTGACCCTGAAGGAGGAGGTGGGCTGGTCCATGAGGTCACAAAGAGTCGAAAAAGACTGAATGAATAAACAATAACACCATATTGAAATCAAATCTCATGGTTTTTTTAAAATTTTATTTGGTGTGTGTTGGAAGAGTAGTAGTCTTATATGGCAAGTATATCCCAAACTCTATATTTTAACTGGAAAAGTTTTGGGTTGTCTTATACACCCAGTCATCTTATACATCAGGAAATATGGTACATAAGGAACCTTCTGATTCTCAAGCACATGCCTCACAGGGGGGCAATTTGATTTTTCAGGGGAGCAATTCAGGAATGAGTTATTACAGTGAATCTTTTGTAACGCCCTTTACATTGGCCTTCCTTTGACAATGATCCGGAAACTCAAATGAGTGCAAAATGCAGCTGCACAACTGCTTGCCGGAGTGCCGGCAAGATGTCATGTCACTCCAATCTTGCAGCAATTGCACTGTCTTCCAGTGGAGTACCGGATCATTTTCAAGGTGTTGGTTCTAACCTTCAAGGCCTTATATGGTCTGGGGCTGGTGTACCTGAGGGCCCGCCTTTCTGCATACGTTCCCCAGAGATCACTTTGGTCGGAAGAACAAAATCTACTCAATGTTCCTACTGTTCAGATGTACCACCTGTCATCCACTAGACAGAGAGCATTCTCTGTGGTAGCACCAATGCTCTGGAATGCTTTGCCTGCTGAAGTTCGATTGATTAGAGAGTTGTCCTCCTTTCGGAGAGCCTGTAAAACTACTCTCTTGCGGCAAGCATTCAATTTGAGTGGTCCTTGATAACATTTTTAACTTTTAAACTGCAACATTTTATAACTTGTTGTTATTAACTATGCTGTTATGTTATGTGGTTTTAGATTGTGTAAACCGCCCCGAGCCTGTGGGAAGGAGCAATATAAAAATTGAAATAATTAATTAATTAATTAATTAATAAAATTATTTATTTTTCTAGGATATATGGCAGTGTGGACTCAGATAATCCAGTTCAAGACAGATATTGTGGGATTTTCTGCCTTGATATTCTGGGTTATATGGCTATGTGGAAGGGTACTCAAAATTGTTTTAAAGAGCAATTCTTCCAAAGTATGTTTCCATGTCTCTGACACATTTGAAAACCTGAATGAAGGATAATATTTTTCAGACAATTGGTGCACAGCAGTAAAGATACAATAAAACCAACAGTGCCAATTCAGGGGGGGGGGGGTGTGGAATCTGAAAGACAATTCATACAGCGATATTTATATAAACAAAAATACTGAGATTTATCTTTATACTCCCAAACAAACAAACAAGTTTAAGCCACCATTTCCAACTTCATATCTTCCAGAAAAACAACACATTCCTAATCATTGTGTTCATTTGCTGTTCTAAATACCACCATCAAAAAATCACCATAAAGTAGACACAACTTGGGCTTCAAATTGTTGCCAGACACCACAGTTCACAAATCAAGTGAATGAAAGGACAAGCTCCATTGGTTGCTGAGAATTTCATAAAAACACTCACTTCACCGAAATAAAGTTTGGGGCTTAGAAAAGTTACTCAGCACAACAATTCCCAAAACCTCACAACTATCACAGCCAACGGCCTTACTAGTTGGGAACAAATGGGAGTTGTTACAGACCAAAAAATAACTTTTCCAAACTTTGATTGATTACAGTAATTCTGCTCTTGCCTGTCCCTTATTAACAGTGTTTGGCCTCTTATAAAATAGACACCTGAATTGTCTGCCCTGTGTACAATAACTGTAAAAAGCTATCCGATTTCCTTTACAATAATTAATATTTCCTTCCTCTGTCTCTGAAGCTGTAATAAGTAACAATCTATTATTTCAGCAAAAGCTATTAGATCTCCATTACAGTTATTAACACTTCTGTCATGTCTCGGAAACTGCACATCTTACAAGTTTGCTACTGGGTTTTGTTTTTTGGGGGTTTTTTGGTAGGGGGAGGGGGGTGGTTGCCATTTCCGATAAGATAAAACAGTGGACAACAGCAAGAGGTGGTGGTGTGTGTTTGCAATGCCTTCAAGTCACCCACTGACTCATGGCAACCCTATTCATTCCATAAAGTTGGGGGGTTTTTTTAGCAAGGAACATTCAAAGGTGTCTTTGCCAGTTCCCTCCTCTGAAATACAGTCAACAGCACCTTGTATTCATTGGTGCTCTCCAATCCAAGTAATAACCAGGGCTGGCACTGCTTAAATTCCAAGTTCAGATCTGATCTCATGCCTTTAGGTTTGTAGCATACCCATCAGTAGGATTCGGACTGTTTTGCCCATATTCTGCTCCAGGACCAGCTCAGATATTTAACTGTTTAGGCAGAGGTCATAATGGTCCATTCCATGAACAAAAGTGAATCAGGGTGGCAACTTCAACACTGGTGATAAGGGCATCAGAGAAGATGAATACAACAGGTTGCCATCTTAATGGTGTAGACAGGACATGTAGCCTACTGAGCTCTATCTTCAAAGAAGACTACCTAAGGAACTGCTGGCTCCCCAGCAACTTCTATCCTACCTAATGCCAATGCTGTCTTGTTTTACACTCCCCCTGAAGACGCAGGTTCGCAGTTTGGGTGTGATCCTGGACTCAACCCCAGGTTTTGGCGGTGACCAGGGGAGCATTCACACAGTTAAAACTTGTGCATCAACTGCGCCTGTACCTTGGGAAGTCTGACTTGGGCACGTTGGTCCACACTCTGGTTACATCCCGTATAGATTACTGCAACGCCCTCTACGTGGGACTGCCTTTGAAGACTGTTCGGAAGCTTCAACTGGTGCAACGGACAGCAGCCAGTTTGATAACAGGAGCAGCACTCAGGGAGCGCACAACACCTCTGTTGCAACAGCTCCACTGGCTACCAGTTTGCTAGCGGGCACAATTCAAAGTGCTGGCTTTAGCCTTTAAAGCCCCTAACGGTTCTGGTCCAACTTACATGTCCGAACACATCTCCCCCTATGAACCTTCAAGATGCTTAAGATCATCTTGAGACGCCCTGCTCTCGGTCTTACATGCTTTGCAGGCGCGATTGGTGGGGACGAGAGTCAGGGCCTTTTCAGTGGCGGCTCCTCGGCTTTGGAATGACCTTCCTTATGACATCAGATCTGCCCCCTCCCTCTTGACATTTCGCAAGAAGGTCAAGACCTGGCTATTTGACCGGGCATTTGCAGATGTAGTATGATTACCAAATTGAGACCTACGGAAAGACGACGATGCAATTGGATACCGATTTAATAATGAGACGCTGATATTGTATTTTTAACAATAAGTGCTAAATTGTATATGATGGAATTGTGTTGATAATTGTTGATATGTTTGTCTTGGGCAGTTCTTGCCATTTGTACACCGCCTCGAGTCGCCTTCGGGCTGAGAGAGGCAGTCTAGAAGCAAAGTAAATAAATAAATTTTATGCACATAATATGCATCAAAAGTCTTCTTAAAAACATACAAATTATATATCCGGGGAAATGTGATACTATACCAGCAGGGTCAGTTCTTCACTCTCAATATATTCATTACTCCATGTAAAGCAGTGGTTCTCAACCTATGGGTCCCCAGGTGTTTTGGCCTACAACAGCCAGTTTACTAGCTGTTAGGATTTCTGGGAGTTGAAGGCCAAAACATCTGGGGACCCACAGGTTGAGAAGCACTGATCTAAAGGTAAATAGAGTGGAATGTTCCTTCCAGTTGAACCAAGAAAGATTAGTACACCATGATGGAGAACTGATAAAAGCTTTAATTATAGGCTAGGAATCAATTGATCATGTAGAGTCTTCTTTCAGGTAAACAATCAATCCCCTGTCCTTGCTAAATAACCCATTTTGCAATTTGTTGACATTATAGGGGGCGTACTAAAAGGACAGTGTCAGCTTGATCTTTAGGAGGGAATTTTCTAAGACCAAGATAACATGTAAGAAAAGATACAAGCATTTTTCTGGATTAATCCATGAGAAGTCATGTTCGTTTCCCCTTCAGAACTTTCTGCGTGCTCAGCATTGTAAAACATGATATCACTGCTCTAAGAAACAGATGTAGTTTCTAAGAGATCTCTGCCACACCACACACATGCATATCACTTACAAGGCCTGGAAAAGGTTCGTGGATCCAGACTTAGGTGGATCTATGAACTGTCACGGGTTCTTTTACTCAGTCCAAGACACAAGGCTTCTTCATCTCATATGCACTCAAAGGAATGTACATGCAATGCATGGAACTGCAAGCACCTGTTGAATGACATTATCATGAAAGAGGAACTTGGAAAGTTACTTCTTTAAATAAAGTAACAATTATAATTGTATGTACAGTGAATATTCATGTATAGATTTAAAAAATTTAATCAAATAAATTGACCCAAAAGACTTGGGTCAACTTACACAAAACTCAGTTAAGCACTGTACCTTAACTGTTGTCAAAATATGGATCATTGCCATCTCTGAGTAATATGACAGCTTAGTCTGTCCTGCAAAAAACTAAAAGAAGAATCAACTTCCTCTATCATCTCTGCCATAGAACCATTTCTGGCCTTTTTACATGACTAGGTGGGGAAATGGTGGCACAAGCTAAGAGTGATTAGCCTCCTGAGGTGATTCCTCTCTCCGTAAAATGTCATATTGAAATCCATAATTTTGGCCTCAACATCTGTCCTCAGCTTACACATGAAGTCAACTTATGCATGAGAAAGTATGGTAGTGATAGCTACATTATTGGAACAAATGCACACATTCCTTCCAAACTCTGTAATTATTTTAGGCTAAGTAACTTTTAGGCTCTGCACTAAACTAACTTTTTGTAAGGACAGTCATTCAACTGCGCTCTCTTTGCAAATGTAATAGATGTAGGCAGTTTGAAAACACATCAATGAATACTAAATTGACATAGTAAAAGAGACGGACACACACATGTGTTTTACATATCATTTTTCCTTAAATGTTTTGAATGAATAAATACACACCAGTGCTTTCCATTGAAAACCTACCATTGACAAGCTCGTCTGATATCTCCCATGGCTTCTTGCAACAGCAGAGGAATTATATGTCTCCCTGCATTCCAGCCTTCAAATTTATTGATGTACTTTAGAGCTTTACATTGATCTTTCAAACTGTCTGTGTTTAAGAGTCCCATCTGAACTTCACAAGAAATCAATAGGATTGCTAGAAGTGTATTTCCCTCCCTGTTTCCAATTTTAATGCTTAAGATAAGAATAAAGATGACATTTCTGGATCATGTTATAAAATGAACATCAAGGAGCCAATAGTAGTTAGTGGTTTTCACTTCAATAGAGTGGTAAGCCATCTCTGTGCTTCGGTTTAAACTTGGGGGGAAACTATCAAAGGTGCCAACATTCTTGAAAGAATGAGTTTCAGGACCTTGGAGAGTTTCCAAAACGATTTCACTGCCCCATCAATGTGGAAGCTACCAGTCAACAAGATGAGAAGCTAAAGACAATAATATTACATTGGTTCTCCATATACATGAGCATATAAGAACATAAGAACATAAGAAGAGCCATGCTGAATCGGACCTCAGCCCATCTAGTCCAGCATTCTGTATCACACAGTGGCCCACCAGTTGTACACGGGGATCTCGAGCAGAAGGGAGGGCAAAACCCTGACCTGCTCCCGAACCCCCACAACCAGTACCCAGGGAAATCCTGCCTACCTCAACCAACTCCGAGGTGGCACTTGAATGATGTGTGATGATTCATATGATGTGTGAATTCAACCAACTGTCCCTTATCACACCGAAGCATGTATGTTCATAACATCCCTGCAAAACACAGAAAGAGCCCCCTTTATAATCCTATTTTCAATGCATATGATGAAAATACAAAAGAACATTATTAGTGTAAAATCCAAGGTGAATAGTATTTTCCACTCCAAATATTTTGGACTTCTTTAGGAAATAGTTTATGAACCATTAATTGTTTTCAAGGATTTACTAAATATTTATATGCCACCCTTCTCAACCCCGAAGGGGACTCAGAGCAGCTTACAGTGAACTGGAAATACAACAAACTACATTACTGCCATAGCACAACATCAGTACTACACATCACATTGCACTATAACATTATATCGCAATATCATTAGCAATATTGCATGCAAAACAAATATACAATTATAATATCACAATATCATTAGTAGTATTATATTGTTTCAATGCATATACAATATATCAGGGGTGCTCACACTTTTTCAGCATGCAAGCTACTCTTAAAGCAACCAAGTCCAAAAGATCTACCTGCCCCCGCCGCCGCGCACTCCTGCCACCGTGCGTGGTCCTGCTGCTGTTTTCTGCCCACGCAGCGCTTCTTCCGCCTGCGGGGCATTGCAGGAAGGAGAAAGCACGAGGCGGTGCATCCAGAGGGAGCGCTCCGCCCTGCCTGTCTCGCCAGCAACGGAGGCTGCTTCTGGATGAGAGAGAGGCAGGGCACTCCCTCCAGAGGCCCCGCCTCATGCTTCCTTCTTCCTGCAATGCCCCAAAGACGAAAGAAGCACCGCGAGAGCAGAAGCCAGTAGCAGGAACGCGCATGCGCACAGGGTGTGCGCACGCATGGCAGGAGTGCCCCATCCGGCTGGTGAGGCCCAAAGATCACCTGGAAGAAGGCCAAAGATCTACTACCGTGTTTCCCCGAAAGTAAGACACCCCCGATTGTAAGACGTATCGGGGGTGTCTGGGGGGTCGGCTTATATAAGCCATACCCCGTATATAAGACGTACCTCGTCCCGCGCCGCCCGCAGCCGGAGTGTGCCGCGCACACCTGGCTGACACACCTCCGCGGCACACCTCTTCGCCAGGGCTCCAGGCAAGGGAGGGGGAAAAGGAGCCAGGGGCGGGAGGAAGCAGCGGCAGCGTCACTGTGACGCTGCGATCCTCACCACGCCCTGGCTCCTTCCCCCCTCCCTTGCTTGAGGAAGAAGGGAGGGGGAAAGGAGCCAGGGGCGTGGTGAGGATCGCAGCGTCACAGTGACGCGTCGCCGCTTCGTCCCGCCCCTGGCTCTCTTCCCCCACCCTGGGAAGGGAGGAGGAAGAGAGCCAGGGGCGGGAAGAGAAGATCGTCGCGTCACGGTGACGCGTCGTCCCCTCCTCCGCCCCTGGCTCTCTTCCTCCTCCCTTCCAAGGGTGGGAGAAGAGAGCCAGGGGCGGACGAAGCGATGACGCGTCAGTGACGCGTCGTCCTTCTCCGCCCCTGGCTCTCTTCCTCCTCCCTTCCAAGGGTGGGAGAAGAGAGCCAGGGGCGGGATTGAAGAGATGACGCGTCAGTGACGCGTCGTCCCTTCTCCCCCCTGGCTCTCTTCCTCCTCCCTTCCAAGGGTGGGAGAAGAGAGCCAGGGCGGGACGAACGATGACGCGTCAGTGACGCGTTGTCCCTTCTCCCGCCCCTGGCTCTCTTCCTCCTCCCTTCCAAGGGTGAGAGAGAGAGCCAGAGGCGGACGACAGCGATGACGCGTCAGTGACGCGTCATCCCTTCTCCGCCCTGGCTCTCTTCCTCCTCCCTTCCAAGGGTGGGAGAAGAGAGCCAGGGGCGGGACGGGGGCGGCGACGTGTCACTGTGACGCTGCGATCCTCACCACGCCCTGGCTCATTTCCCTCTCCTTCTTTCCTCAAGCAGGGAGGGGAAAGGGAGCCAGGAGCGTGTGGATCGCAGCGTCTGGCAGTGACGCTGTCGCTGCTTCCCCCCGCCCCTGGCTCCTTTCCCCTCCCTTGCCTGGAGCCCTGGTGAAGAGGTGTGCCGCGGAGGTGTGCCGCAGGTGTGCGCGGCACACCTCCCGGTGCGGCGGCGTGGCGGCGGCGGCGGTGGCGGCGGCGTGGGCGTGGCGACGAGTGCGTCTTGGGTTATATAAGACGTACCCGAAAGTAAGACGTAGGGGACTTTTGGGGGAAGAAAGTAAGACGCTGTCTTACTTTCGGGGAAACACGGTAGTAGCTCCCGAGCTACCTAATGAGCACCCCTGCAATATATTATACCATACTCATATTATAATATATTATATCATAACTATCTTAATATATTATATCATAACTATCATAATTATCATAACCAACATTAGATTATACTCTCTCTCTCTCTCTCTCTCTCTCTCTCTCTCTCTCTCTATATATATATATATATATATATAATTTTTTTCATTTAAATAAAATGCAATTATTCATTTAAATAAAAATACTTTTTATAAAATTATTTTTAGACACAGCAAGACTTAGACAAAAGAAGGATCAATGACTGGAAGGATGAAGTGTAGGAAAGATCACTCAGAGAAAATAAAGACTCTGAGGTTGGCTTTGAAAGTGAATAACTAAACATGAATTCAATCTTCCATGGTAACATCCCAATAGGGTGATTCAGTGCTATTGGGGAAAATCTATTTGTTGGTTTAACAAGAAGTTGAACCATTTTTAACATTCCATATTTTGAATTAGTTTTCCAGCAATGGAGAAACACCAGAGAAATTGCTACAAACACATAACACCATAAAAGTAGTCACAACTCAGACTTCTCTTTAAAATATTAGAGGAATTATTATTATTATTATTATTAGTTCAAACTTCCTATACCGCCACTCCCCGAGGGCTCGGAGCGGTTTCCATGTTTGACATAAAATACATAGTATACAAACAATACAATACAACAACAAGAGGGAGGTGACTACATCTAAGACAGGGGAAGGGGAGGCCAGGCTCATGACCACATGGGTCGGAGAGCTATCCAGCTAACGGCCATCAAACGAGGGAAGCCTAGGAGGGTTCCACAGGTCTAACCTGACACGGAGTGACTCAGAGAATTCATGGGAACTCCCATATTAGAACTATTTTTATCCTCCCAGCAACCATATTGACCGTCTTTTTCTGCCATATGTTTCATTAACAATCAAGATGACAAAATGTAAATTATATATTATTCCTGCCAAATACCTTCTGATATAAACTGCCATTATTGTCAGTTTAGATTTAGACATACTCATTGGTAGAGATCCAAAACAAATATCTATAATAATCAATAGAATGTTTAGCATATGCTAATCAATAGCAGAAGGTCATTCCCAGATTGGGGCTTGCATAAAACCAGGAGATTTCCTAAGCAGGTCTAAAACATGACATTTTGCTACCTAAAGCAGAACAAGAAATTGAGCTTATCCAACTGCTATCCCCAAAACAAGGTGTAAAATTCAAAGCCAGCCTATTTATTTCAGCATGAAACCTGACCAAATGCCTGTCCTTTTTCTGGAGAGTAAAAAGGTATAGTACAACAAATTAAATTACTAACCCTGTGTTGCCTTCAAGACCTCCTAGGTGGGACAAATGCTTTACTATGCCTAATGTTAGGACAGGCACTGAGTCTAAAACCCCTCTGTGAACATCTGTATGAAGCGAGACATAAACGCAGGACTAACAGAATATCTCACAATCTTAGCCACCATTTTATGTTCTAGCACAGCATTTCTCAACCTGGGGGTCGGGACCCCTAGAGAGGACGCGAGGGGGTGTCAAAGGGGTCACCAAAGACCACCAGAAAACACAGTTTTTTCTGTTGGTCATGGGGGTGGGGGTTCTGTGTGGGAAGTTTGGCCCAGTTCTATCATTTGTAGGGTTCAGAATGCTCTTTGATTGTAAATCCCAGCAATTACAACTCTCAAATGTCAAGGTCTATTTTGCCCAAACTCCACCAGTGTTTACATTTGGGCAGATTGAGTATTCCTGCCAATTTTAGTCCAGATCCATCACTGTTTGAGTCCACAGTGCTCTCTGGATATACTGTAGGTGAACTACAACTCCAAAACTCAAAGTCAACGCCCATCAAACCCTTCCAGTATTTTCTGTTGGTTGTGGGAGTTCTGTGTGCCAAGTCTGATTCAATTCCACCATTGGTGAAGTTCAGAATGCTCTTTGATTGTAGGTGAACTATACATCCCAGAAACTACAACTTCCAAATTACAAAATCAATTCCCCCCCCCCCCCCAACCCCTCCAGTATTCAAATTGGGGTGTACCAGGCATTTGTACCCAACTTGGTCCAGTGAATGAAAATACATCCTGCATATCAGATATTTACATTACAATTCATAACAGTAGTAAAATTACAATTGTGAAGTAGAAACAAAAATAATTTTATGGTTGGGTGTCACCACAACATGAGGAACTGTATTAAGGGGTCACGGCATTAGGAAGGTTGAGAACCATTGTTCTAGCAGATTATTTCCACTTCGATATCAGTTACGAAACAGGAGTATAGGGGGAAAGTGATTGTGCAATTGAATATTCATCTGACAGGATTGAAATGTAAGGTAATACTCATTATACCGGAAAATTAAAGTACGGGATAACTATGGATTGGAAGCTCCATGGATCCACCTGCTCTGTTACCATCACCATACAAGAAAGAAGCTGGAGGAGACAGTTTGTCATTAATCTTCTGCGGCCCAATAACAGAAACCAAGGGTAATATCTGAGACATTGCCTAAGGCAGATTATTGGCTGTATCAGCAGCAGCTCAGTAAACCTTGCAAAGGGCAATCTGGAAGAGAGACAAAATTGAGAAAGAAAGTAGGAAAACAATAAGTAGATAGAGGGGGTGGTTCATGATATGGAACATAGCATTCAAATCATTGCTTCTATCACTTGTGTTGCTACAGAATTATCATCCTTCCCCAATATCACAGTTCTCATTTGCTCCTAGTTTTTCAGTTCTGCTTTTTTTTAAAAAGGCTGCTTCATCAAAACCATAGGCAGGCACATCCATCCCATTTGCTATGTTCCTAACAAACAAGGTGGATTTTTTTCCATCAAAGTAAAAGGAGGGGGAAGGAATCAATCAGCCTGAACCCCGAAGCATAATGTCAGAATACAAATCTAGCAATGGTCGATTCCAACAGTTTTATCAGGGCTTGCCATGTAGGTGCTAGAAATTTTACCTCTCTGAGCTTATATTGGCAAGCTCAGACCTTGACAGCACCACCCATCACGGAGTCTGTTGCCATTACTGTCACACACACACAGTGCCTGGAATAAATCCCAAATGGCCACAATTCTGAAGCTGTCATGAGTTATAGCTTGCAATGAACCTGAAATGGTTCTCCCCAGAGTGGCCAGATGCTGTTGCAGAGATCTTGACGTTTGATGGATGGATGTCATCTCACCAAAGCAGTCAAATAACAGCTTATTACAAAAGGAGAGAGTAGAGAAATAATGCCACATCTGAAAATCACAATCCATTTTACAGATGGCACCCAGGTGGCTAGTTCATAAGTGGGACACAATTGCACTCCAAAAATAATCTCACTTAAACAGAAGTCGAGTACAGTATAATTGGGATGCCCTCATTCTCAAGCAGGTGAGTGGGGGAGTTAATTTTTAGAGTTATAGTCAAAAAGGTAACATTTCCACATTCTCTTCATTAGAACAACATGGACCTTGCATGTCCAAGCTCCAAGCTTCAGTCCTCAGCACCTTCTGATATAACCTGAAAAGACTCCTATCTGAAACTCTAGAGATTTGCTGCCAATCAGTGTAGACAGTAGTGTTCTAGATGGATAAGTAGCATGATTTGGAAATAGACAGCTTTATGAGTGCATGTGTGGGTAGCTGTCATGGGCACGGAAATCTTGACCAAGTAGGATTGTCCCTGAAGGGTAAAATCCCCTGAAGAGTTGTGGGAAGCAGTTTCCTTTGATGAGTAATGGTCATTTGTTGGCTGGAGAAGGACATGATCAGCATACACAGTGGCATCAAAATACTAACCACCTTATCACATTGAGAATTTTCCCAGTCATAGGACACCTCAGCCTATTTTCTAGCATGGAGAGACATGGAGCCCATCATATGTTCCAGGGTTGAAAAGAGGCTAAAATGTACCGTAAGAAGATAATTCTGAACACAGGCCAGCAATCGTGTTCAGAGCTACCTCTTATCATATTTTACTCCCATGTTTACAACTGAAAAACAGTTGGGATGGGAACCATCAAAAACTGACAATGTCATCACATTGGGCTAAAATCAGCTGAATGCTTCGATTTTAGCCCAGGTCACCCACGGAGCCAGTTTGCTCCCAACACATGACACTACACCATCTCCGTAGGTGAAGGAGGGCAGAGCCAGTGCATGCCACTGACAGGGCTACACAGGAGAGCTCCCTTGTTGCCATTAAATCTAGGGGGGGGGAGCCGCACGTACCACGTGCTCATGCTTTCAACCCCCATGTGATTGCCCTCTCATGGATCTATTATTTATTTATTTCCAACATTTCTACCCCGCTCTTCTCTACCCCCAAGGGGGGACTCAGAGCAGCCTGACAAAAGGCACAATTTGATGCCAACATAATAAATACAATATAAAACCAAAAACATACAATTAACATTAACACATCATACACATTCTCTTAAGTTAAAAACAGTATTTCGTCCATAACAGGAGAATTGAGCCATATCCATCAACTTGCTGTTACAAATCCAGTCCAAAGTGCTGTATTGTGCTAATGTGCAAACTCTTGGTCCCACAGCCAAGATTTCACTTTTTTCCCTGAATGCCAGGAGGGATGGTGTTGATTGCATGTCACTTGGAAGTGCGTTCCACAGATGGAGAGCCACCACCGAGAAGGCCCTCTCTCTCGTCACCACCAACCGCGTTTGAGAAGTTGGCGGGAGCGAGAGCAGGGCCTCCCCAGATGATCTTAAATTACGAGGTGGGGCGTAAAGGCTGATGCGTTCAGACAAGTAAGCTGGGCCAGAACTGTATAGAGCTTAAAGGTCAAAACCAGCACTTTGAATTGAGCTCGGAAATGGACAGGCAGCCAGTGGAGCTGACACAGCAGGGGGGTGGTATGCTCCCTGAATGTAGTTTCAGTTAGTAAACTGGCTGTCACCCGTTGGACTAATTGAAATTTCCGAACTGTCTTCAAAGGCAGCCCCACGTAGAGTGCATTGCAGTAATCTATTCGGGATGTGACCAGAGCATGGACAACTGTAGCCAGATCAGACCTCCCAAAGTACAGGCGCAGCTGGCGCACGAGTCTTAACTGTGCAAAAGCTCCCCTGGCCACCGCCGAGACCTGGGGTTCCAGGCTCAGCGATGAGTCCAGGATCACTCCCAAGCTGCGTAATCTAGGTAATGCAGGGCATGGGGCGCCAGATTCCCCATGCCCCTTTCCAAAATAGAGTGCCATTGCTGCTAACCACCAGCCGTCTGATGAGATAGTGGGATAATTGATTCAGATAAGTAATAATACTTTGGCCTGGACTAAAAATTCCTGAGACCCTCTTCCATGATACGTTCTACCAATAATTACAACTACAATCCGCACTAAACCCCAAGGTTATAGACAAGTCTGGAGGAGCTATGAGAAATCCTGATAGTTTCAGTCCTAAAAAATATCATTCTGGTTATATTATTAAATGTTAACTTCTTCAAAGTTTCTCCATATTTTCAAAAGAGTCTTCTATACATCAAGCAGTTATTGACCACTTCAGAGCACATGCAGAGTCCTGAAGCTGGCTCATCACTTTATAACAGAAGGTTTGGGGCAGGGAGGCAACACACAGCACAGACTTCTGCTGTCATAATTCTGTCCTTAGACAGATAGTTCCTTTAAAAATAAACTGCTTAACACTAACAGAATATGGCCATAGCAGAATGATAACAGCAACATCTGGTCCAAAAATGAGACTACTCTGTCTTCTTGTTTTTAAATTAAGTCTACTAGATTGTTGTTTCTTTGTCTGCGAAGCAACTTAATGAGGCATGCTTGCTGGGTAATATTTATGAATCACATCTTGGACTCTTTCATCAGTTGCTGAATAATTTATTCACCAATATCTCTATGTCTACTCCTTTGTTAAAAAGTCAGATCCCAACATTCACCTAGAAAATAACTTAGTGTGTCTCCCACCCCTGCTGATCAGATATTGACTAATTCAGAATATATATTTTACTTATTGCTTCCTACAAAGGAAAAAAATTGAGTTGGCTGAAACAAGCTAACATTTCAAGCACCATCTGCATAGTATCAGTATATTATGCTGTACGCTTTGCTATATGACAGGTCAAGATGCAACTGTATGATACTTCATTACTTGCTGTTCCAGCACATTGAGATGGAAGGTGCCACCTTTTGGATTAGGTTCAATGAGTGAGCTTCTAACACAGCAGAAAGAGATCCAACCTTTCACGATTGTTTTATTGAGACAGAACATGTTTTACTTTTGCTTTGAAAGCTCTGTGCAGATAATACTTACACCCAAGAACTTTGTACTGCTAGACCCCAGCTATTGTAGAAGATTCTCTTTTGAGGACTATTCATATGCCAGAAAGTCCTGTGATCTGATAGATAGCAGGGCTGGCCTTGCCATGGGGCAGAGTGAAGCAACCTGCTTCAGAACTGGCAACGGGAGGCAAAACACATGAAGACAACATAAGTCTGAATGGCACTCAAAGCATTTTAAACTATTGACCTTGTGACGCCCCCAGTGGGGCTGTATTTATCTGTATTTGGTTTGCCATGTACCTGCATGGACCCGTTGTTCTATATCTTCTTTGTTGGCTATGTGCTTCTTTGTCTTACCATGTGGTCACTCGGATGGGGCTGCTTCCTGGCTCCATACCTGGTGTCTCCGCCCTCAACTCCACCCTTTTCCAGAGTCTATTTAAGGCGCCAGACATCCCCTCCTCTTTCATTCCAAGGAAAACAACGGATGAAGCAAGGCTGAAACCTAAGCTTGCTGGGACATAGCATTCTTAGTTCACCTGCAGAGTCTACCCGCTCTCTCAACCAAGCTGCAGTGCACAGGAGGCCCGTCCTCAACAGAGACTGCGGATTTGTGGGTTTTTACAGGACTTCGTGGGCCTACAAAGACCAGAGAGGAGCAGGACACCTGGGATCCAAATAGAGGTACCATCACATTGCACGCTCAGACATTGTGATAGACTCCGTTTCTTACAAGGACCTTAGCAACCAACTCAAGCCTTTGAACCATCAGCTTTGCTGATTGTTATTTAATAAATCCTGTTTTGGTTCACTATTTTTGAGTCTAGCACTCATTACTATAAAGATCCTGGGTCACCCTGCATGTGGGAAGGTTCTAAACTCTACCTTCAGGGTCATAGCTTGCAACGTCCATCCTTTTAAAGCCCCTTTTGACCCGGAAGGCAGAAGAGACCTAATGGATCAAAATACCAAACACCATTATTTGTTTTGACACTGGTGGGGGAGGAATGGTCCCAAGGGACAATTTTGAAACTCATCAGATGCAGTTTTCTCTGTCACAGAGAAACGGAGGGAAGACTGTGCTTTCAGGAACTGGCTGCTACCTGAGTCCCAACAGAAGCAGGAAAAAAGCCAGGCAGAAGCAGGGAAATGACATGGGATAGCTGCCATCCTTGAACACAGGAAGGCACTGGACCTAATGGAAGGGAACAAAAGAAGATGGTCCCCTCTGCTTTCCCCCCACTTTCGTGTAATAAGGTCCTTAGGTTCAGGAGAAGAATTTTCACAATAGGAAGTTACCCAAAAGTAAAATCGGCAAAACCTTGACCAAAAAAAATGCCCTTTGCACTGCCAAACCGACATTGGAAAGTCATTTTCTGCAAGACAATTCGAAAAACAAATTAGAAGTATGCTAGAGACTCAACAATCTGCTCTCACCTCTGAGTGACCATGGGCCAGTTACTTTCTCTCAGCTAAGCTGTATAGTTTCAACTATTGTTGAACTGCAGATTCCAGAGTTCCTTACATTTGACTTTGCTGAAATTGAGAGAATCTGCAGTCCAGTAACATCCAGGGAATAACGAATTCCACAGCCCTGATCTATGCTACGAATAAAATTGGGTTATTTTCACAACCATTAATCTGACAGTGCCTTGAAGAAAACCTGTGTATATAGGTTGTAGATTAGTGATGAAAGCTAACATGAATCCACATGTCTTGTTATGAATGGTACTATCACAAATATCCAAATTTTACTGGCTATACTATCATTTAAGATTGTGATGCAACTCTGAAATGGCCAGTCTTATTTGACAATCACAAATGCCACACTACATTTTGATATTCATAAATTCTGCTCAGATTCTTTTTCCTCTTCTTCTGCCACAAAATGCAAAGAGTTTGAAAGGGATGAGTGGAAACGGATTGGGGATGAGGGTGGTCCAGGGCCAATTCTATTATTTGACAGTGTGTGGTGACCAGGGGCGGTCCTACAAGATAGGCCAAGTAGGCGGCCGCCTAGGGCACCATCTGGGAAGGGGGCGCCATCCTGGCCCTGCCGATGTTCCTCAGACAGTGCTGCAGCTGCCTGCTTTTTGACCCGGCCTTGTGCCCTCCGGCGCCGCTTCTGGGCACGTGCGGAGGTTTTCACGCAGGCGCAGTTGCTCTGGAGCTGAAGTTGGCGCAGGAGCAACTGCACATGCGTGAAAACCTCCGCGCATGCCCAGTAGCTCCCTTGCGCAGAAGCCTGTAAGCAAAGCACTCCCTATCGGGCAGGCAGGGAGTGCTTCCCCTCTCCCTTTGTCTCCGCTGCGCGCGTTTGCAGCGAAGGAGAAAAGAATCAGTGAAGGAAGTGTAAGTGAAGGAATGAATGAAGGGCTTTCCTCCTCCTCCTCTGTGACCTCTTCTCTCCCGCCTTCCTTTCTTCGGCTCTATTTCTGTCTAGACCTGAGGGGCCTGAGGCTATGAGGAGTTGTGGGAGTTGGAGTCCAAAACACCTAGAGGGAGGGAGGGCCCAAGTTTGCCCAGGCCGCGCTGCCTGTATTCGACCTCATTTGAACATTTTGGCTGTTTTTCTATTTACATTTACATTGGGATCCTAATTTTGGACTTATGGGAGACTCCTATGAATTATGAGTCGGGTGATAGGTAATATATTCTGATTTTGATGCATTTACATTGCATTTCTTGTTGATTATTATACAGTTCTGCTTAATATTGTCATACAATATAATACAAATACAATATAACAATAGAATAATGATATATTTTATATTACATGTAATATTACAAACAATATTGCAGTATAGTGGTATTGTACCAAATAGTAATATATAATATTTTTTTACTTTATTTTGGGTTATTTGAGTTTTATAGGAGTAATGAAAATATTTAGTAGAGGATAATTTTATTTAAATAAATAATTTTATTATTTTATTATAATAATATAATAGAATGTTACATTATATTATAATGTCAGTATATTATAATATAATTATATTGTAATGTAGTATAATATAATTATGATATAATATAGTATGAGTATGGCATAATATATTGTATATACATTGATACAATATAATACTACTAATGGTATTGTGATATTATAATTGTATATTTGTTTTACATGGGGGGTGGCAAAATTATGTTGGGGGGGGGCACCAAAATAATGTTCGCCTACCATTTAAAATTACCTTAGACCGCCCCTGGTGGTGACCACTCTAGATAACAGCAGCTGAGAGATAGAAAGGGTCAACAGGATTGTAAAGAACAGTGATGTACATTTTGCATGTTGAACCCTGGACAATCTTAACTAGTCTCCTTCATTCAGTGTAATGGTGAATGCTATCCTCTCATGTCACTGAAGTGAAAAATGGACTTCCATAAGGATAATCTTATATGCAGAGAGTTTTTAGGGCACCATCTTGTCCAGGGGTGGGCAATTACCAGCCCTCCAGGTGTTTTGGACTTCAACTCCCAGAAATCCTAGCAAGTTTACCAGCTGTTAGGATTTCTGGGAGTTGAAGTCCAAAATACCTGGAGGGCCGGTAATTGCCCACCCCTGATCTTGTCCATTGCTTCAGGCAGAAATATGCATTAGAATCCCTGGCTCCTGCCCTTCCATTTATCCTTGCCATCTTGCCATGTGCCACGCACAAAATAAATTGAAGGAAACAAACATTGGAAGCAAGGAGATTAAAACAAACTGGAATCACAACTGAGAAATGCTTTCTGAAGAACAATCTTATGTTGTAGCCAGTAGAAAAATGTAAAAAGAAGAGGTCTTCAGTCATAAGAGAAGGAAGGAATGTAAAAAGATATGGGCTGTGTCCAAAAAACCACAAATGACTGGGGCCTACCTAGTCCAAGTACTAATAACAAACTTTTCAAGACTTTTTGGGGCATTATTGTTGTCTCCAAGGGTCTGGCTTGCCTACTACACTGGTTAACAAATGAATATTTGGATAATGTGGGTGGCCTAAACCTTGAGGAAAGTATCCAAAGTTCTGGGTCTTCTTAGTGAAAAAGTGGGAAGAAGAGTCAAGATTCAAGTGATCTGGGTAGAGATGGAAGATCTGTGGACCTTATCAGACAGTAGTCCATAAATCAGGTGACACCGGGGGAATCCATGCAGCAGCAGGGGAACCTGAGGGGCAATGCATCACTTCATTCCCTTACCTTCACACGTTTTCCAGCTGCCCCTGGCTCCCTCCCACACTGTACCCAGCTTAGTGAATGAGGGCATGGGTAGTCACCTGTGTTCTCAGAGCTGCCTCTGACCACGCTACCAAAATGGAGCCAAGACAGAGCCGCACTAGAAGCAATCCTGCATCATTCAATGGGCTCCAGCAAACTCTGTCTTGGCTGCATCTCAGCAGTGTCTCAGTGACCTCATGTGATGAAGTCGTATCTTGCAGAGCATAAAGGAAATTGAAGAAAATGAATCTTAAATGATAAACAGTACTAAATCTTCAATTGGTTATACATTAATGTTATGACATAACGAGCATTTATATTTAGGAGTTACGGCACAAAAAAATTCTGAATTTCCCTGATTTTGGGTATCTGGATATCAGACAAAAACTGTGCAAAATTTTCCACACTGTTTCCTCTCAGCCAGGTTTCCTAAGTGTTGGAAATCTAATTTTCAGCCATGAAGATTACTTCAGTAGTTCTTTCAGAGATTTTTTAATGCAGCATAAAATAACAGCCTTTCTTACAATAAGAAGTGTGTTTTGTTTATTGTATCCTCCTGCAGCATTTCTCGCCGAAAGCAGATAGCAGATAGCACTCGAATGCAACTCCAGTATTGTAGACTATTGTAGACTATTCTTATTACGTCAAAGAGCACAAGTCATTAAAAACTTTTGGAGCCTATCTTAATAGTTTGGCACTCCAAATTAAAACCAAGTTAAAACAAACTCAGGAGCTTCTCTCTGCGTGTCTGCTCCCGTCGCCATCTTCCCGGCTCCCAACGGAATATCGGGCCCATTTATTGTATCACTTTACACTGTCTTTAATATGTCAAACTGGAGTGTGCACACTAAAACAGAGGTCTATGTCTACCTTAGTTTATTCATTTGTCAATAATCTTTTTAAGTAGGCAAATAGGAGATGACTGAAATAGCAGCTTTAGTTGTTTTTTAGCTGACTAATCTTCCCCACATACACTATCTTTTTAAAAATGACATGCTAGTAAGAAAGCTAAGCAGAGGGCAACATGAAGCTTTTTACTCACTGATCTTGAAGCAGGGAGATTTGTGGTAATTCGTGCCTCCTGTAATAAGAGATATAAAACTTGAGTGAGAATGCCCTGTCTGTTGCTCTCTTGGACTTCACCCTTGAGTCTGGCAGCTTCATAATTCCTGAGGAATACAGCTGTCAATGGAGGTTTTAGACACAAAGAAAAAGACTCTTAGGGATAACATCTACCAGCTCTGGGAAAGGCTTTGAACATTAACACAAAGACCTTAGAGATGACCTGGCAGTCTCTGAGGAGGCTGTAGAAGGAAGGAGAATGTCCTGGCAATGTATTTTCAACAGCTAGGGCTCTTAAAGAAGTACCGGAGGCTGTGAACCTTCACAAAGTTACTTAAGTTCCATTAAACCTAGCAGGACTTCCTTCTGAACAGAAATTCATAGGATTATGCTGCAATATGGCATTAGTTCTAAACTGGACTTTTGAGACTTTTGAAATGCAACCTACTCTTAACTACATACAACTTACATGGTTTAGTCAATTCTTGCCTTAAATAAAGTATTTAAGCTACCATAAATCAATTTTCAGACATTTCATATCCAAACATTTAATAAATATATGCAACCATGACCTAAATCTGATATGATTTTGTATCCTTGATGTTGTGTTTTCTTCAATTGATTGCCTGATGCTGAGAGTTCATCATGGAGTACTCTTGTTTCTATTTACCATCAAGTTGGCTTTGAGTTATGTGACCAACTAAATCAGAAAAGTCTTACAAGCTGCAGGCTGTAGCTTCTTTTACTGAGTCAAGTCACTTGTAATGTGACCTTCTTTTCCTCCTTCCCTCCACTGTACTGAGAATTATCATCTTTCCAATCAGCCATATTGTCTCCTGATGAGTCTGCAGTACTATAGCCTCAATTTAGTTATGTTGGCTTCTATAGATCATACCTTAGAACAGTAGTTCTCAACCTTTGGTTCCCCAGATGTTTTGGACTTCAACACCAAGAAGTCCCAGTCAGTTTACCAGGAATTGTGGGACCTGAAGTCCAAAACACCCAGAGAACCAAAGTATCAGCCTAGCAAAAAAAATAGTTAAGTGTATTACTTAAACAGAAGTGGGCTCCTATGGAGGGAGTAGAGACTCTTCCCCTTGTCACACAGAAACATTGGCTCAGACCTTGTCAGGGACATACAGACAAGTTTCTTTTATGCCTGCATATATCCATTTGGGGATAATTCAGGGGTCGGTATTTATTTATTTATTTTTTCTTTAAAACTTTTATACCCCGGCCTTCTCACCTCCGAAGAGGGACTCAGACTGGCATTTCCTCCCTCTCTCCACAACACCCAAGGCTTAATAAAGAGCACCCCCACACATACACACATGGCCATTCCCTTACTTGTTGGGAGCATCTTTTCATAACCAAATGTGAAATCAACACATCAGTGCTGAGATTCGTCAGGTTCCTCTGAGGTGGTGATTAGGGGGGTGAAGGCCTTGTGAATGAGGCTCATTGGGAAGCTATGCCCTTCCAACAGTCTGAAGCTGCTGAGTTCGTACGGTTTGGCCTGGTGGAAGGAGAGCAGGTAGGTTTACGTGTGAGATTCTAATATGCCATTGAATCTAGTGTGTATCTCACTTTTGGCTATGTAATTTACCCATTAAAGGTGAGCATTCAATTTGAGTAAATATGTTAAGCAGTTGCTTCTGAAACCCTCCCTATTCCTGTTCAACCAGGAAACAATCATTTGGCTAAGGGGTGGTATATGGTTCAACCTAGTATAGATCCACATACAGAACTACTAAGCAATGATGATCTAGAGACGTGGTTCTCAACCTGTGAGTCCCCAGGTGTTTTGGCCTACAACTCCCAGAAATCCCAGCCAGTTTACCAACCGTTAGGATTTCTGGGAGATGAAGGCCAACACATCTGGGAACCCACAGGTTGAGAACCACTGAGAAATATGGAGATATCGTTTTAAGCAGAGCTTGAGAAAGTCACTTTTTGGACAACATGTAGGATCTCCCAACCAGAACTGACTTTTATATTCACCCTATCCTTTATCTGAAACATTTTTTCTTCTTTTCAGAGCTGCATATCTCTGAGCTTCTTTAGCCTTGACTTGCTCATTATATCGATGTTTGTGATGAAAAAGATTTCAGTTGTCTTTAAATTCAGCTTAGACAGAATATAAACTCAATAGCTGTTACCAAAACAAAAACTGCATATGAATCCACATTTCATTTCAGGTGCCATTTAACATTCATTTCAGACTTCATTTAGCTAATAATAGCCAATCGTCTGTGATGGATTTATTCTCTATTATAGGGCTATCAAACAGCTTCACCTGGGTCGTGGCTTGTAAGTTGAGAGGATTGATTTTCTTCTTGTTGACTTAAACAAGGAGTCCTGTCACTGAAATAAGCTGTTGAAATTAGTAAGAGCTTGAAGCCAAGTAAGGCATATCTGAGTTACAAATATACATCACTTTCACAATTGTAACTGTCAAAGGAATCAAGGAATGGAGTCTGATGAGGTGCTGTGAATTCTGCATTTAAAAAATCACTATCCTAAATATATATACATCATGCACAAATCTACCAGTCAGATAATTGTTTTCTGTTCTTCACATAATTGTACAAATTCCAGCATTGGAGATTGAATTATGTAGTCATTAGGCATGGTTTAGAACCCAACAATAGGGTATCGAAAATCTAATGGGGGGGGGGGGATTATTTTTTATTAGTAATAGAAAGACTTACAAAAAATTCCAAAAATTCTAAAATGTAACGTAATTACTAACGAAATTCGTTAGTAGTTCGTATGCCAGCGCATGCGCATTCAGATGGTTTTGGCCTACAACTCCCAGAAATCCTAACAGCTGGTAAATTGGCTGGGATTTCTGGGAGTTGAAGGCCAAAACTTGAATAAATCACACTGAATTCTAGATGGGACTCTCCAAATAGGAAGGAAGGAAGGAGGGAGGGAAGGAGGGAGGGAGGGAAGGAGGGAGGGAGGGAAGGAGGGAGGGAGGGGGGTATTCTATTCTTGGAAGCAGCAAAAAAGGAGGAGGAGCCCCCCCCTCGCTCCTCGCTGCCTCTCTCTCACCCCGATCCTGAGGGAGCGAGGGCCCAAGTTTGCCCAGGCTGAGAGGAAAAGGAAGGGGCCTGAGGCTGTGAGGAATGGTGGGAGTTGAAGTCCAAAACACCTGGAGGGCTGAAGTTGGCCCGTCATGAAGCCTCTTCAAGGCTTTAGATCCTGGCAGGCAGAAGGGGCAGGGAGGGCCCGTCCACTCCTCCTGCCCTGCCAGGATCTAAAGCGCATCAAGGCTTGGCACGCTTTAGATCCTGTGAGAAAACAACCTAATGTATAATAGAATGAATGCTAACTTATAGAGTAAGTGCCTAAATATTATAAGTAATCCAACTGGTCATATACCTACATTCCATGCACATGCAATAATACAGCAGTAATAACAATGGGTATAAGAAGAGGTAAAATTCAAACCGAAGTATTCTGACTGGTCCCTCCTCAAGCGGTGCAAATGGGCTCTTCTCTATGAGCCCGGGATTCTGCAGCAAATCCCCCAAAGAATATGTATGTGCACCCAGGCAGCAAACGCTGTGCCCGGGCTTTTGGCTTTTCCCGGGAGAGGCTGCCTCCCGGGCTCATAGAGAAGAGCCGTTTGCAGTTTGCACCGCTTGAGGAGGGACCAGAGTCAGAATACTTCAGTTTGAATTTTACCTCTTCTTATACCCATTGTTATTACTGCTGTATTATTGCATGTGCATGGAATGTAGGTATATGACCAGTTGGATTACTTATAATATTAGGCACTTACTCTATAAGTTAGCATTCATTCTATTATACATTAGGTTGGTTTCTCATGTGTTGTGTGCAACTACCCCAATACTCTTTGATGCTTTAGATCCTGGCAGGCAGGAGGGGCAGGGAAGCCTGGAAAAATGTAAACAGAGAGGTTTACTCAGAAGTAAATCCACAAAGGAGGGCACTTCATCCAAAGTGCCCTCCTTTGCGGATTTACTCATGAGTAAACCTCATTCTGATACTACTTATGCCAATCCATGCTACATGTCACTATTTCAGCAAAGATTAATTTAAAAATTGGGGTGATGCTTAAAAATGTATAGCAAATTCATGCATATTGTTGGAGCATGCAAGGAATCAGTGAGTGTTTGTCCACTGCAAAATAAGATGCATGAAGCTGATTGGTCAGGCAATGCCTGGGGTGATGGCTCAGCCTAGAACTTTTGGATACTGTTGCATTTTTGTTCAGGCTTGATGTGCCTTTGCTCCCGGGCTATCAATGCCTTGTGAAAGAACAAGGACGTGGTCTATCTATCCCGGGGGATTGCTTTTTTGCCTCCCTTTAAAGGCTCAGGGCTCCAAGGACCAAACTGAACACTTTGGTTAACTCAAACGCTTTATTGACCAATATATGAGTTAACTTCACTCAGGCACTTTACTTAATTTTCCCAAAATAACAACTGGTGACATAGTCCCCAAAATGAGGTAGAAAAGTTCTTACTTTAAAGTTTACTGTTTTTGGTCCGCGAAGCTATAGCGGAAAAGCTCTCTGAGTCCTTTCTCTTCCAATGGTTTTGAGGTAGGACTAGGAACATCGCAGCCCCAATCAGATGGCCAAACTTGAAGTCACAAAGTCTTCCTCTTGAGGCCATATGACTGGTTTGGAGGTGCTTGGAATTCCCCCAGAGTTACTCAGCTTTCCGATATGCTGAGCCTTCCGCTTGAATTCCAAGGAAATCAGACTGGTATTGAAGGATGGTCTGACGAAGGGCCTGGTCCGGCAAACCTTTAGACACGTCCAGGAGGGATCCTGGTAGTCTATAGCAGCGTTTCTCAACTGGTGTGCTGCGGCATGCTAGTGTGCCGTGAGCGATCATCAGGTGTGTCATGGGAAATTGGCACTCCTCCCCCTCCTAGCAGCTCTTTCTCCCTCTTTCCCTCCCCAAAGATCCTCCCCGAGGCAAAGGAAGGGCTCCGCCAAATGCCAGGGCCAGGACCGCCTTGAGGAAGCTTTCAGGAGCCTCGACTCACTATGGCTCCAGCTCCCACTCAGGGCTGCTTCAGCCTCCCGATGCTCCCAGGTTCGCTCACTGCCCAATTCACCAACCTGGAGCTTCTGGCTTTGGCTGTTCTTGCGAGAAATCCAAGCCAACACGAAAATGCCAACTAAATCACTTCCGCCCAGTGCTCTGCTTTTGCGGAGGGAGGAGGGAGCTGGGCATGTTTAGCCTGAAGAAGAGAAGGCTGATAGAAGACATGATAGCCATGTATAAGTATGTGAGAGGAAGTCATATATATGTTGTGTTCATCGAAACAGGCCCAGGTTTCACACTGAGTGTATAAATACATTTAAAAACATATTAACTATATGTATTACTGTATCATTTTTGTGTCATTTTTGGTTGGTGGTGTGCCCCAGGATTTTGTAAATGTAAAAAATGTGCTGCGGCTCAAAAAAGGTTGAAAAACACTGGTCTATAGAATGTAAAAGTAGCTTGTTCCCCAAATCCCTGGAAAAGGGGGGTGGAACAAACTCAATTGGGCTCTGCTAATGATGATTGGCAGGTGCTAAGGACCAATCAGTGCAACTAAACCTCTTGCAAGATTTTCTATGCAGGTGGCACTCACCACGCCATCACACTTGAGCTATGCATGTGAAGAGAGAAGAAGAAAGAAGCAGAGAGAGAGAGAGAGACTAGTTTGCTTCTTGGCTGCTGAAAGAAAGTCTCGCATATAGACAAAGAAATACTATTTTAGATCTCTCTAAAAGGACATTAAGTGAGTTGATGCGACTGATCACATTGTACATATGTTGTTCTGAGCTACGAATATTAAACTACTTGTTCACCTGCGTGGCATATTTTTGTTTTTCTGGCAAGACAGTGTGCGGGCTGATCCAACTTGAACTACACATGATTTGTTCTACATTATATTACACATATAACTCAGAATTCAGTGTGGCCTGAAGACTACAAATCCCATGCTGCAGTAGTGCATAACCCCAATCAATTATACATATACCAGGATATCCAGAGCCATGTAACAAAAAGAAATTCTGAAGGAAAGCAGAATAGCATATAATGTTCCAAATCAACCTTGAATCATTTCGCAAATTAGTTTATTGAAAAACCTATTTCCATTTCAACCAGTTCCAATGAGCACCTCCCACCTGCTTTTATTGTCTACCATGAAGTGCCTTAGCTATTTATTGTCCATTGCCACAGGGGACTAAAGAGCACACGCAGGAACACACACAGTGATTTTTTTTGTGATAGATTGCACATTGAGGTGATAAATGGCATTTATCACGAACCTGCTTCTGTCCACCAATCAATCTCACTCAGAATCGAGCTTAGCATTCCATGAGCAGCTTGAGACAGGTGTCATTTACAAAAGGCGAGAGGGCATGCTTGAAAAATGTCGCCTTGTTTCTTCCAAAAAGTAGCATTCAACTGAAATTGCAGGGTTTCCCTAGAGTACTATTTAACCCTGCGACAACAAGAGCTTGAAGTGCTGTGACATAACTGTAAAATGGTGGCTCTTTGCAACAATTCGGAACATCCAAACTCTGGTTCTGTATTTTCGCACTGTTCCTTTTGGCTTTTGCCAATGTCTGTGAAAGAAGAGAAGGCACTGGAGAAGGAAGGAAGGGAATAAACTTGCCTTAAGGAGATGCTTCTCGGGGAGGCATCAAATAGGAAAGTTGGAGATAAATCTGTACAGTAACAAAGGAAGGCTTCAGGCTTGATTTTGAACATTTCATAAAGTACATGAACAATCCAAAGTTGTGGTTTTCATTCCTGTTGCCCATGATGCTTTATCTTCATTCTGAGGTCCTGCAAATGGTATATTTTTTTGCTTCTACAGAAAAATAAGATGTCAATTAACTAGTATTTTCAGGGATTGTTTTGTAGTACCTCTACACAGCTCTATACTGATTTCTCAGTATCCAAAGAAAGCCACTGACATAAGTTTCATAGGATGCATCTAAACTTTAGAATTAATGCAACTTGACACCACTCTGCCATGGCTCAATGCTATAGAATCATGAAAGTTATAGTTTTGCAAGGTCTTTAGGCTTCACTGCCAAATAATGCTGTGTGTTATTATTTTAATTAATGTGTTATGTTTTTAATTTGTTCTAAATGTTGTTTTTATGATATTGTTGTAAACCACCCCGAGTCGCCTTCGGGCTGAGAGGGAACGGTATACAAATGTGCTAAATCTATCTATCTATGTATATAATAAAAGTCAGTGTTTGCAGAGGTGCAGAGGGCGGGAGGTGCAGAGGGCAGGAGGTGCAGAGGAATATGTGCCAAAGGACGCTGATTGGTTGTCACTAAGACATTATTTGCATAAAGGAGTCTGATTGGCCAGCAAAACAAAATGCAACTGAATGCTTGAGTAAGCCAAATAACAGTTTTTTCCGTTGGAAATGGAATGTTCATTTTCTGAGATGTGCAGAGGTGCTAAGGAAAATGTGACAGCGTTCCGATAGGTTTCCACTATGGGATTAATTGCATAAAGGACTCTGATTGGCCAGCCTCAGAACTCCAACATTCTACGGCCCCAGACAGAGGAGATTGGTTGCCACTAAAATGGTATTTGCATAAAGGACTCCAATTGGCCATCCACATCCCAACATTCTTGTTCAATGATTTTTATTGGGGTTTTCAATTACAGCATAACGGGGTTGGAAAGGGGGTGGGGGGCGGGAAGATACCAGTAATTTTGGTACGGATAAGCGGGGGGTGGAGAGGGGCTGGGCTGGGGTAGAGAGTATTGAGGGAATCTGGGCGGGGGTACAGGAGGGGACGGGTTTTGGGACGGGGGTGGCGGAGGCGGGGGGTTGGACTTCTGTCTTCGTTCTCCATCATTTGGGATTTGACGTCGCCCTCTCTTGGTGCTAGTAATATAAGAGTTCATTTGTGGTTGGGGGTTCATCCCGATTCCAGATAGTCTCTAACTAGTGATCCATCGCCTCATATCAGCATCGGGTCTTCATATCCCTCTTGAAGGGTAGTCGATCTGTTGTCTTTTTCTCTTACTTTTAGAAACTTTCAATTGTTTGGTAAGGGTGTCTATCTCCATTGTCCGTTCCTTGTCTTTTAATGCGGTTGTATCTGCTCCTTTCATTTTCCTTAGGTTTCTTCCTAACCGTTCTCTTTAGGCGATTCTAGACCTTCTTCATCCACCTCTGGGGCTTCACACCTCGGGGGACTATAGTTTGTGAACATTCCTGGGGAGAAGGGACAGCTTTCCTTTGGACATTTTTTCCTCCTTTGTTGTGATGATCTCATCCGAGTTCTCTTTCTATTGAGCCGCATCCCCATCCTTTTGTCTTTATTCTTGTTTGCACACAGGGTGGAACTTTTAGGTATTGTATCGACCTTTTGGTTCTTTTCCTCTCCCTCTTTTTGGGGATTGGACGCCTTAGAGTTCTTATTGGACATTCGCCTCACTCCCAGTGTAATTTCCACACTTTTTAAAAGATAAAATTCTCTTTCTTCTGATACTTCCTGAAGTTTCATATTCTCCTCCATTCTCTTCTCCAGACCATCATGTATTGCTGCATTTCTTCCCCTGTCCTGGGGCACTTCTTTTCCATCTTCATAGATGATTGTCAGTTCTAGCTTTGTAGAAATCGCTTCTTCAGTTGATTCCACTCCTACATATTGCTATTGTTCCTGTATCCCTTTGATTTGCTTTTCTTGTTGGGCCATCATCACTTCGATCTTCTGCATATACCCCTCCTACGCTTCTCCCAGCCTTCGCAATTCTTTAACGATGTCCTCCAAGGATATCTTTCCGTCCTCTGGTTTCTTTCCTTGCGCTCTCTCTTGTTCTTTTGCTTCCATATGCAAGCTGTTTAGTGCTGACATATTTTCATATCAGTTGATCTGTTCAATGGATGTGATTGTTCTGTTCTTTGGCAGCAAAGCTCGCAACTTAGGTGGTTTGTGCAACTTGGTCTCTGTCTCCCAGATGGGTGTGGGCCTCTTCCTTTTTTCAAAATGGCGCTCCCGCCAAAAATGCTTGCCTTCTTCTCCAATTTGAGGACTACAGGGGCTTGTTCTCCATTTTGGATCTTCTAATGCCTGCTTCTTTCCCCTTGCTCTCTCTTGTCTGGCGCAGTTAGCTGCTCTCAGTGTGGCTTTCCTGAGGAGGTGCTGATGTCCCTGTTGCTCGGGCCCGCTCCTGCTGTGGTGGGGGTCTTTAGGAGGTCGCAGGGGGCTCAGATGGGGGGTACACGCGCCTTTGCGATCTCCCGTTTGTGTTGGGGGCTGTTGCTCCCCTTACTTACTGCTTGTTGTTTCTGTTGCCCCTTCTTCTGTCTTCGGTTTTGGGGGGGGGAGGTCAGGCTGGGCTGGCGGTAAGTGCAGGTCGCCGCCCGCTTCCTGTTCTCCGGCCCGCTCGCCACAGTGGCGGTGCTCCGGGCTCTCCCAATCTCCTCCCCTTGAGGGGGGGATCACTGGAGCCAGCGGGGCCCGCCTGGCGGCTTCGCGCTCGCTCCGGACACCTTTGTGTCCGTGAAAGGAGGGGCAGATCGCCCTCCGGCCGATGATCCAGGAGGCACTCTAAGGAGCCTCAGAGTGCCCGTCCCGCCGCCATCTTTGCCCGACCAGAAGTGACATCCCAACATTCTAAGGTGACACAGAGAGAAAAGGAAAGGCCTCAGGCAGTCAGACACTGGGGCACACAGTAGTGACGGATCAGGACCAGACTTGGCACACAGGGACCCAATGGCCCACTTCACAATGCGACCCTCACCCAATGACCAATACAGATCAAAATTAGCACACAGAGCCCCCTTGACCCATTCTACACCCTGGTGCTGTTTCAAGGAGGATAGACCACAGATGATGAGACTTGAAATACCTTCACTCACCTTCCGTGACCGCTGCAACCCTCATCCACAGAATGATCAAGACCAAATGTGACACACAGAGCCCCCATGACCCACTCTACATCCTGGTGCTGATTGGAGGGGGATGGACCATGGCCAATGGGACTTGCAGTACCTTCACTAAGTTCCTGAGACCACTGCAAGCCACATAAACATCTAATAGGAACCAACCTTGGCACACAATGCCTTCCTCAAATAACCCGGGCACCGCCGGGTCCCCAAGCTAGTAAATACATAAATACCAAACTACAAATCCCAGGGTCCTGTAGCAAAGCCCACACAATCACAAAAATCCATTTATCCCAAAGAAGATTGGAATAAGCATAAGGTTTTGTGACTGGCAAACACTTTAGGGCAGAGATGAGCGAAGGCCATGAGCAGGAATGCTGGAAAGTGCAATCCAGCAATAAATGGAAGTAGTTATTAATGTACTGCACCTTTCAGCCCTCCTACTCCTACTCAGGGAATGATGGAAGTTGTAATCCAGCAACATCTGGAGAACGTCACTTTGGCTGCTCTTACTTAAGGTGAATGGATAATGTATTATATAATTGTAGCTCAGTTTAAAAGAGATGAGACTCATTTCAAAGCATTGTACTACTTTCTCTAGGCAACTTTAATGCTATACTAGCACATTTATTTGAGCCTGCAATAATACATTTGGGTTGACTTGTCATTTGCTCACCAGAAAATTGTTAGATACTAATTCTAATTCTATTGTCTGCTTCTGTCAAGGCAAGCAGCTACTGTGGAAATAAGCAGGTCTGTAATAAACCAGCATTGGAAAATATGATGGATATGTTGTCGAAGTCTTTTATGGCTGGAATCACTGGGTTGCTGTGAGTTTTCCAGGCTGTATGGCCATGTTCCAGAAGCATTCTCTCCTGACGTTTCACTCTCATCTATGGCAGGCATCCTCAGAGGTTGAGGGATCTGTTGGAAATTAGGCAAGTGAGATCTATATATCTGTGGAATGTCCAGGGTGAAAGAAAGAACACTTGTCTGCTTGAGGCAAGTGTGAATGTTGCAATTGGCCACCTTGATTAGCATTTAATGGCCTTGCAGCTTCAAAGCCTGGCTAGTTGTTGCCTGAGGGATCCTTTGTTGGGATCTGATTGATTCTTGTCTGGAATTCCCCTGCTTTTTGAGTGTTGTTCTTTATTTACTGTCCTGATTTTAGAGGTTTCTTTAATACTGGTAGCCAGATTTTGTTCATTTTCATGGTTTCCTCCTGATATTCCACAAATATACAAACCTCACTTACCTAGTTTCCAACAGAACCCTCAACCTCTGAGGATGCCTGCCATAGTTGTGGGCGAAAAGTCAGGAGAGAATGCTTCTGGAACATAGCCATACAGCCCGGAAAACTCACAGCAACCCATATGTAGGATAGCTTCATATCCCTCCCCCCAAATTCTTCAAAAGCAAACCTGGATTTTGACATGTTCTATAAGGGACACCATTTTAGTATGCCCCTGTATATAATGGGATTAGAGCATCCGTAGGCTTTGGTATCCACAGGGTGAGTCCTACAACCAAACCTGAAGAGATAACAAGGACCCACTGTGTATCTTTGGCAGGATAGGATGTCTTTTGTGTTGTTTTTTTCTGTGAAGTTCCGTGTAGGGTACTCTATCAAGTGATAATGGTGATGCTGGGTGCCAATTTAAAAATCAACCTGAAGAACAGAGCTTGGAAGACTTTAGCTACTTATCCACAACTGAACCCTTCACAGCATATGGAGCAGCTGTTAGCTCACGTAGTCATAGTCTTCCCTGTGCTGTCACACCCAGGCTATGAATACGAGGGTGGGTCAATAAGTCTGTGTCTGTTTGAATTTTCCGCCTCTTAACTGAAAGGGCAACACTGCTCCTGTCAACAGGCATCTGTCAGTTGACTCCTGTCAAAATTTGAACAAGCTGTGTCATTTAGTTTGTGTTTGACAGACATTGATAGCAGACTACCGGGTGAATTGAGGAGAAAATGGAAAAAGTGATTTTGTGTGCTCATTAATCATTATTTTTGCGGGAAAAAACCATCACTCAAACCAAGGCTAAGTTTGATAAATACTATGGGGACTCTGCACCATCAATTTCAATGGTAAAAAGTGGTTTACTAAATTTCGTTGTGGCCGTACAAGCACGAAAGATGCCGAACGTTCTGGACACCCAGTTGAGGTCTCTCTACACCCGAAACAATTGAAAAAATTCACGATATGGTGTTGGCCGATCGGAGATTGAAAGTGCGAGTGATTGTGGAAGCCATAGGCATCTCACATGGCTCAGTGGTTTCAATTTTAAATGATCACTTGGGTATGAGAAAGCTTTTCACAAGATGGGTGCCGCGTTTGCTCATAATCGACCACAAACACAATCATATGACAATTTCGCAGGAGTGCTTGGCATTGTTCAACCTCAATATGGACGGGGTTTTCCTCCATTTCATAACCATGGACGAAACGTGGATCCACCACAACACAACAGAGACCAAACAGCAGTCAAAACAGTGGGTTTCTGAGGGTGAATCAGCGCCAAAGAAGGCCAAGGTGGGTTTTTCAGCCAATAAAGTCATGGTGACCGTTTTTTGGGATGCACACGGTATAATCCACATTGACTACCTTCAAAAGGGTAAAACAATCAATGGCGAACATTATGCCAACTTATTGGGTCGATTTAATAAGAATTTGGGGGGGGAAACAACCACATTTTGTCAAGAAAAAAGTTGTTTTGCACCAGGACAATGCAAGCGTGCACACATGTGCAGTTGCCATGGCAACAATCCATGAATTGGGATACAAATTACTTCCTCATCAGCCCTATTCTCCGGATTTAGCCCCGAGTGACTATTTCTTGTTTGAGTCTTTCTCTCTCAATGGCTTTGAGGTAAGAACACTCCCAGCCCCAATCAGATGGCCCTCTTGAAGTCACGAAGTCTTCCTCTCGATGCCAAAAGACTGGTTTGGAGGCACATGGAACTCCTCAGAGCTACTCAACCTTATGATATGTTGAGCCTTCTGCTTGATTTCCAATCTTGTACTGAAAGATGGCCTGACCAAGGGCCTGGTCTGGCAAACCCTCTAAACATGCCCTTTTCAGGAGAAGTCCTGATAACCTAATGAATGTAAAATGGCTGATCCCCAGATCCCTGGAAAAAGGGCGGAACAAACTCAACTGGGCTCTGCACACGATGATTGGCAGGTGCTAAAGACCAATCAATGCAACTAAACCTTTTGCAAACTGTGCAGGCTACAAAACACAATTTAACAAAGCAAACCTTTTAGAACTCAAGGTTTTCTATGCAAGTGGCGCTTGCTGCGCCGTCACATTCCCCATTATGTTTTGATGTACTGTGCTGTGTTCATGAATTATTTCTTAATTTCACAGCCACATATATTTATCAGCACATGCTAGTTTTGTGCTAAGCACCTTTATTGTTATTTATGCTATGCACTTGTGTCATTTCCTCTTTGGGGGTGTTGCATAAGCAGCCACCCTATTTGGGTACAGTAGTTGTTTGTGCAAGTTGAAAAATGACATCTGCACAGTTTTAAATTTCTTTCTCGGTAGCCAAGGCACATCTGGTACTTACATTTCTTTCTCAAAGCCGAGACGCATTACTTTATTTGCCAACTTGCCCCATTGATACTGTCGCATTTTTAAAAAAGGAAACAGCCCTCAAGAAAATATTACAGGGTAACAGCATTTTCAAGAAACAAGGAAGACTAGGTCATTGTGGGGCTGTTAAATATTGAAAGCACTCTTATATTTTGGGAAAATAATTTCAGAAGTGCTGGGGAGGTGTATTATATCGTATTGAGGCCGCAAAGAATCTCCTCTGAACAGCAGACCCACAAAAATGTGAGAAAAATGTGTAAACTGTCGAAAACTCTGGAAAAACACATACTTCTTTTGCTTCTCTCATCTGTCCTTTTTTTAAAAAAAAATTCCTAATACCACTCGGAGGCTTTTGATTTCTAATCTCATAAAACGTAACTATGAAGTGGGAAGCAAATTCAGAACAGGCAGACATATTTCTCTTTACACTCACTAAAAGGGCCGTTGCTTTGTTAATCTCAAAGGATTGGCATAGCATTTCTTTCTTTTGAAAAATCCTTTTAATATTATTATTTTTATTAATATTTTCCCCCAAAAAATCCATACAGAGTTAAGGTTGGGTGTGGGATTTAATTGAAGTAACCTTTTATACAATTTAGCTTTAATGAAGTGCAATGGAGTTCAACTCCATGGGGGCTACTAATCTGAAACACTCCATTAAAACAACTACAAGGAAAGTTTTTAATAAACAGTGTGAACGAATGCCCATGTGGAAAGGTAATTGAGAGGGAAGTGGTGTCTGGACTAGATTGTTATTAAATCCTTATCACAGGTAAAGCCGAAACCCCAAATGGCATGTTGCCATGTGATTTATGATGCCCTTCTCTTCCAAGCCCTACAGAAAAGGCTAACTTTAATAATAATCATAAAGAAATCCAGCAACTAAGCTATAAAATAACCCTGCAATTACTTAGAATAATTTATACAGTGTAATGCATTGACCTTGCTCTGAGCACAAAAATCTACAAAATAACTTCTGCAATAAAACTCAACTACTAAAAGGACTAAAGGTTTTAACCAGCTTTATTGCGCAGAGCCTGAGGGAACTATAAATACACATTACACTCTAATAGGAGGGATTAAGAAAATTCATAATTTTTTAATCCTTAAAAAAAACCACTTTTTTTAAAATAAAAAGAAATCTGACAGACCTGGCAAAAAAAACGGCAAAGCAAGAATGCACGCTGTCATCTCTGAGAAGTACCTTGAAGAAAATACTTTGATTTTTCAGGCTTAGCACTTGAATGCGATCAAACATCAGGGTGTTAATCTTTCACAGCATAATGAAAGCAGGATGATCAGAACATTGTGGCTGAACCAGTTTGGGTATTAGTGGCTCACATTTCCTTCGGAGCTCAGATTCAGTCATGAAGTTTAGATCCCTGCAGAGAAAACGATGTATTTTTAACAGTTGCAAACATGACCCCAAATTGTCACACTCAAAACTCAAAAATTAAATGTAGCACAGAGTTGTTCCCAAGCATTGAACAAAGTCCAGGCTTTAAAACAAGAGTACTGGAAGAGTCCTTTGATAATATTCAATGATAGGGGCAAATAAGAAAGGATATTTACAGACAATGTAAATAAACCTACAGCCCAGAGCCAAATTCACCCCTTGGCTATGCTATTTGACACTGTCATGTTCTCAGTGTCTGCCTGATTGACATCCCCTTCAATAGGGCAATGCAAGAAGGAAGCAAAGACCAAGAAATATAAAGAGGAGCAAGTTTAATGTACTATTATAGGGCACATCTACACTGATCAATTACTGCAGTTAGGAGGCACTCTTTAGGTGACACTCTGCAAATGCACAAACCAACACGCATTAAGGGCTTTAAACCAGAATGAGAAAAGTCAGGGGGTACTCTGAAATTGAGCTATTAATGCACATTTGCGCACTTACGTGTATACCACATTCCAAAACTGATTGAGGAATGGGTGCTATTGCATCTTTGAACATGAGCTTAGTGGTGGAGATGGTAGGGGAAAAAACCCTTATTCTTCCGTGACCATATGGATCCTGGAATTGGTTCAAGACCACAAAGCGGCGTGTATTAGCATTACCCAGGCCAAGAACCGAATCCAGGACTTCACATGTAATCACCCTCACAGTTTGTTTTGTTTTTGTTTTTATCATGTCAGAAGCGACTTGAGAAACTGCAAGTCACTTCTGGTGTGAAAGAATTAACAATCTGCAGAGACGTTGCCCAAGGGTCACCCGGATATATTACCATCCTGTGGGAGGCTCCTCTCGTGTCCCTGCATGGGAAGCTGGAACTGACAGGCAGGAGTTTATTTATTTATTTATTATTTCGCATTTGTCTGTCGCCCCCCCCCCCCCCCAACGGCTCGGTTTAACCCATTGCACCACCAGGCTCCTTATCCCCACAGTAAAATTGCTCAGTTTAACTTAAGTGGCCAATGTAGATGTACCCATAGACTCTTGGATGCATTAATACATCAACCAGATCAATATTTATTTATGTATTTATTTACTGTATTTATAAACGGCCTTTCTCACCCCTTGGGGACCTCAAGGCAGTTTACAACATACTAATGGCAAAAATGCCAATATACAGTACAACAAAGAAACCATAATAGCCCAAATTAAAGAATATTACAATAAGGACAGCAAATTAAGTAACAAGTAAGTAACAACAACAATTTTATTGATTAGCCAGAAGCCATATCAAATACACATAGAACACAGAGACAGCAAAGTAGGATTTGAGGAGAAGCAATCAACTTGGGATAAGATTTTAAGGAATGAAAATAAAACTATTGCGAAAATCTACAAGCTATTGCTGGGATGGAGTATAGAAAAGGAACAGATTAAGCACTGTATGACCAAACGGGCAAAAAATATTGGAAGGACAATTGTGGCGCCCCCACAAGGTGTAGGTTAGAGCCTCAAGCAAAGGAAAAGGCTACCTTGCGGATAGACTCTTTCCCCAAGTTATAGTTTAGATAGAGTATGTTAAAGTGTTCACATTTCTGTGATGTTTTTGGTTATGCATTGTTATTTGTTATAGTTATTTGATATTCCCACATTTGGGAATCTGACAGGGAGTGTGGCGCCCCTATGGGGCTGATTTTATATCTGTATTTTGTATTTGGTTGCCCTTTACCTGCATGGGCCTTTGTTTCACCTTTCTACCATGTGGACAAATGGGAGGGGCTGTGTCTTGGCCCCAAACCTGACATCTCTGCCCCTAACTCCTCCTCTTCCAGAGGTCACATGAGAGGCAGGACTTCCTTTCTGGTTCATTCCAGAAGAGCACACGGACATAGCAAGGTTAAATCTAAGCCATTGCTGTGACAAAGCACCTTAGTTCACCTACTAAGCCTAACCTTCGCTCTCAACTGAAGCCTGCAGTACAAAGGAGGACCTGTCCTCAACATAGACTGCGGATTTTGGGGGTTTTACAGGACTTTGTGGGCCTACAAAGCCAGAGGGCAACAGGAAACCTGGAATCGAAGAAAGGTACCTTCACTCTGCATAAGGCAAGTGGACGCAATCCCTTTGTTTAAAGGACTTTCTTTTGCAACCAACTAAGCATTTTGGGCCACCAGCATTTTTACTGGTTGTTATTCAATAAATCTTGGTTTTGGTTCACTATTTTGAGTCCAGGACCAGCACTCATTATTAAAGATATTCCAAGTCTCTCTGTACGTGGGACGGCTTTTCTCTACATTCAGGGCCATAGCTTGCAATGTCCATCCTTTTAAAGCCCATTTTTAGGCCTTGAAGACAGAAGAACAATAATGTTAGAGGAATGGGAAATAATGTGGAATAGAAAACTAAAATACACCTACGCTTATGATTTAAAAGATAATTGGCTAAAAATGATGTATCAATGGTACATGACCCCAAAGAAGATAGTGAGAAACAAGAAGGATCTTTATACCATACAGTATGTGGTGGTCATGTGACAAAGCAAGAGGATTTTGGAAAGAAATTCATGAATTATGCCAAAAATATTGAAAGAAAAATTTCCAATGTATGCCGAGTATTTTTTTATTGGGGATGACAAACATGAACTGGAATACAAATAAAGATAAACTCTTCACATATGCAACTACGGCAGCAAGGTTAGTCTATGCCTGAGTATGGAGACAAAAAGACCTACCATCAAGAGAAGAATGGATTGAGAAAATGCTAGAAATTATGAGCATGGATAAATTAACATCATTAGTCTCTAAGTCACAAGGTAAATATATAAAAATAACAGACTGGACTCCTTTCACAGAATGGCTGAAGGAAAATAAAGTTAAATTATTAATCAAAATAGAAGAAAGCTGACAGAAGATGCCATCGCTGAGGATACAACAAAAAGCAGCAAAAGGAACTATAAGAAAAATTAAAACGAATATAGAGAAGAATGGAACTACAAATACCCTAATACCTAACCCTCTCTGTACCTCCCCATATTTTCCACCCCTTTTTTCCTCTCTCTCTTTCCCTTCTTCTCTTCTCTTTTCCCCCCGTCAACTACCCCTTTCCCTTCTCCCCTGTTTTTACTCCCTTTTCCCACTTTTTAAAAATGTAATTTGGAAACTTTTAATAAAAATATTAAAAATGAATAAAAGAAATCATAATAGCTCTTTACCACATATAACTATGAACTTAAAATAATCAAAATAATTAAACATAAGAGATACATTAAATTTAAACATTTAGACCAGGGCTGTCCAACTGGCGGCCCTGGGGCCGGATCCGGCCCCCCAGCCTGTTGGACACGGCCTTTGCTATGCCCCCAGCCACCATTTTAATTTTTTTTAAAAATCTAATTTTTTTAAAAAAATGGCGGCCGGGGGGGGGTGGGTGAGGTGGGGCAGGAAGAGAGCTAGCCGCCTTCTGCTCTTTTTCGGCGGCTCCCCCGCCCTAGGAAGGGCGGGGAGCCACTGGAAGGAGTAGGCGGGCGCAAGGGCAGCGCGTCACAGGCCTGGCGTGACGCGCTGCCTCTGGCGCCGCCTACTCCTTTTCGGCGGCCCTCCTAGGAAGGGCGGGGGAGCCGCCGAAAAGGGAAGAGGCGGCGCCAAGGGCAGCGTCACGCCAGGCCTGTGACGCGCTGCCCTTGGCGCCGCTTCTGCTCTCCCTCCTCCTTTTCCGGCGCGTGCCTTTCCGGGCGCCCACGGCCATTTGACAGCCGCGGTGCCCGGAAAGAGGAGGAGGAGGGAGAAATTCCTTCTCCACAGCGTCAAGCCGGGCAAGAGGCATGGCGAAATCGCCGTGCCTCTTGCCCAGTTTGACGCTGCAGAAGGAAGGGAGGCGCAAAGGGGTGCCCCACTCTGCGCCTCCCTTCCTTCTCCACAGCGTCAAGCCGGGCAAGAGGCATGGCGAAATCGCCGTGCCTCTTGCCCAGTTTGACGCTGTAGAAGGAGGGAGGAGCAAAGGGAACCCCTCTTGCTCCGCCCTCCCTCCTACAGCATCACTCCGGGGATCGGCCCCGCCCCCTGCGATTGGCCCCACCCCTGCAGTTGGCCCCGCCCCCCGCCCCGGCCCGCCAGGTGGTCAGTCAGTAGACGTCCGGCCCTTGGGCCTATAGAAGTTGGACAGCACTGATTTAGACAAAGCACACAAATCATCCTAGTATAAACGTTAAAATCATATGAGCCAGAAATCATATACCATACATAATCAGTATGTGGCCCACATGTTGTTTTTGATCTGGCTAGTGCACAAGATTCTGCCCATAATAGCATTGAATTTTTGCTGTAAGCCGGTCTGAGTCCCTCAATAGCGGTGAGAAGATGAGGCTACAAAAGTTTTAAATAAATAAATAAATAGTGAGTTTTCCTACTTCTCAGGAAATATTTATTTATTTATTTATTTATTCAGATTTCTTGGCCGCCACTCCCAGGTGGCTCGGGGCAGCTCACAATCGAACAAATCACAACACATTATACAATTAAAACAAGTTAAAATCGCAGCATTAACAACACCATCAACCAGAACCACTAGACTAGCTTAGGTAACGAAAGCCTGCCGGAGCAGCCAGGTCTTGCAGGCCTTCCGAAACACCATGAGGTTGCGAAGAGACCTGATCTCCAGTGGTAAGGAGTTCCAGAGTGTGGGCGCAGCAATGGAGAATGCCCTTCTCCTTGTCGAAGTCAGGCGAAAGGCTCAGTACAAAGAGAAGATCCTGCTCTTCTGATCTCAGTGATCTCACGGAGCAGTATGGTAGGGTTCCCATATGTCCCTTATTCTAAGGGACGTCCCTTATTTTGGCCCTAAAATTTGTGTCCCTTATTTTCAGGCCCTGTCCCTTATTTTTGATTAGCAGGACAGGACTGGGCGGGGTTGACCAGAGGAAGCTGCACGCTGCGGTTTCTACGGCAATGCCTGCCCGGGGATTCCAACTCGCAGGGCAGCCTGCATCCCCGTTGGAAGGAAGAGGCGATACAGGATTTTTTCAAAGTACAGTAGACTAATTAACCGTTACCCAAGGGGAATGTTGGATCATGTTGGATAAAGATAGTTTCTGGTTGCTTGAGAGTTACTCTTAAAATAGGCCTAGCTGTGCGTCCCAATATTATACAATGCTGTGTATCCCATACTATACTATACCATTACCTATTGGCATAATAATCATGAAGATGTACTGTCTTATAAAATTTATTTTATTTTAATGTTTAGACAGTGCACTTTTAAAGTCAGCAAAGTCAAGTACTAAATACAGATGGAGAAAATTAGGTAGTTCTGATAATGTTTTTTCTGCATGACAAAGCATGCAGAAACCTGCCATGTACTGTTAATTGGGTGTAAGTCAGTTTCTTTTGTGAGTTTCAATCATTATCTTATTCTGTTAATAAAACTATTTCTACCTAATGTTGGAGTTTCAAGTTTTTAATGAAGTGTCCCTTATTTTTGTGAAAAATCCCGTAAATGTCCCTTATTTCTTATATCAAAAAATGGCAACCCTACAGTATGGGGAATTACTAGGAATATCAATATTTTGTATGGGTGGCAGAAAGAAAGGAGTGGGAGGGAATGGCTCTGGCTTCCTACCTGCTACAACCATATCATGGGGTGGGGGTCTGCAATTCCCCAATTTCTCCAGCCAGCATGGCCACTGGTTGTATGGAAGACTCTGAGTATTGGAGTTCCAAAACACTTAGGGCATCATTACAACTGTGGAGCAGCATAGCACTCCATGCCCTTACCATCGGTGGTTGTGGGATCCCTTCCCATGACATTTTCCCGCTATCCTTGGCATCCTCCTGCATTTCCTTGGCTTCTTCTTTGAAGAGTTGGCTGTACACACTGCTGGCATGGAGCCCAATGGGCCCCACCAAAAGTAGCCATGCATCATTTCAGGTGCTCTGAGGGACTCTGCGCCGGCAGTGCCGAGAAATGCTAAGAAGACACTTCTGGACCTCAATGTGGTGAGGTCCTTACACAATGCATTGACAGATAGGCTTAGCTATTTTTATGGCTTTTTCCAACACACACATATACACACCACATCCAAATCACAATCCAATATATTCAAGGCAGTCAAAGCACAATAATAATAAAGTGAAGAGGTGTATCAGGTGATTTTGGCATGATCTCTGATTCAAAGTTGCCTGCAGCCACAATTCCTTGCTGTCTTGCTCATAAAAGTAAGCTAAATTGCTTTGCTCCTATGAGCAACACAGTAAAAACAGCACAATTTCCACCCAAATTGGGTAAAATCTCCTGACTTGATCAAAAACTGGAAAGAACTTAGCCTAGAAATCATTTTTTCAAAGGTTCCCCCATCTTATCTAAATATATTTAATGAGAGATAAGCAAATATATTGGATCATTAATTTTCTTAATCGAAAGAAGGGACTTAGCTTGCTGAATTAGTCATATAGGTTGAAGGGTAAAATTTCTCCTCTCTTGTTTTGTTTTGTTTACAAGTAAGGTATAGGGCAAAAGTGCCATGTCAATGAGGCATTATAACTCTTTGAAAATGTTGTTCTGATATCTTCCAGAACTATAAAGAATCCCACTTAAGGATGGGAATAAAATATTGAAAATAATGCCAGGAATCTCCAGAAAATATTTCAATACAATGGAAACATTATTTGGTTTTTTTTAAAAAAGACAAGAGCGGCAGTAATAAATTCCATAACTTGTGCTGTCTGGAGCAACCCATAGAAAGGTTAGACAGACAAGAGTAGATTCCCTGATACTCCAAGTTACAGCAAATATCATACAGGCTGTATGTGATAAATGAAAGTAAGAAGTTACCAATATATGCCTATTCCTGATATTCAAATGTAATGCTAAAATATAGAGAATCTTTGGATTCTCTATCAAGGATGATTTCTCCCTTCTTCAAAGAGTGCTAACCCCAGGGACCAAGAATATCATCAAAGTGGAGGGACCGTGATCAATGATCAGGAATGCCAAAAATCAAACAGCATCTGGAGCCTCCCTAGTTATTTACTTTATTTTTATTTATTTACTTTATTTATATTCCGCTCTTCTCACCCCGAAGGGGACTCAGAGCGGATTACAGTACACATACTTGCAGACAATCCCTGCAGTTCAACATATGACATATAAACATGTGACATTCATCACAATACAGTACAGTACATACATTTTGACATATTATACATTGACATATTATACATTGACATTGACAGAGGCTAACTTTCCGACCACCAGGGGGAGCAGACGCACTCATTTCTCTCAGCGTTTCCTTCCAACATCCCTTTGTTGTTTCTTCCTCATTCCTCAGCTATTCTTTTTTTAAAAATATATTCTTTATTAGATTTTGCAATTAAAAAAACATAGAAGACAATAGGACATAACATGCATAGACACAAGACTATCCCCCCTCCTCCCCGTATCCCCCTCCCCTAAAAAAACAAACAAAAACATTGGCCCCCTGGTCCCGAGCGATGGACCCTCTTTCTCCTCCCCTAGGATGAGCAGCCTCATCCGTTTTATTTAGACCATCACCGTGACAATTTTAGAGCATCCGACCTGGAAACCGAAAAGAGTATAGTAGCCTTGGGTGGCTCTGATTGAATCTTACACCATGGTCCATTCTTTTTTACAGTCTTTCAAATAGTCTATGATTAGGGACCAATCCATCCTCTTAATCTTATTTTCCTGGTCCATAGCCTGCGTTAGGCAGTCCATTTTCATTATCTCGTGTATTTTTACTTTCCAGTCCTCCAATGATGGTAGTTCCTCACACTTCCAACGTTTTGCCAGGCAGAGTCTTGCCGCTGTGGAACAGTATACAAACAACTTTTCTTTATTATATTCCATATCTACCTCCCGCCCTATCATTCCCAAAAGAAAAGCTTCAGGACTGCATCTTAGTTTCAGCTTCAGGGCCACCTGGAGTTCCTTATGGACCAACTTCCAACAGCTACCTACTTTCTCGCATCCCCACCATTGATGGTAGAAATTTCCCTCCTCAGCCTTGCATTTCCAACATTTGTTGGAGTAGTTTTTATTGTACCTGGCTATCTTCCCTGGTGTTAAGTACCATCTGTGTACCATTTTTAGTATGTTCTCCTTAAGTTCGTACGCATACGTATACTTAAGATGAACATTCCAGATTCTTTCCCAGTTTTTCAAGGGGATCTGTTGCCCTATGTTTTTCGCCCACTTCAACATGCATTCTTTTATTTGTTCTTCTTGGGTTTGCCACTCCAAAATTTTCCTATATAGCATACTAATTTTTTTCTGTTTTCTCACCATCACCCGATCTCAGAAGTTTGGTTTCGTCTCGAAATCCCTCTCTTTATCCTTAAGAAAGATACTCTTAATTTGGGCATAATGATACCAGTTTACGTCTTTGTCCATCTCTTGGACTTCACTAAAGTCCCTCAGTGTCCATTCTCATTCCTCAGCTATTCTTTATGGCCTCATAAATCAGTCTAAATTTGCCTCTCCACTGTAATGTGGTACCTTTATCTCCTACTTGACAAATGTAACTGTCTTTCGGGCTGCAAAGGTCAGCAGCAGGCTACACTTAAGGTCGAGAACCCACCTCGACCCGGGCAGGCCTCGAACTCATGACCTACTGGTCAGAGAGATCTTATGCAGCTGACACTTAGCCAGCTGCACCACATTCCCAGTGCTTGAAAATCACTGCTTCTTATGATACAAATGAACAGACCAAGCCTTTTGCCTTCCAACCCCCGGAATAACGAGACAAGACAACAATAATATGGGTTTACAATTATTGAATTTACCCTCAGCTATTTAGGGCGTAATACCTGGGTCCCCTGGAGATTTAAACCTGGGCAACCTCTAAGGGAAACATCCGGAGAATTCTCTCTCAATTATTGAGACCAGATTCTCCCAATTTTTGGGCCATTCGAAATCACCTAACCCCCTAAAGTTAACCTCTAGGTGAGTGTTTGCGTAATGGCCCACACCCTTAAGGGGTGCCTCAGAAGCAGAATGAGGGAAAAGAAGCTGGCCCACAGTAAGGCCAGCCCCACCCCCTTTTCCGGATGGTTCCAGAGGAACCGCCCAATCTCTTCTCCAGGGGAGGAGGCAAATTGCTCCACCCCGCCAGCTCCACTGGAGTGGTAAAGTCTCATTATCAAACTTTTCCTATTTTAAATATGTTGGACTAAAAACTCCAATCATGTTAAGCCCGTATGGATGATGAGCCTGTATAGATGATGTTCTTTTTAGTTCAGAATTAAGGCAGGCACCAGATTGAATAAATGTACCTCACAAAGGGAAGGGCAACTTCAGCATGTGAGCCAATTTTCTGTCCTCAGAATTCTTCAACGTCCACATAGTTTACCAAAAAGGCCCAAAGATGAAGGAAGTGAAACTAAATGTGGCCAGAAGTCAAATTTTGAACATTTGTGTGGGAGTTGTGTTAACACTGGATGTACCCCATTAAAAAGGGAATCATTGTTGCCCAGAGGGGCTTTTATTTTCTTTTGACCAGGAAAAATTGTGTCCTGTGAAAGTAGGAGTTTGCTATTATTTCTGTTGTGAACTTTCAGGTTATTAATTAGTTAATGCAACCCTATACTATCTAGAAAGATGAAAATAGCCTTGCATTTGGTCTCAGTACTACAATTTCCCACCCCTGAAAAAAGATCAAAAGAAGAGAGCAAAAAAAAAACTTAGCTTGCCAATGAAGTCCAAGAAAAAAATCTACCTGATCTCAAATATAATGTTAATCCAGATTATCAGACAAACTGCATATTCAGGGACCGTGGTAGCACAGAGGGTTAAACCACTAGCTGCAGGAAAACGACTAACCGGAGAGTTAGGGTGAGTTGGGGCGAGCTCCCACTGTTAGGCCTAGCTTCTGCCAACGTAGCAGTTTGAAAGCATACAATGCGGGTAGATCAATAGGTACCGCCTTGGTAGGAAGGTAAAAGAGTGCCCCGTGCAGACATCCCGGCAAAACATGATTGGAGATTTTTACAGACAACAGACTCTTTAGCATGGAAAAATGGAACAACAGCACCTCCTTATGGCCAGAGTTGAGCATTGCTTCCAAGCGCCAGAGATGAAAGGGTCCTTTACATTTGTCTGTGTATTGTATGTCATAGTAGTTGTTCACTGTGTAAAAAGCATTGACTGTTTGCTTTTGCATCTGTAGATACTGTAATCCACTCTGAGTCCCTATGAGGAGATAGAGCAGAATATAAATAAAGTGTATTAGTATCATTCAGGTGCCAATATAATACATGACATGCTGTGTGATTCCATTAATAGGGAGCCCCTTGTCCTATTGTGTATTTGCTTAAAAATATTAGCATTTGTTTTACAATACTCTGCAGGTTCTCTTTTGTGTATATGTTTGTACAACTGTCATTCCTTTCCTTCTTATGTTGCAGAAGTTTTTTTTTCTTTTGTTGTTGTAACTGTAAGCCTTGCAAAACACAGAGGAGATTTCAATTCATCTGCTTCTTCTTTTACATTGTGTCTGGCTAATAACAGGGATCTGTTTAGGGCCCAGCTTCAGAAGTCTACTGTTCTTCTACAAAGCACTTAATTCAGGAGAGACCACCCAAGTTATAAGAGGCAATCCAGGTGCTCCGAATTTTTATGGTCAAAATGGTATGCAGGAATGGAGATGACAAATAGCAATACCAACCTGAATGTGTTCAATCTGCCGTAACATAAGCAATCAAATACCTGTTTATAACTGTGAAAACTGTAAGCAGATATTTGGCACAAGAGAACAAGCAATATTGGAATTCACTACCTCTGGACATTCACAGAATGCATTAAAACATAGTTTTCTGGCATGCCTTCCAGTGCCAAAAGTAACACATTAGCAGAGGCTTCCTAATCCCAAAGAATGGAAACAGTCAACTGGAATACCCTCTCAGGGACCAGCTCCATGGGATCTGAACAGAGGCTGGAAATATATATTTCTAGGGTATAGCTCCCATAATTCCAAAGCTGTCACGGCATCTGGACAGCAAAGCTCACTGGAAAGTATCTCAGTCCTTTGTTGTTGTTGTTGTTTTAGATATTATAGTACAACCTTTGTACCTGTGAGACCCACAGTTTCACTTACCTGCATTTGACAAAATGCTGACAGGTTTTCTAAGTACTCTGGGTGATTTTATGGTATGCTTCTGCCTCTGGGGACTTTGGGGCAATTCTATGGTAACTTCTGGCAGAGATTGTTCATTTTAATAAGGTTCACTATTATTTGTGGTTTTCTGTTTCCATGGTAATTCAAGGAATGCATCTCCCACAGACAGAAGGGTCTTACTGTAATCCTTTTCTGGCAGAGAGGATCATAGTTCACTTTTATTACATGGGAACTTTCCATGGTAATAATCACCCCAGTGCCGGATCTTACTGTAATTACTCAAACTACAACTTTGTACATGGGAACTGGGATGATCACCACATATTCAGGGGCGCATCTGGCCACCAAATGGGGCGCCCCAGTCTCTGGCCCCATGGAAGGTGGCCCGCCCGCGCTGTACCAAATGGGCATGCATGGAACCAGACGGCTCCGTGCATGCACATGCGGCATGGAACCAGCAGCACCAAATGCACGCGCGCGGAACCAGCTGGCTCCGCGCATGCGCACCCACCACGGCGTGGAAGCAGCTTGCTCCGCACATGCGTACCCAGCGCAGGCGAGGAGGCGAGAGCGACAGCGCATGAGGCCAGAGAGAAGTAGGGGTAGGGATTATTTATTCATTTATTTCATTTAGTTCATTTATTTATAATATATTTATAATGTATTTATAATATATTGTTGTTGTTGGTGGGGGAGCGCAAAAAATTGGTCGCTTACCATAGAGAATTACCTTAGTCCGGCCCTGATCACCCCCATACCATGGCCCCAATGAAAATCATACACACACCTACCTTGATAATTTTTAAACATTGGCAATAGTGACTAGGGAATGCTGCAACTTTCATTAGGTTACAATCATGGGGAAATCTCTATATCCCATAGGCCCGAAGGCATCCATTTAATAGGATTTCTAAAAGTTAATGTCCAAAATTTCCTTACTCTAGTTTTAAAGGGATAACATACAATTGCCACTTTAGTCTCCTTATTGCCCAACGAAGTTCAACTTTGTTAAGAGTATCTGAGATACAGTGCTTGTTAAGTATTAAAAATGAATTTGAAGATAGACTTCCTTAATGAAGATCTTAGTTGTGAATGCACTAGGCGGCTTGAAGTAGCCATTCACTCTTGACTTCTATCCCTACCCTCACCACAGATCTTGGATAGAGACAGCAAGTCTATTGTAGACCAGAGAGCTCTACCTGTTGCGCAATCATTCCACTACAGCACAACCTTGTTAACAAAGCCATCCCTTGTCTCCATAAATGAAGATACTTTCTTTGGGTAAGACATTCAAAGGATAAGATCTCCAGTCACTTTTTTTGGAGCTGGCAGTAATCACCGCTGTAAATGCAGATCTGCCCAAAGCAGCCAGAGGAAACAACCAATATAGGCTGGGCAAACAGGGGAAATTTTGGTCAAATCATACATTTTTTTCTATTGCTAGAAATAATTACTCCCCTCCCCCTCCACAAAAAAATACCATAAGCATAGAGGACTGATTTCTAACAGAAAACCAAGCATGAACCAAGCTCTAACCTTTCATCCATCTCACCATGGTCCCTATCAAAGTCCAGGGGCCTGTACCTATAACACTGTGTAACACAATGTTTGCTCCTGGGTTATAAATGTCATTTACTAATTGGTTCTATTGTTTAAAAAACATGGGAAAGGTTTATTAAACAGCAATACATTGTTTTTTGCAGGACATCCCACAGCACATTTTTCTATAGTTTTTCAATGAATTTCTCATACAGTCTCAACCAATCCAACATAGTTTGTGACAGCCTTAAAAAATGAAATTTCTGGAGTAAGACTACGACTTTCAAAATACTATTGAACAATTACACAGGAAGTAACATTTTCAAACCAGTAATAGAACATTTTTCAAATTATGTTACATACGTAGTATCATTGTTGCTAGTGCCAAAAAAAAAAAGCAATTTATGTATTGCCACTAGAGAGAAATAAATGATAGGCACAGCATCCCCAGCTGAGATTGGGACCAGGGCATAGCTGCAAAGAGGTAAAGCCTCCCAACTATAACACTGCCAAGCAATGATGGTGAATAATTACAAGTAATTTATTAAGCAAAGCTTGGTTTATCCACCAGGGCAAGATCCCTTTGTTCTTATGTTATCTCCTCCTGTCTGACATTTAGCATCCATCATTGTTCAGCAAGAGCACTTAATCAGTTATCTAGCACATTCCATCATTCAAACATCCTATTATCTATTGTAATGTGGTCTCGATGTAACATAGGCACTATATAAAGAGTATATCATTTGCATTCTTGGCTGAATATGTGCCCTGCCCTAGCTTTATACATTGAAACTTATTTTATAAATCCTTTATTTAAAAAGCAAGACATTAACATTAATAATCTTTGCAGCACTTTTCCTATGCCATGGCTTTGCACAGAACGAGGGAGAAGGGGTTGGCATCACACCATGCCAGCCCCTCCTTCCCTTCCAGAAAGTTCTGCGTAACCATCCAATCTCTGCTCCGAGGGGAGGAGGCAAAATTGCTCCACCCCCCAACTTGTTGAACAATGTTGAACACAAATGTTTCTACCTTGTGTTCAACATTGTTCTGTTGTGCTTTGTCTAAGTGCTTTGTCAACTTGTTGGGGGGTGAAGTGTATAATCTTTGCAGCACTTTTCCTAGAAGAAAAATGTGGGTGTGTTGTACTTTTTTCTTGTTCTCTGAGAACAACATGGGCTCCTTGGGAAGCTACTGAGATGAATTTCGAAACCAAACCTCTTGTACTGATAATATTTGTTTATCTGTAAAGTGTATTGTCCAAGGACAAGAAATTCCAGTCCTAAGGAGTAAAGTTTGAAAGCTAAACCATTAATAGAACTGCGTTGTTGTAGGTTTTTTCAGGCTATATGGCCATGTTCTGACGTTTCGCCTGCATCTATGGCAAGCATCCTCAGAGGTTGTGAGGTCTGTTGGAACTAGGAAAATTGGGTTTATATATCTGTGGAATGTCCAGTGTGGGACAAAGAACTCTTGTCTGTTGGAACTAGGTGTGAAAGTTTCAACTGGCCACCTTGATTAACATTTGATGGCCTGGCAGTTTTTAGGGGTGGCTTGTTAGTGCCTGGGGGAATCCTTTGTTGAGAAGTGATTAGGTGTCCCTGATTGTTCCCTCTCTGGAGTTTCCCTGTGTTGGGATGATGTTTTGCTGTTATAATTTTAGAGTTTTTTTAAATACTGGTAGCCAGATTTTGTTCATTTTCATGGTTTCCTCCTTTCTGTTGAAATTGTCCACATGTTTATGGATTTCAATGACTTCTCTGTGTAGCCTGACATGGTGGTTGTGAGAGTGCTCCAGCATTTCTGTGTTCTCAAATAATATGCTGTGTCCAGATTGGTTCATCAGGTGCTCTGCTATGGCTAACTTCTCTGGTTGATTTAGCCTACAGTGCCTTTCATATTCCTTGATTCGTGTATGGGCGCTGCATTTGGTGGTCCCTATGTAGACTTGTCCATAGCTGCATGGTATATGGTAGACTCCTGCAGAAGTGAGAGGATCCCTCTTGTCCTTTGCTGAACATAACATTTGTTGGATTTTCTTAGTGGGTCTGTAGATAGTAGGTCTGGGCTATCCATTGTTCTAAATGGTTCTAAAGTACTTACAAAACTACATTTTTGGTGGTGAAAACTAGGTGCTTCTACAGTGTTGCTAAATTTTTGGTGGTGAACATTTCAGAACTCTATCAAAACTTTCAAAATTTCATTATTATTTGATCATTGGTGATTTTTAAGTCAGAACCAATTAGGAACTGCCATTTATAACAAAATTTTGAAAGTTTTGTTAGCGTTCTGAAATGTTCACCTCCAGAACTTTAGCAAGACTATAGAAGCAAAGTACCAGTGCCACTTAGTTTTCACCACAACAAATTTAGTTTTACAAGTACTTTAGAACCATTTAGAACCATGGATTGCCCAGGCCTACTATCTACAGACCCACTAAGAAAATCCAACAAATGTTATGTTCAGCCAAGGACAAGAGGGATCCTCTCACTTCTGCAGGAGTCTACCATATACCATGCAGCTATGGACAAGTCTACATAGGGACCACCAAATGCAGCGCCCATACACGAATCAAGGAACATGAAAGGCACTGTAGGCTAAATCATGTATGTTGTGTTTCCTCATCAGCTTCCCTATGCAGCCAGTGGTTCCCTTGATGTATGGCAAGAACACTTTTCCTCTGGGTGGATCTTTGTTTTTACTCTCGTGGCTTGTTCTACGTCTTGCAGCTCTTCTGGGACAGCTAATCACCTCTAAACAAAATATTCACTCAGGCACTAACAAGCCACACCAAAAAAACTGCAGGCCATCAAATGCTAATCAAGGTGGCCAGTTGAAACATTCACATCTAGCTCCAACAGACATGAGTTCTTTCTCCCATCCTGGACATTCCACAGATATATAAACCCAATTTTCTTAGTTCCAACAGATTTCACAAACTCTGAGGATGCTTGCCATAGATGCAGGCGAAACATCAGGAGAGAATGCCTCTAGAACAGGCTGGTGGCTAGCAGTTGAAGTCCAAAACACCTGGCCCTCCAGGTGTTTTAGCCCGGGGAAAACCTACAAAATTACTCAGCCATGAAAGTTGAAATATCTGCACTTTCAACTGAAAATTCAACAAAAGGAATAATCCAATGATTCTATCAAACTCTGGGCTCATCTACATGGGTATTAAAATTAGGACTAAACCTGAGATGGTTTCTGTCTTTCTTCAAAACATTCCTTCCCTTCTGGTGATATTATGAATGAAACTGGCTTTGTCTCACTTCAGTAAAACTCAAGGGATGCTCTGGAGTTTGTTTAAATCAGATGCGATCCAGCTGCCCACACTGCCAAAAAGCTATGGGATACTCTGAGTTTCAAGCAACTCAAGAATGGTTAAAGTCTTATTCAGACTAATCCACTCTCCACATAGGACACCATGGCCATCAATTTTTTTCTTGCACAGATCAAAACAGAACAAAGGGGAATGATTATGTCTGTGTCACCACCAGTACCATTCCCAAAGGTCTCAGTCAGATTGAACAGTATGGACTTCTACTACAGTAGGCTTGGCTGGGTGCGCATGGCCACTTCTGGAAGCAATCCAGAGCATTTACTAACCAGTATAGACATGGACTAATGCATGTTGTTTTGTGAAATCTTCTATTTTGGATAAATGACACAAGCAACTGATGTGGCTAACCACTTCGTAACTCGGAGCTTCTTTAGCATCCTAGGATGCCTCCCCACCAGTCCAGCAACAGATGGACATGCTACTCATCACATGATGTTGCTGGACTTCCAGAAAAGGCCCTGATCACAAAAAGGAGTGGGACCCCCCCCCCCTGGTCTCCTGGCACATCATTTCTACATTTCAGGAGGATTCAATGACTATCTTAATGGTAGCTGGATGAGGTGTTTTTTAAAGATTTATTTTTGAGGGCTTCGGGGTGGTTGCATACCATCCCAGAAGTTACTGGGGTTCATGTAAAAAAAACCCTGGGAAATCTGGGGTTTTGTTTTGGTTTTTTGTTTTGGGGGGAGGGGTTGAGGGTGGACAGAACAGGCCCAGATTACCCATAAGGCCACCCTAGGCCATGGCCTAGGATGGCAGCCATGGCAGGGCAGCAGGTCCGGATCCCCCAAAAAAAGTTTTTTTAATTTTTTTTAAAAATTCAAAAAAATTCAAAAAAGTGTGCATGCGCGCGGCGGCAGCGGCATCCACGGCCGCCCCACCACACACACCCCTTTGCTCTGCTCCCCTCGGCTCCAAAGGCTCTGCCCCCGGCTCCACCCTGCCCCTCGCTCCACTTGCTGGATTGGGGGGGATGTTGTCTGCAACCCCCCTGCTTTGCTGTTGTCCCTTTCCCAGATTCTTTTGCCCCCTTCCTTCCCCTCCCCTCCTCCAGCATGGACCCACTGCTGACTGCTCATGTCTCGCCCTGGAAAAGGAGGCATCCAAATCGCGGCTCTTCTCCGGCCCTGAAGAGCGTCGTCCCCATGGCCATGGTGAGAAAGGCGAGCGATGCCTAGTTTGGGGCGGGGAGGGGGGCTATGGAGCCCTCCCCTTTCCCTTTGAGAAGCGAACCCAGCTCTTGCTCGCGCTCTCTCTCTCCCACCGCATGCCGCATGTCATTTATGCAAGAAGAGCCCCGGCGGCCTCTCAGGCAGCAGCTGGAATGCGAGACATCAATCGTGATGCCATGGGAGCCTGACGCAGCTGACCCCCGTCCCCTGCCCACCCCGCCGCCACCGCTGTCTGGGCTGGAGAGAGAGAGAGAGAGGGCGTGTGATTGTGTGCGAGGGGGATTGTGCCCAATGGAGCAGGCAGGCAGGCAAGGAGGGAAGCGTGCTTGTGTGTCTCGCACCTCGGCAGCCAGCACGCGCACTCGGACATGAAAGCAGCCTGCCTCGCCAAGGGCCCAGCCACGCCGAAGGAGGGGACGGAACGGAGGGAAGCCCTGGGCTGGAGGGGCTTCCCAAGACGATTGCCTCTGGGGTGGGGCTTTCTTTCCTCCTCCTCCTCGCGCCAGCAAGGAGGCGGGGGCTGGGCGGAGGCGGGGGCCGGGCGGAGGCGGGGGCAGGGGCAGAGCCTTTGGCCTAGGGTGCCAAAAGGCCATGATCCGGGCCTGGGACAGAAATGTGTGCCAAAGCAGGTTAAAAAGCCCACTTTGGCATGCATTTCTTGCCTGCCTGGAAGTGTCCTGAATTTATCTACAATATTTGCAGTTACTGGAGAAGGGATTTTTTTTCCCCCAGCAGCTCTGTATTGTTATGAGATATCTCTTTTATCCTAAATCAAGGCCAATCCATTCCTAAATATTTTTTTGTTATGTTTTGAAATAGCTTAAACTTTGTTTGAAATGATACATTCATTTAAAAAATGAACATATTACAGATTATTATTCGGTCTTGTATTCGGTCTTGTATGCCGCCACTCCATCTTGCAATCATTTTAACTGATAATTTTCAACTCTCCATGAGGATATTATTATAGAAACTGTCCTAGCAAGGGCCTAAGTTTCAAAAGAATTATATAGGGCAAAATATGTGTGAAAGTACATTGCCATCCTCCTTTTCAATCCTCAAGAAAGCAATGGCTCAGCAATTTAAAAGGGGGAAATTGTATATGGATTCCCCTGAGAAAGCTGATGAATATTGAGTAAATTTCTAATGTGCTTGTGTCATGGAGATTTTGCCCATTATCCATTCTATCACTCATGCATCCTTATCTTTTTGGTTGTGAAGTTGGTTGTTCTGGGAACAAATCATCTGTTTCAATAGCCTTATATTTATTTATTTATTTATTTATTATTCGATTTTATATTCCGCTCCTCCCTGCAGGCTCGGGGCGGATCACAGATGCAAAGCATCTTCCGAGCGCAGTGATCTCGGGGGAACATACGGGGTAAGGCGGTCCCTCAGGTACACAGGCCCCAGACCGTATGACCTAGGTCCCTTCCCACACAGCCATATAAACCAGAATATCAAGGCAGAAAATCCCATAATATCTACTTTCGATTGGGTTATCTGAGTCCACACTGCCATATAGAATCATAGAATCGGAAGAGACCTCATGGGCCATCCAGTCCAACCCCCTGCCAAGAAGCAGGAAATTTGCATTCAAACACCCAAACAGATGGTCATCCAGCCACTGCTTAAAAGTCTTCAAAGAGGGAGCCTCCACTACACTCCGGGGCAGAGAATTCCACTCCTGAACAGCTCTCACAGTTAGAAAAATTTTCCTAATGTTCAGGTGGAATCTCGTTTCCTGTAATTTGAAGCCCTTGTTCCGTGTTCTAGTCTCCAGGGCAGCAGAAAACAAGCTTGCTTCCACCTCTCTATGACTACTCCTCACATATTTATACATGGTTATTACGTCTCCTCTTGGCCTTCTCTTTCTCAGGTTAAACCACTTCCTTAATTATCTTTTCCAGAATCTTGCCTGGTGTCAACATGAGGCTGACCCAACAGCAAATGTACCTATCTTGAAGATAGGTACATTTGCCCTTCTCCAATCTGCTGGGACTTGTCCTGTTCTCCAAGAACTCTCAAAGATGATTGCCAGTGGTTCCCAAATGACTTCCGCTAGTTCTTTCAATACTCTTTCAAGTACAAAGCAGAAAATGTGGGTTTTATTCAGCTGTGTGGAAGGGGCCCCAATGGCTGATAGTTTCCACTGTCACCACTTATTTTTATTACATTTCTATCTTACTTTTTCTCGAATGAGCTGAGGATGGTCTATATAACTCTTATGCTCCCTGATGATCTTAGACTGAGATAGTAACTAGCTAAATGTCACCTACTGCAGTGATTTTCAGCCTTTTTTGAGCCGCGGCACATTTTTTACATTTACAAAATCCTGGGGCACACCACCAACCAAAATGACACAAAATGACACTCTAACACAGTAATGCATATAGTTAATATGTTTTTAAATGTATTTATACACTCAGTGTGAAACCTGGGCCTGTTTCAATGAACACAACATAGATATCCTGGTAGGAATGGCAGAAAGACACAAGCTTCCCACACAGAACTCCTATAACCAAGAGAAAATACTATAAGAGTTTGGTGGGCATTGACCTTGAGTTTTGGAGTTATAGTTCACCTATATCCAGAGAGCACTGTGGACTCAAACAATGTTGGATCAGGACCAAACTTGGCATGAATACTCAATATGCCCCAATATGAACACAGATGGAGTTTGGGGAAAATAGACCTTGACATTTGGGAGTTACAGTTTCTGGGATTTATAGTTAACACACAATCAAAGAGCATCCTGAACTCTTGCAACAATGGAATTGAACCAAACTTGGCATATTGAACTCTCATTACCAACAGAAAGTACTGAAAGGGTTTGCTTGGGAATTGACCTTGAGTTTAGAAGTTGTAGTTCACCCAGAGAGCACTGTGGACTCAAACAATGTTATGTTATGTTGTTGTTTGTTTTCTATCCAGAATCACAATGTTGGAAGGAGGCTCATCACCTTAAGGTCCCTAAAACAGGCATGGGAAAACTTCGGCCCTCTGGGTGCTTTGGACTTCAACTCCCACCATTCCTAACAGCCTGAGGCCATTTCCTTTGGCTGAGGGGGAAGGAAAAGGGCCTGAGGCTGCTAAATGGCTGGAGACCAAAACATCTGAAAGGTCCAAGTTTGCCCATGCCAGCTTTCGACAGAAACCTCTTCCTCCCCCTTTCTTCCCCCTCCTGCCGAACACTTCCTTTTTCTTCTACACTGCCGCTTCTGCCGCCATTTTGATCAAGGGGGCAGCGTGAGCATGTTCAGGAGGGGAGGGGGAGGGAGGAAAACATGACCCGTGCGGGCGCTACTGCGCAGACTCGCCCCAGAGCAAAGTGAGGCAAAGCAAGCAGAGCGAGGCTGGGAAGAAGGGAGCCTGAGTGGAGAAGAAAAAGTGTTTGGCAGGAGGGGGAAGAAAGGGTATTGGAGGTGCCAATTTCCCATGGCACACCTGATGATCGCTCATGGCACACTAGTGTGCCATGGCACACTGGTTGGGAAACATTGACCTACTGTATTCAGTGGTTCAGTGGAGTCTTGAACATGGATCTCAAAAATCCCAGTCCAAAACTCTAATCTCTATATCACCCTGACTGTCAATAACTACTTTCATCTTTCATTATTGTGAATATACAACAACATATAGGATGTCTTCAGCTACTTTTTAATCTTTATCCAGAGTTCATATTTTTTATTACAGTGGGAAATGCAGCATTTCAAAGTTAATTAGCGTTCATTTGGAAAAGTTTTCAAACATGACTTTTAGTGAAGAAAGTTTCAGTAAATTCTGTCCATCAGAATGGAACAAATCCATAAGGCATTCTGACTTCGGTTGTTCTGGAGTGCATTTATCCCTTTCTCTCTCGGTTCGTATAAGATTCACATACAAGATTACATCCATTTTCCATTTAAACATAGCTGCCAAGCTGCTCCCTAGGTAAATGAATGGAAAAATTAAGTCTCCATCCTACTCGAGAAATCCCACTGGTTTTTTTTTTCCTGATGGGTACTTGGCCTCTCTGAAATTGTTAAGACAACATATGAAAATAACATATTTCATTGCTTGGCAACCTGCAAAGTTATTACTTTCATCCAGTTTGCAGAACTAAATGGTGATCTTATCTGAGGCAGATGACCCAGCTGAACTCTGGCTGGCTTAGGAGATTCATTATCCACCAGCTACTTGCCGAAAATGAGTGATGGACAAGCCGTCCAGTTCTGCATTGTCATTTGGAGGAGGGAAATCTCAGTGGATAAATCCTGACAAAAGATTTCATTGACCCAACAATATATTTTCTGCAGAACAGCTCTAGAAATGTTTCATACCTCCTGAATGCGTACTGACCAGAGATGCAGTTTTCCAACACAATATACATTCAAGAGACAGTGAAAATGCAGGGAAAAGGAAGGTATATCTTTACTGCCCTCTTCAGGCCTTTTTTTCCCTCTTATAGCTTTGCAGAAAATCTATAATTTTCACAGTGCTCTAGTAATACAAGCATTACCCTTAAAAGAAAATTATAAGAGTCTGTCATTGCATTCAATACAATCAAGTTTGTACAGCTTTTTCTAGATGATATCTCTGCAGGTTGTAGGGCATAGCATTCATATTTGGAAGCTTCTTCAATACTTCTTATCTCTACATATAAGGAAGAGGAGTTGAATCCTGGGACCATCAGGAAAATCATATGGCATCAAGAAAAAAAGTTTGTTTATTTATTTATTTATTTTGGGATTTATTAATCGCCCATCCCAGTTGACTCTGGGCGATTTACGGTAAAACACAAGCTGAATGTCTGAACATCTTCAAACATCTAAATATCTAACATCTAAAAACATCTTTAAAACAATTAGCATCTAAAACATCTTAAAAAACAATTGACAATCTAACAGTTCTCAGCCGAACGCCCTCTCAAATAGCCATGTTTTGCAAGCCGTGCGGAAATCTTTTAGATCACGGATGGCTCTGATGTAAGGAGGGAGGGCGTTCCAAAGTGATGGAGCGATCACCGAGAAAGCTCTGTGCCGGGTTGATGTTAGATGGGCTTCCTTAGGGCCTGGGACCTGTAGTAGATTCTTTTTTTTCTTTTTTAAAAACTATTTAAATGACATTTAATTTGTAAAAGTCTGCGTTGGGATAAAAATGACTTTTTTTTTTACAGATTACACTATGTAACGTGATCTTTCTTTCCGGGTTATAAATGTCATTACATTTCCTAATTGGTTCTATAGTATTGGACCTGTAGTAGATTCTGATGGTCTGAGCGAAGTGATCTCCAGGGTCGACACGGAGAGAGGCGCTTTCGTAGATATGCCGGCCCTTGGCCATACAAGGCCTTAAAGGTTAGAACCAGCACCTTGTGAATAATACGAAATTCAACTGGAAGCCAATGCAGTCGATATAGGACAGGTGTTATATCGTTCCTCACGGGGGTTCCTGTGAGGAGTCTGGCCGCCGCATTCTGTACCAGTCGAAGTCTTCAGGTCACCGACAAGAGAAGGCCAACATAAAGGGCATTACAATAGTCAAGTCTCGAAGTTACTATGGTCATCCCTGGTTTTTGAAGTGAAAAGACAAGTTTTGACATGAAAAGACAAGTTGAAATGGATTCTAAAGGAGACAAGTAATTTATTGACATTCCAGACTATCAGCATATCTCATATGACTTATCTGATGCTACAGGTGTCCACTTAAAGAGGTCTTCTTCAGGTTAGAAGTTTGCTTTTAGTAGCTTTATGGCACAAGTTCAACTTTTTCCAGTAGAATGATGCATTAACAGAAAGCTCTGTGTATGAGACATCGGCTTGTTATCCAGCCGTTAAAGGTGCTGGAGCACTAGCAGAAAACAAAATATGGCCGCCACAGACATCAATGTGCAATAAAGGTACTTTGAGGAAAAAAACATACGTTTTTAAAATCCTGATAGGTCAAGTAAGGCAGTCAAGACACTTCAAATCAGCGGGTAGTTAAGGTAACCAAGAATCAAATATCTAACACAGCAAGGGAAACAGAAAAATTGAAGTGGAGAGAGTGGGAAAATAGTAATGGAGAATGTGAAGGAAGTCCTGGGGCAGACATAGCTTGAAGTTGGCCAATCAAGCTCAAGGGAGGCTGTGATGGGGAAATTGTATGGGGGTGACAGAATATATCAAAAGGCAGAGGCTTGCCTTGAGAGATCTCAGATACTGTTTTGACACTGAAGCCAACAGGGTATTGAGCTAACACAACAGTGAAACAAAGCAAAGTTGAGCTAACACAGACAAGGTTTGGAGCTAAGGTTTGGATTTGTGAAAGAAGAGAGAACCACCTGTGCTTTTAGGGAGGTTAATTAATATATTAGACTTTAATAGATAAATTTTACTGTTGTTTTAAGCCAGTCTCTGGCTGGCTGCCTAGCCTGAATTGAAGTCAGGCCAGGCCACACATGCCAAACCGAAGAACCCACACATCAACACAGCCATAAGAACACATTTAAAGAGGTCACCCTAAGGCTCAGTAACCCAATACAGCAAGGGAATAATTTGGGAAAACAAGGGTGAGTGGCAGGATTCCTAGGAGTTGGAGTTTAATGGGCAGCCTAGGTTCTGTCACGCAGAACAAGGCTTAAAGATTTGTTGAAGGTTGAAGGAAATTCCATCAATGCACATGATCATATCATATCCAACTGCCATGCTAGAGGTGAATGTTTACTTTTCAATCTTCCTGTTTTTTTAGTATTTGAAAAATCCTTATTTCACTGAGGAAACAGAATAAGCACCTCATCACATTGAGGTACTGAAGTCGGGTGACAGTTAGGCCTGGATTACCCATAAGGCCACCCTAGGCCATGGCCTAGGGTGGCAGCAATGGGGGGGGAAGCAGATCCGGACCCCCCCAAAAAAGTTTTTTTAAAAAATTCAAAAAAAATTCAGAAAAAATTACCAAAAAAAGTGTGCATGCGGGCGGCGGCAGAAGCGCCATCCACGCCCCCCCACCGCCGCCCCCTTTGCTCTCCTCAGCTAAAAGGCTCTGCCCCCACCCCCGGCACCGCCCCACCCCCAGCTCTGCCCCCGCCTCCTCCCCAGTGCGAGGAGGAGGAAGGAAAGCCCCACCCCTGGAGCCGATCCCCCAGGGAGGCCGGCATAGTGGCTTTAGGAGAGAGGGAGGAGCCGTGGGGAGGCCCTGCCCTTTCCTTCCTCCTCCTCGCACCAGCGAGGAGGCGGGGAAGGAGCCGGGGGTGGGACGGAGCCGGGGGCGTGGGCAGAGCCTTTGGCCTAGGGTGCCAAAAGGCCATGATCTGGGCCTGGTGACAGTTGGTGAATCTGTGGGGCAGTGGAGGAAACTGTTGCTCTGTGTACTGCAACTCCCGCTTCCCCATCACACGAGGAAGCTGTCGCTGCCCACCTTTCCCCTGTGCTATCCCCAGCTTACTCAATCAGAACACGAACATTCACCTGTGATCTGAATTCTTCCTCCCAGCACGCTTTCAACATGGAGTCATCACAGAGCCGCGCCAGAAATAGCCCTATGTCATGTGATGGGCTCCGTACCGGCTCCGTGTTGAACATGTCCTATGAAGGGGCAAAGGCCCCATGTGATGAGGTTGCTAATCTGTGAAAGCCTATGCTACCAACTTCATTCAGCTGGACTATAAGATGCAAGATCTCTTTTCATACTTCTGCACAATCATTAAAGGTACAAAGTCCTGACCTTTTTTTTTCAACTAGTGATGCTATGAAAGAGGAGGCTAACAAAATGATGCATAAAAACCATCCATGCAGTTTGAACATTCCAGAGTCAACAATGACTTTTTAAACTGCTATTCAAACTAACCAAATGCAAAGGACCAGTTAAGAGCTTCCTAAGCTGCTAGCAGCTTTTTCAGAGGCTTCTGGGAGGTAGGGCATCAAAGACGATATGCTGAATGGGATTTTCCTACTTCTTGGCAGGGGGTTGGATTGGATGGCCCATGAGGTCTCTTCCAGCTCTATGATTCTAAGTGCATAAGTCACTTTTTCTACAGTGCTTCATGATCTGGGTTCTGGGTAGCACATTTATTGACATCCATTTATTGTACATAATCCCTCTTTTGTACAGAGCTTCATGATCCTCTGCTTCCGGGCAGCAGTTATTGAATTCCATATGCACAAGTCCATAGTACAGTTATGATGCCATGCTGATATTACTGTATTCTTGCAAGTTTTTTTAATTTAAAAAGTTAAACAGTATTACCTTATGACAAAATGCACATGGCAGTCTCTATTCTCAATGTAGAAGAAAAGAATAAACATTGTGGGGGATGGGCATTGCCAATGATAATGGCATAGTGGTACTCAAGTGTTCTAACTGGAGGTCAGCTGTTACCATCAGTGCTATGGATTTTGAGGAGGCACAAATAGATGCTGAAAGGAAAAATCATGTGGAGAGGAAGACACATCAAGCAAATCTTTTTCATGACCACCTTCCATTTCGAAATCAATGTCCTCATTGTAACAGACCATGTGGATCCAGATAGTCTCTACAGTCACTTACAGACTCACTGCCAAGACTTTACCCTTGGAAGACAATCATACCTGACCATGAGTGACTGCCTCATGGTACTTTAAAAAAAAGAACCAATCATGAAGCAGGGCACAGGAATAGTTAAGGAAGCCATTAATGCAGAGGGAAAGCATGTGAATGAAGACATCAAAGTGCAAATGCTGTAAAGGTGTAGTAGAGAGTGTCAACAATCAGCTAACTTCATGAGAAGAACAGGTGTAGATTTCAAATGAATTTCAAATGGACTAATGTGACCCATCACAGAGTTTTTTTGGCAAGATTTGTTCAGGGACGTTGTCTTTGCCTTCCTCTGGGACTAAAAGAATGTGACTTGTCCAAGGTCACCTTGTGGGTTTCCATGGCCAAGCGAGCATTTGAATTTGGTCTCCAGGATTGTGCTGCCAACACTCAAACCACTACATCACACTGGCACCTATAGTTGAATGAAAAATTAAGGTCAGAAGACATCCTTGGTTTGTAACTGTCAGACTAAATGGGATCTACTCTTGAAAAGCCCACTGGGCAATTCATTCAGTTTTACAGCAAATTTCCTATTTCACTTCTCTTATGGTCTAATCTTTCAGCTAATTTTAAGTTCACACACCAGCCCCTATCTGAGACAATATAAATTAACATTTCAGAAACACATTTAATATCAGTCAGTTCACAAAAATATGGTAATCTATTGTGTCCCCTTTCCCCACTAATGTTCTATTTCTATTCAAAAAGCCAAAGCGAGTGTATTTTGCAAGATTTATTCTTCCATATAAAAATCTTGACTCCAGCCTCATAGAACAGAACTATGTCCCTTGACATCAGACTTAAATGTTAATGTATATTTTATTATAATGTATTGGCATCAGATTTTAATTTCTATGTGGCATTTCCATCTAGCTGTCCCTTATTAAGTTTTTCTTCCTTCCTTCCTATTCCCATTATTCTGCCAAAATACAGAAATAGATACAATAAAAATAACACTCAGCATTTACAGAAAGTTTTTGGAGCATTTTCAGTGTACATCCCACACACTGGCTCCTACTATGCTAACAATTACAACACAATGATTCCAACTGCCATGCAACATGTTATAGATTTGTAGTTTAGAGAGCGGTACTTCGAATTCTCTTGTCATAGAGCTCTAGTGCCTTTTGTACTAAAACCCTAGCATTCCATAGAACGCAGCTATGGCCATTCACAGTGCTATAATTGTGAAGTATGAAAGGACCTGCATTCAACAGCCAATAGAGGGAAGCTATTTTCAATGGAAGTGTGTCTGAGTGACAGGTTTCCTCATCCATCTGCAGCTACGCAACAGTGAAAGGTGCTTAGTGATTAAACCCAAGTGTAGGGGAAAGCAAAATATTGATGGTGGTGGTGGTTACAGCTGAAGGAGAGCTCTTCCTCTTCTATTTCCATTCAATGGTTGTCTCTTATTTGCTTTGCAACCCACCTCACCAGAAGCCACTGAATATGGCCATATTGAGAAGCCCACTTCATACCAGTAATAAGTGTTCGAGCAAAGGGTTAAAAGTGGGTTACCATACCCATGAGGCCAGACTCTGGGGAAAGGTGCCTGTCTGTCAGTATGACCACTCTTGGTCAGATATATCCAGACATCATTTCTCTCCAATATAACTGCTTATCTACATGGTACTACTTACAGAAGCAAGCATGAGAATGCTCCCTACTTGATCCTCACAACAACTCTGGGAGAGAGACTGACCCAAGGTCAGCCAGCGAGTGTTGCAGCCCATTCAAGAGCTAGACCTGGATCATCCCAGTCCAACACTGGGCACTACATACAACCTATTTGAATTTTTCACACTTCAGCTGTGGTGGGTTGTAATCATCCAACATCAGCTAACCTGATTGAGAAGGTCCTAGGAATGTTTTTAATCCCAAGCAAATATCTCAGCCCTCAACCATGCCAATATTAAGGGTTCAAGACCTTTTGTGTGTGTGTTTTCTAATGAAGATTTTTGTGCTAATCACACATTACTACTATAATGTGATATAGCACAGAGATATAGCACAGCGGTAGCAACAGCTGTGCTTACAATCTGAAGGTTGCATGTTCAATTCCCGGGCTGGTCTAGACACCCAGCTGTGAGACCTGTCCACTGTTCACCCAACAGTTCGAAAACAACTCAGCTGTGAATAGATAAAACTGGGAACCTCCAAGCGGGGAAGGATTTTTACAAAGAAAGGACTTACAATGCCTAAATAAAAGTAAGATCGGCTGTGGGAAGGTGGAATGCGGAAAAACAGAGGCTCTCTGTCATGAGGATGAAGCAACAGCACCCCCTTATGACGTAATAACGCAATCACACCCTGTGACGCATCCTGTGACGCAGCCAGAAGAAAAATCCTTCTAATTGTACTTGTTATATGTTGCACATTATAAGTAATTGTATGTAAATCCGGTAGGGACTGTCTGCCGTATGTGTGATGTAATCCGCTCTGAGTCCCCTTCGGGGTGAGAAGAGCAGAATATAAATAAAGTGTATTATTATTATAATTAAAACAGTGAAAGAAAGATGAAACAAAGTTTAAAAATTACTTCTTTTCTCTCACCTCAACATTAAGGCCATAGAATACTTTTTCACTCTAGAGCAGGGGTGGGCAATTACCGGCCCTCCAGGTGTTTTGGACTTCAACTCCCAGAAATCCTAGCAGCTGGTAAACTGGCTAGGATTTCTGGGAGTTGAAGTCCAAAACACCTGGAGGGCCGGTAATTGCCCACCCCTGCTCTAGATGACGGTGACAAGTGATTTCTCCATTATCCAGCAAGAGACAGCAAGAGGGAAGAGGGATAGCAAGACCATATACAGAGGAGGGGAAGAAATTAAATTAAACTCTGCTGTCTTACACCTCTTTAGACTTATTTTGAGAATAAATTTGCCTTACTTTAAGAATTCTTTGCAGGGCTTCCTGGGCATTTTAGATAAATAATGTGTGTGTACACAAAACTATGTACACAAAATCTAATATGCAGATAATCAAAATGTGCACTGTTTAGTCCAAGGGGAATACATACGTTAGGCAAAATGCATAAATAAATTTGTCTATTAGGAAAAATGCATAAAATATGCATAATTTTCAGGGGGAAATAATGTCCCTCATGCTGATAAAAACAAGGATGTGGAGAAAATACAGCTGGCATTCAGAGAAAAAACATCAATTAAGACTGAGGTTTGTCACATCCCTAGAACTAGAATGGCACAGAGGCAGGCAGGTAATGCAAAAAGGTGTAGAAGAGGCTACACGGAACTGTATGCATCAACAGTCTACAACTAAATGGTGGTAGTACTTCTAAGCAGATGTGTGGATGGATTTCCAAATGAGAATTAAATGTGTCCCCTATGTTATTTAACATATACATGAAGCTATTGGGGGAGATCATCTGGAGTTTCGGGGTGCAGTGTCATTTGTACGCAGATGATGTCCAGCTCTGTCACTCCTAGGGTTGCATTTTTTTGATATAAGAAATAAGGGACATTTACGGGATTTTTCACAAAAATAAGGGACACTTCATTAAAATCTTGAAACTCAAACATTAGGTAGAAATAGTTTTATTAACAGAATGAAATAATGATTGAAACTCACAAAAAAACCTGACTTATACCCTCTTATACCCAGAAACTGTCTTTATCCAACATGATCCAACATTCCCCTTGGGTAACGGTTAATTAGTCTACTGTACTTTGAAAAAGTCCTGTATCACCTCTTCCTTCCAACGGGGACGCAGGCTGCCCTGCGAGTTGGAATCCCCGGGCAGGCATTGCAGTGGAAATCGCAATGCGCACCTTCCTCTGGTCAACCCCGCCCAGTCCTGTCCTGCTAGTCAAAAATAAGGGACAGGGCCTGAAAATAAGGGACACAAATTTTAGGGCCAAAATAAGGGACATCCCTTAGAATAAGGGACATATGGGAACCCTAGTCACTACTTTCCATCTATTACTAAGGAGGCTGTTCAAGTCCTGAACTGGTACTTGGCCACTGTAATGGACTGGATAAGGGTGAACAAATTGAAACTAAATCCAGACAAGAAAGAGGTACTCCTGGTCATTCGTAAGGCCGAACAGGGTATAGGATTACAGCCTGTGCTTGACGGGGTTACACTTCCCCTGAAGGTGCAGGTTCGCAGTTTGGGAGTGATCCTGGACTCATCGCTGAGCTTGAAACCTCAGGTCTTGCCGGTAGCCGGGAGAGCTTTTGCACAGTTAAAGCTTGTGCACCAGCTGCGCCCGTACTTTGGGAAGTCTGACTTGGTCACAGTGGTCCAGTCTCTGGTTACATCCTGTATAGACTATTGCAATGCTCTCTATGTGGGGTTGCCTCTGAAGACTGCTCAGAAGCTACAATTAGTCCACATGCTCGGCAGCCAGGTTAGCAGGAGCGGGGTACAGGGTGCGCACAACTCCCTTGTTGCGCCAGCTTAACTGGCTGCCAATTAACCTCCAAGCACAATTCAAAGTGCTGGTCTTAACCTACAAAACACTATATGGTTCTGGCCCAGTTTACCTGTCTGAACGGATTCTCCCCTATGAACCATCAAGGATGCTAAGATCCTCCGGGGAGGCCCTGCTCTCAGTCCTGCTATCTTCACAAGCGCATCTGGTGGGAAAAAGAGAGGCCTTCTCTGTGGTGGCTCCTCAGCTGTGGAACTCTCTCCCAAGCGAAGTTAAATCTGCCCCCTCCTTCTTGTCCTTCAGGAGGCTAGTAAAAAGCTGACTTTGGAACGAAGCATTCTCAGAAGAAGGCTGAGACTGATTATAGACCATAATTAATGACCATATTTATAGACTGAGTGAGCTTATGTTTAGTCGGCAATTTGACTTTTATGTATTTTATTCATATGTATTTTAATCTTTTATTGTTGTTGGATGTTTTTAATTCTTATTGTAGCATTGAATCTTTGCTGTAAGCCGGTCTGAGTCCCTCTATGGAGGTGAGAAGATCAGGATACAAAAGTTTTAAATAAATAAATAAATAAATTCTTATACCATTCATCCACAGATTTAAGATTGGGGAGTGTCTAAAGCAGGGGTGGGCAATTATTTTTTCCAAGGGGCCACACGAGAGCCAAAAAATATTATGGAGGGCCGCACCTAAAGGCGGAATTACATGCTAATCTACATTATTTATTTATTTATTCACTTACTATATTTACTATATATTACACATAATTAATATTAACATATTAATATATCAAGGAATATTAATATATATCTTAGTATTAATATCATAATTATTATATTATAGTATATATAGAGAGACATTATAATATATTGAAATTATTAAATAATATAACATTATATTATATTATTTATTATATTATTATATTATTAGTATAAAATTATTATACAATAATAATAAAAACCACTAAAATAAAATAATGTTTCCTTGTAGTCACCTTCTCTGGAGAGTTTTATGCAGAGGCTTGATGGCCATCAGTCGGGGGTGCTTTGATTGTGTATCCCTGGGGGTTGGGCTGGATGGCTCTGGGGTCCCTTCCCTCTCAATGACTTCCTGTTCTCACCTTTCCAAAAACCTCCTGACAGCGAGCCTTTGAGATTTGTGACAGAAAAGGAAGAGATCAAACCCCATTGAAAGGATGGGAAACTCAGGACCAAACTTGGCACGAATCCTCAATATGCCCAAATGTGAACATGGGGAAATTTGTGGAAAATAGACATTTGGGAGTTGGAGTTGCTGGAATGTATAATTCACTTATTAAGGATGATCGGCGGCGGCGCTTGCTCCCTCCCTGGCCTCCTCCTCCTCTTCTCCCCCCTCCCTCTCAGTTGGTCACTCTGCTTGCCTGCCTCACCCTCTCGCCCTGCTCGCTCGCCTTGCCCCGCCCGCTCGCCGCTCGCCCTGCCCGCCGCTCACCTCGCCCCGCCTGCTCACCGCTCGCCTCGCCCGCGCACCCTCTTGCCCACTTCAGCTCTCCCAGCGCCGGCGACAGCAAGGCCAGGCAGGGGAGGCGAGCCTGCCTGCCTGCCGGGGCCCTTAGGAGGGCCTGATAGAATCGGCCAAAGGGTCGCATCCAGCCCCCCGGCCGGTAGTTTGCCCACCCCTGGTCTAAAGGGAGGTACTTTGGATGTTGTCAGATTACAACTTCCAAGCAACCCTCAATATTAAGTGTGCTGATGGAAACCACAGTCTAACCACACCTGGAAAGATGCACTTTGATCACTGTTGTTCTACATAGGGTTGACCCACATGCTTAACTGCTATCAATTGCTTTCTGCTTCTCTCTTACTGAAAATCCATATCTGTAGTTTCCAGTAGATTGAGAAGTTCAATAACAGAATACCCTAGAACTCACAAACAAACTGTGCTGAGAGTCAATGAATAAACATGGACTATATATAGACAGAAAAAAAATAAACAAATATGAATGGGTCCTAGACTCACCTGCTCACTGTAGACAGGGATGATGGGTTTGCAAGTTGCCATCTTTCACCTGCTCTAGTGCTAAGGCAGTATCCCAGGAGTCCACAAACCTGGTGTGGTTCCTATATCAGTTCTTCTCCCAGTTGGCCAATCAAAGCATGAGCCAGATGGGTTGGAAGCAGGTCTCAACAGGCAGGCTGCAGACAGGATGTCTCCCCTAGTCCCTCTGGGGGAGATAAAACTGCCATCCTGACATATATCCTCTGTATGATTGCATGTGAGGAAAAGTTGCAATTGTATTATGATCTGTGATTAAGCCCGCAGTGGAATAACAGCTGATGGTTCCTGCTTGTTATCGATTTTGGTGGTTTTGGCAGTGGCCTATATTCAGTTTGGGAGAAAGGCACTGCCTGCATGCTCAGCTTTCACATTCTGAGGTCCCTTAATGGCAGGAATGGCAACTGCAAGGAGGTTTGAGACCAGCTTTCCTTCTTCTAACCCCATCCAGCTACACATACTCCCAATATTGCTCCCAAATACCCCATCTTCATCCAAATGTCTCTGAAAATGGGGACTAGAAGTGATATTGGGTAACTCCCCGATGCCATTTTGAGAAGGACTTCAATGAAAATAGCGAAACTTATGTTTGGGGACGTTTTGTATGGATTTCAGGCAAAATTACTCAGAATCTCATCAAAAAACATATTGAGGGTTACAGAACCTTATGAATTAGCAAAGGGGCGCAGGGGAACCAAAGATGGGTCCACTTGAAGAACTTGTGATAGAATATGCCCATTTATGGAAACATAGGGTCTATTTCAGGGATGTGTCAAAAATACATGAGCCCAATTCTTCTGTTGCACTCTAGACCTGAAGGATCCTTCAGTAAACCACTTGAGACCAGCCATGATTAAATGCTTTATTTAGAATAAAGGAGAAGAATAAAAGAGATAGGAATATAGTCCATTGATGCCTCCAAGCATCAGGGTATTGGAATGCAATAGTCCAAAAAGAATAAAAGGATCAATAAATGCAAAAATAGTCTTGATGCCCCAATGGGCTAAATCCAGGATAAGTTCTTGGCAACAAAGGCTTGGCAAATACTTGAGTCCAATGACTGGAAGGCCCAATGGCCCAGGCTTCGGTTCTGTGGAGCTTAGCAACTAAGCTTAACGTTGGCGCGAGATGCGGAGCAGCTCGGGGACCTGACTTAAATAGGCCCCCCCTGCTTTGATCTTGAAGGCGCTGACTTCAACGCAGCCCTTTCCCATGGATAGGTTCTCGGCTGGACTTTCTCATGCCTCCCGAATCAGGATGGTATGTCAGCTCATTAGTGCTTGCACCTGGGAGCAAGGGAGGCAACCAGGCTCCACTTTCGCCGCGCTTCTTATCAGCCCGGGATGGAGCGAAGCTGTGTTTGTCCTTGAACACTGGTTGAACCAGAGGCCTCTGCAAGGGCTTGCTTTCAGGCCTAGCTAAGGTCTTGAAGTTAACATGGCTGTGGACTTGCTTGGTTTTGGAGTCAGGCTGGGGCATGACATCTTCTTGGTCCCAAAAGCAAAAGACAGCAAAAACATGGCAATGGTCCCTTCTACACTTCTCTATATTGTCCCGCTAGACCACTGCGTTCAGAGTCCCTTAACCTTCTTGTGGTTCCAAGCGTCAAAACCTTCCATCTGACCTCGACACAGAGAAGAGTCTTTAGTGCCATAGCTCCAACTCTTTGGAATGCTCTTCCTCCCGAGGTCCGTGCACTCACCAACCTACTAGCCTTCAGGAAGGCCTGCAAAACTTTCCTATTTGGTCAGGCATTCGGCTGATAACTCTAGACATAGGCCCGGGAGCATCTACTAGGTGCTATGTCCCATTGTATGTTTTAATTTTGGTGTAAATTCTGATGTTTTTACCTGTGTAAGTCGCCCCGAGCCAGTCGGGAGTGGTGACGAACAAATCGAAATAAATAAATAAAAATAAATAAATACACAGGCATATAACGTGGCTCCGAACAAGTATGAAAAATACTGGTTCCTAGTCACATTGAGGCCACACAAAATCACCCTAAGCCTCCATTTAGGGGGTGCTGAGGGGCAGAAAAGCACTCCCATCCTATCTCCCCAGGCTGCCTGAGCCCAGAGAGCATAGAATGGCTGTGGGGATGTGATCCTGGATCTTGCATTGGGGTCCCAAAGGGCAGTTCCCGCTGCTCCAACACCAAGAAAGGCCCTGATCTTGTTGTAAGATGCAGACTTTTTCCAATATTTTAAAACCTAGGGTTAAGGCTCATTAAGTGACTTCCCCCCCTTCAATCACATTAGCCTGTGTGCACTGTACCAGGCTAATGCTATTTCTATACTGCATTGTAGGGCAGTTTAGATGGGGCCATAGAGGGACACAGCTCCTAATTCACAAATTCTTTCCAAATAGAGTTAGAAAATGCTATATATTGCACCGTGTGCTGAATAACACAGAACTCTTACCATAAATTTACTGACTTTTCCAGCTCTTTTTGAAAAGCTGGTGTAGTTAGCATTTATAATTATAGATCCTACATGGCAGAGGCAACAAGTGTGGTCCCAGATTGTGCACGTGTATGGGCCTTCCAAACTCAGGGATCCAGCAACAGGAATCATTAGAACTAGATCAATTAGGTCAGCTCCACCCATCCCTCCTTTCCTTTAGGAAGAAGTTCAAAACATGGTTTTGGGATCAAGTGTTTGGGTAACAGGCTTGACAGCAACCGCAATGTTTCAGAACAGACTATGGACAAGCTTTGGACTGGGTCGTTGGTCGCTGAATTGGACTCGGATATGGCAATATGGTTGATAATGATGTTTTAAATTGATTTTAACCTTATGTTCTTATTTACTCTGTTATGTCATGTTGTATTGTGGTTTTGTATGTGCTGGCATTGAATTGTTGCCGTTGTAAGTTGCCCTGAGTCTGCCCCCCTCCCCCCCCCCCCGGGAGGGTGTTGAAAAGGACGGGGTACAAATGTTTGAAATAAATAAATAAACTATGTAAATCAACTTTAGAGAGAAATTTCTAATAGGAATTAAAACAAGAATTCCTTTGTTGGGCAGCCATGCTAAAATCTAATCCTGCATACAACCCAAATTTGTTCCATTAAATGGCCTTCAACATAGGCAAATTTAATTTGGGGTCAACCTATAGAGATAATTCATAAAAGTTGTATTCCCCAGAGCCCCATAAATGACAATGCTGTCTGCTTTTATGAATATCCTGTTGCCCCCAAAGTGGCATAATTGTCTGTTTTTATGAATATTTGATAACCGCAGAGAGAACACATCTTTCCCACTCTTCTGATTAAGTTTTAAAAAATAACAGTGTCAAGCAGAGATAGGTACAAGCACTACTTTGTTTCATTCAGACTAGTAATAACAGGAGTGTTTGATTTCTCTCCAAATTTTCCCTAATGTACGATCTGAGATGCATGAAAACAGTCAAGCTGTCCCAGTTTCCTGATTTCAACAAATCCCTAATTATTACGCCTTTGAACATTTTTATTGTTTTCGTGCCCTCTAATTTGAATTATTATCTTAACGGAAGCCCAGACAAAATCCGAGCATTTTAACCCAAATAGGCCTATCTTGTTGTGGATTATTTATGTGCAAGATCAGCATTATGGTTTCGAGCATTGAAATATGATCTGGAGACCAGAGTACAAATCCCTGCTTGGTTGTGGAAACCCAGTGATGACCTTGAGCAAGTCCTTGCTTTCTCCTCGCATGAAGGCAAAGACAAACCCACTTTGAACAAATCTTTTCAAGATAACCCTGTGATAGCTTCATAGTATGGTCATCATAAGATAGGAAATGATTGAAAGCATATAGCAACAATAATCATTTTTTTAAAGGGAAACTCAGGGAAGCTATGTAAAAATATTGTGGATGATAGCATGCACATGATGGGCTGGTCTTACAATATTTGATTTTAAGGCCATTTCCTGCAATAATATTTGTAGTATCATCTCTTTTATTGCTTTTTCTACAGGTTGCAGATGAAATGATAGCTTTCATACAGAAAATTTTCACCATTTAGAAAAATGAATGCTGTTTGATCTACCTTGAAAGGCACCGATTTGTACTAAAGAAAACACGAGAATTGACGTTCTGTCAAAGTCCAATCCATTCTGTGCTACCCTACCATTCTGTTTCCATTAGCTAGTCCAGAGATGAGTAAGAATGTTTTTGGCTGTTCATTGATGGGAATATAGCAATATTGACAAATTACTTCATATTCAAAATAGAAGTGAGATTTTCAAAAACAATGTGAGAGAAGCCAAAACTGGTGTTCATTCATCCAGACCCAGGATTTTGTGAATTAGTTCTCTTTTTATTTCTGAGAGACTCTTACCTTTTAATACATATATAGCAGGTAAAACACGGTCCTTTACATGCTTAGAAATTTACCTGTCCGAATGGATTCTCCCCTACGAACCATCAAGGACATTAAGATCCTCCGGAGGGGCCCTGCTCTCGGTCCCGCCAACTTCCCAAACGCGGCTGGTGGGGACAAGAGACAGGGCCTTCTCTGTGGTTGCCCCTCGGCTGATGAACTCTCTACCAAGTGATGCTAGTATGCCCCCTCTCTGTTGTCCTTTAGGAGGCTGGTGAAGACTTGGATGTGGAGCCAGGCCTTCCCAGAATAGGCTGAGATTGGCTATTGTCTGAATGTATGACCACGCTTACAGATCGAGTGGAATTGTTTTGGTGGTGATGTGGTTTTATGCTGCGATTTTTATGTATTTTAATATGTTGTTGTAGTTGTTTTTAAATTGTACAGCATTGAATTTTTGCTGTAATGCCGGTCTAAGTCCCTCGATAGAGGTGAGAAGGTCGGGGTACAAATGTTTTAAATAAATAAATATAAATATCTGCGCATACTGAATTTGGCCAGAACACATGGGACTTGTAGGTTGGTGTTGAAGAATTTGCATATTTCTTAAAAGATAGAACTTGCCATTTAAAAAAGCAAATGTAAGAGGAAGCAGAATGATCAGACCTCCAAATCCTTCATCCAGATAAATGTCTCCATGAAACTTACAATCATGTCTGAAGGTGACAATTCTCCTTTGTTCACCAACTTCATGGAGAGATGTTCCCTGTATGTGAAGGTTCAACTGAAGTATCATGGATAGAGAAGCATGTTGTGAGGGTTTAAAGTCACTTCAGATAATGATCATCATGTAAACTTCAATTGGTGAATCCTAAAGATAGAGGCCACCACCCCACTTTGGTATAATAAATTCCTATTTAAACATGGGTGAAGGTAGTGGTCAATGCTTCCTTGGAACAAGACAAAGTTCCAACTTGCCTAAAGGAGGCAGTTGTGAGATCTATACTTAAAAGCAATCCCTGAACTTTACTATAACGGACAACTATCAGCCAGTGTACAACCTTCCCTTTCCTATTAAGTTTTTGGAGCATGTGGTGGTCTCCCAACTTCATGAATTTCTGGATGAAACTGAATATCCACAGTAGATCCATTTCAATCTGGTTTCAGGCCTGGCTATGGAACAGAGACAGCTTTGGTAGCCTTGGTGGATGACCTACGAAGAGGGACAGGGGTGTGTGTCCCTGTTGATTCTCCTGAATCTCTCAGCAGCTTTCAATACCATTGACCATGATATCCTTCTGGGTCATCTTGCTGGGCTGGGGTTGGGAGGCACTCTTTTACAGTGGCTCTGGTCCTTCCTGAAGGGCTTACCCAGAAAGTGGTATTGGGTGACTCCTGTTTGAACCCCTGGCCATAGACTTGTGGGGTTCCTCGGGGTTCTGTTTTGTCCCCCATGCCATTCAACATATATATGAAACCATTGGGAGAGGTCATCCAGACTTTTGGAGTACGGTGCCACCCAACTTTACTACTTCTATCCACCAAATACCAAGGAAGCTGTCCTGATCCTAAACCAGTGCCTGTCATCAGTATTGGACTGGATGAGGGGAAACAAATTGAAACTTAATCCAGACAAGACAGAGGTACTCCTGGTCGGTTGGAAGGTAGATCAAGGAATAGGGATTCAGCCTGTGCTTGATAGGGTTACACTCCCCCTGAAGACACAGATCTGCAGTTTGGGAATTCAGCACTGGACCTGGATACCCAGGTATCTGCGGTGGCCAGGAGGGCCTTTGCACAATTGAAATTTGTGCGCCATCTGTGTCCGTTTCTTGAGAAGCCAGATCTGGCCATGGTGGTACATGCCTTAGTTACATCCTGTCCGGATTACTGTAACGCATTCTAGGTGGGACTGCCTCTAGAGTGCTCAGAAACTTCACTTGGTCCAAAGAGCTGCAGCCAGGTTGTTGACTGGGACTTGCTGCAGGGAGTAGACAACCTCCCTGTTGCAGCAGCTCCACTGGCTCCCAGTCTGTTTCCGGGCAGCAGGCTAAAACCTTTCTATTCAGGTAGGCTTTTAAAGAAAAAGGTTTTTAAGATCATGTCCGGGACTGCTGTTGTTTTATATGTTTTTATGGACTTAATCTGAATTATTTTTAATACTACTGATATTTAAGACTTTTTAATACTTGTATATTTGTATATTTTCAATTGTATTGTGATGCTTTTAATATTAATAGCTTTGAGTCTCCTTATGGAGAGAAAAATCAAGATATAAATAACAACAACAACAATAAATGGAACTTGAGAAAGAGCATTTCATGAGGCTAATTTAACTAACTCCATAAAATCTCCAGCAAGCAAGCAAAAGAATGAGGAAGTACTCCATTAGTGTCACAAATGGACAGTGAAGCGGCGACTCCCCTGATAGCCAGAATGCCCACATGAAGCTGGAATGTTAAATAGCCTCTGTGTGTTTGTCTATATATGTTGTGTGTCTATGGCATTGAATGTTTGCCATGTATATGTACATTGTAATCTGCCCTGAGTCTCCTGCGGATTGAGAAGGTTGGAATATAAATACTGTAAATAAATAAAGTAAATAAATTAACAGTGCATTGTGTGAACAACTGCTTCTTTTAGCCAAGTGTAGGCAACCGTAGTTTCCAAATGAGTTTCCCTGCTACAACTTCCCTAAATCCTATCTGGAAGAGCCAATGGTGAGAGATTATAGAAGTAAACATTCAAAATTGCCTGGAAAGTCAAAGCTTGTATCTTTGCTTAGCTCAGGCCCAGATTAACCACTTTTGGCGCCCTAGGCCACACTTTGGAATTACGCCCCCAAACCAACCTCTACTGCAGTCAACAACAACAACAACAACAATTTTATTGATTAGCCAGAAGCCATATCAAATACACACAGAACACAGACCCTGCAGTCAAAGAAGGAGGGCACACCACGAGGAGGAGGAGGCGGAGGGAAGCCCTGCCCCAGGGCCGCTGCCAGGCATGCGCAGCAGGAGGGTGCGAGCTAGGGTTGCCATATGTCCCTTATTCTAAGGGACGTCCCTTATTTTGTCCCTAAAATTTGTGTCCCTTATTTTCAGACCCTGTCCCTTATTTTTGACTAGCAGGACAGGACTGGGCGGGGTTGACCAGAGGAAGGTGCGTGCTGCGGTTTCCACGGCAATGCCTGCCCAGGGATTCCAACTCGCAGAGCAGCCTTCATTCCCGTTGGAAGGAAGAGGCGATACAGGACTTTTTCAAAGTACAGTAGACTAATTAACCGTTACCCAAGGGGAATGTTGGATCATGTTGGATAAAGACAGTTTCTGGTTGCTTGAGAGTTACTCTTAAAATAGGCCTAGCTGTGCATCCCAATACTATACAATGCTGTGTATCCCATACTATACTATACCATTAACTATTGACATAATAATCATGAAGATGTACTGTCTTATAAAATTTATTTTATTTCAATGTTTAGACAGTGCACTTTTAAAGTCAGCAAAGTCAAGTACTAAATACAGATGGAGAAAATTAGGTAGCTCTAATAATGTTTTTTCTGCATGACAAAGCATGCAGAAACATACCATGTACTGTTAAGAGGGTATAAGTCAGTTTCTTTTGTGAGTTTCAATCATTATCTTATTCTGTTAATAAAACTATTTCTACCTAATGTTTGAGTTTCAAGATTTTAATGAAGTGTCCCTTATTTTTGTGAAAACCCCCGTAAATGTCCCTTATTTCTTATATCAAAAAATGGCAACCCTAGTGCGAGCACCTCTGCCTCCTCCGCCATGTTCCTAGGTGCCGCGCATGCCTGGCAGCAGCCCCGGGGGCTTCTCTCCGCCTCCTCCTCGCGCCCTCCTTCCTTGACAAGGGGGCGGGGGCGATAGCAAGGGGGGCGCCATTCTCTCCTCCCCGCCCTCCCCCAAGAGAGGGAGAGAGTCATCACCATGCCGCGCATTGCAGTTTTGTTTCAACATTTTGTTTTGGTCCATGTGAAGTGCGCCTCCCTTGGCTTGTACCCCTAGGCCATGGCCTAGGGTGGCCTTATGGGTAATCCGGGCCTGGCTTAGCTTCTCATTGAGCCGGCTGAGATTTCCATATGTAAATGATAAAAGGAGGTATATTTCTTCTCCTTCTGTCATTCTACAACTAGAAAGCATAGCAACGGAATGTCGTAGGATTGGATATATTTCTGTTCCTAAAAGTGTCAGATAAGAAGCTCAATGCATAGAAGTATGGAAAGCCACAAAAGCAACAGTCTACCAATAACTGAATGATGCAGTGTCTGAGGCTGGATGCAGAATTGATACAATATTGCATGTTGGCATATTGTGTTTGGTCTGGATCCATCTTTTGAATATAAAGACAATTTCCCCTCTTCTTCCCCATCAACAAATATCCCTCCGCAAAAAAAATATTCTTGCATACTATGCATTTCCAGGCCGGTGGCAAAATAGCACTATACACTATTCAGGCATGTTCTTTTTAAAATGCAGGAAGTTGATCCAGCAGTTCTATAACATTTATGCAGACTCTGTAAATTCCTTTTTCCAAACAGGTCAAAGCACAGCTCCACATTCTTCTGCAGAATGGCAAGCCATGTTTTTCAATTCCTCCCAAATGGCATATCACATTCTCTAATTGCAGGCACAGATGTTGATTGCTTGATTGACTGATTGATTAATTGGTTGCTTGGCTGGTTGGCTTTTGCAATCGCATATAGCTGCTGGCATTACTGAAACAGAGCCCAAACCACAGCATATTTCGCTGCCTGAAGCAGAACAGTAAGTGACACCCCTCTCTCTGAAGCAATGATACGTATTTTGCAAAGCCAAGTGGGTTATTTTGAGATTTGAGAAAGAAAATCCCCCTTCTTTCCTTCTCCCTGGAAATAAAAATACAACAATAATACATCCATAATATTGGCTAGCTCTTGATCACACCCCAAATTTGCCGAATAAGACAGTGGCCTCAGTCTGACCAATATTAGGGCCAGACCTGCCACATCACACTGACTTTATTTTCCTCAACAGCAGTGATGTTGGCTTCTTCTTTTATGAAGTATCCAGTGGTGCTTTTTTTTAAAAAAAGAAGACGGCACCGTTCCATTATCCGAGCGAACTCCAAAAGGGGCCTTGACAGAGAAGGATATCTATATACAGTTGTCTGTCTTGTCAGTGTATAACAGCATTGATTGTTTGTCATATATGTGTTCTGTTATCCACCCTGCGTCTCCTTTGGGGTGAGAAGGTCAGAATATAATTACTGTAAATAAATAAATAAATAAATAAATAGTCCATTTTATTGGGGGGGGATTGAAAGAGGAAAACACATTTCCCCCATTTTGCTGGTTATTCTCCCTCCCCACTTCTCATTTTATAAATGAGTGTTATTTCCACTATGGGGACATAGGTGGGGGGAATAACAGGAAAACAGGGGGAAATGGTTTTACTCCTTCAACCCGTCCTCCACCCTCATAAAGTGGACTATCCCCCTCTCTCTAGTGCCCCCTTGTAGCCTCTGCCTGGATAATGGAACAGTACCAAAAAGACTTTATAAATGATCTAGATCAGTGTTTCTCAACCCTGGGGGGATCGCGAGGGGTGTTAGAGGGGTCACCAAAGACCATCAGAAAACACAGTATTTTCTGTTGGTCATGGGAGTTCTGTGTTGAAAGTTTCGCTCAGTTCCATCGTTGGTAGGGTTCAGAATGCTCTTTGATTGTAGGTGAAATATAAATCCCAGCAACTTGTTGCACCGTAGACCTGATGGCCCCTCAGTAAACCACTTGAAACCAGTAACATTTAAATGCTTTATTTAGAATAAATGGTTAAAGTAAAGAGGCTAGGAACATAGTCTATTTATGCTCTCAAGCAGCAACAGATAGCAGCAAATTGTGCAAGAGAAGCAGGAAGCAAGGCTATAGTCCTTTGGCAAACAGGAACAAAAGTAAAAAAAAGAATCTTCTTGCCCCAACGGGCTAATCCAGGAAAGAGTCTTGGCACAAGGTTTGGCAAACAGGGTCCCAGAAGCTAGATGGGCCGAAGCCCAGGCAGAGTTCCGTGGAGACTTGGCTTGGAGAACTGAACGTTGGCGAAAGATGGCAACCATCTCTGAGACCTAGCTTAAATAGGTCTCACAGGCTTTGAAGTTGTGACGCACTGGGACGTCGAAACTAGTTCTCATAACAGTTCTCCAGATGGGCCTTCTCAGGCCTCTCACATGGGAATGGTATGCGATTCCAATTAGCAGTAGCACCTGGACATATGGGAGTGAACCCATCTCCGCTTATCGGCCCGAGATGGAGCCGAGAGCCTCTTGTCCTTGAACGGGAAGTGAACTGGGAGTCTCTGCAAAAGCTGCCTGGTAGCGGCTTGCTTTCTGGCCTGGCAGGCCTGACTGGAATAACATGGCTTCGGTCTGGCTTGACCAAGGAATCAGGTTGGGGACCAGGCTGGGGTGCGACACAACTACAACTCCCAAATGATACAATTTAGTATAAAATTTATTGCTTTTGACCAAAGGCCGGTGCAAGTCCAAAATAAAAAAGAGCGCACACACAAAACAATACATATGGAATTTGCATAGTAGACAATAAAAGGTTACCAGTTACTTATACAATTAACCCGTCCCCAACCCCATCAGTATTGAAATTTTGGCATATCGGGTATTTTTGCCAAATTTGATCCAGTGAGTAAAAATACATCCTGCACAGGCATGTAGCCGGGGGCTAAGGGGCTTTCCCCCGAAATTCTCAGGATGGTCCGGGAGAAGGCCTTACTGGTACATTATTTAAACTGTTATGTTTATTCATATCATGATCTGATCACCATGCTCATTATATCCCACCTTCACGGGGTTATTGGGATAACAATACAAAAGGTTTGCTAGGGTAACCCCTCTTCCACCCAGTCTCAGCCCCCCCCCAACCAAACTCAGCCCCCGAACTGAAATCCTGGCTACGGCCCTGATCCTGCATATCGGATATTTACATTACGACTCTTAAATGCAGCAAAATTAAACTTCAGAAGTAGCAACTAAAATAATTTTATGGTTGGGGGTCACCACAACATGAGGAACTGTATTAAGGGGTCACAGTATTAGGAAGGTTGAGAAACACTGATCTAGATGATCAACTTTTGGAAGGCTTTGATTTTCCTATCTTATACCGATATCCTTTCCTTTTATACCATGACCTTTATCTTCTATCACCAAGGATACAAAAGGTCATCATCACATGATGCAGTCAATATAAATTCTCTTTAAGCAGCACTTTCCTTTTCCATTGGTCATGCCACATTTCTAGGTAGATTGGTACAAATGGGGTCAAAACCAGGCTTTACCATTTTTATCCATTTCCTTTTTTAATAGCAGTTAAAAGTGCCAAATGCCAGCATTCAGTTCATCTAGAATCTTTCCTTTGCCCTCCCCATTTCCTCAATTCCCACTGAGACAAATAAACCTGCCTAAATAAAATAAAAATGACCCATGACTGTTTTGTTATTCCCCTTTCAGAGTCTAGAACAAGCATGCACGTCCATTGGGATTCTGGAAGCTGTACTCTAAAAAGTAACATTTCTAAGCTCTGATCTGTGCCTCAGAATTTCTTTTACTTATATAGCAATAAACATATTTTAAAGGGGGGAAAGGATCACATCTAGCCATATATTGTTTCTAAGATGTTTTGAGATAAAGCTCTTTATTGAGAGAAACCAGAAAAGATAACTCAAAATAATTGTGGTTGTTCAAAAATAAAATGCACACGGAAATACAAATTCATACGCAGGTTGGAAATTTGATCATTTCTATGCCTTGTTTCTTCTTGCTGTCTTAACCCATTCTATTCATCAAGGAGCCAATATGGTGTGGTGGTTAGAATCATGTCTACACTAGGCAGAATATTCTGCAGTATTTCTGGCCTGGAGTTGCTCTAGATCCAGCACATACCTGTTGACTCTAGGACCGGTGTCCTGATGGACCCCAGGCTGAACCATCCCCTTGCCTCCATGTCACTGCCACTGTTCCTTGTCAACTATGGCATCCCCTGCGAGCACCTGGACATTGTCTATTGCATCTGCTGATCTCAATATGGGACATTCACACAACCAGCAAGGAATGAGTAAAGTGATTCCTTCCCTCTTGGTTGTATTGGTGCTCCATTTCTGATATCAGCAGACGCAACCATGATGGCCAGGACCTCGTAGGGAAATCTGTGGCTGACAAGGAGCACCACTGGCAACATGGCGATAGCTCATCCCCTATCCCTGTGCTGACCATCCCAGGGAAAGGGTGATGGTGGAAATGTCCTCTGACTTTTCCCAAAGCAAAGTTGTCTTAAGGGCAGACAATGCAAGACACTTACCAGTAGACCCTATCCATCATAAAGACATCCAACTCTGGATTTGAGGGGTGCCCACATTTTTATTTACATTTTATTTTATATAGACAAGCCCTGGGACTATGGAAAACTAGGGTTTGAATTCCCACTCAGCCATGAAAATTCATTGGTTTATACTCTCTCAGCCTTAGGGAAAGCAATGGTGAACTTCCCTAAATGAATCTTGCTCCCAAAAAACAATGGAAGTTTTGCCATAAGTATGACTTGACATAAAGGTACATATGAGCAATGTGTATTCATTAAGATTACCTATGGAAATCATAAACCTTTGCATCCAAGATTCTGTAGAGCAGTGTTTCCCAACCGCTGTGATGTGGCACAGTAGTGTACCATGATGGACCTCCTGCTGTGCCACGAGAAAAGCTCTCTGCCCCCCTTCCTTCCCCCCTCCTCCTGCCGAACTCCTGCTGCCTGGGGGAGGGGGAGGAAGGGCCGGGTGGCGGCGAAGAAAAAGAAGAAGAGGCGGGGCGCCGCCTCCTTCGGCCGTTTCCCCAGCCAGCCTCCAATCCGCCATGACTCCCGCCCTCGCTCACTGAAGCCGCGCGAAGGAGGAGCCCTGCCCACTGAAGCCCGTCCACCGCTCATGCTCCTCCTCTGCATGGCTTCAGCGAGCGAGGGGTGGGGGTCATGGTGCAGAGTGGTGCCGGGGACGGGGGCCATGACTCCCGCCCCTCACTCGCACTACCCCCTCAAGGCTGGAGAAGTTGTGGGAGAGCTGAAGCTGGGGGAGGGGCATGGTGCAGCCTGGCTCCGCCCCCTCCCCAGGCTTCAGCTCTCCCACAGCTTCTCCAGCTTTGAGGGTACAGTGCCAAGCCAGCATTGTGCTGGCCCTGCCACCACTGGCTTGGCACTGCCCCCTCAAGGCTGGAGAAGCTGTGGGAGAGCTGAAGCCGGGGGGAGGGGCATGGCGCAGACTGGCTCCTCCCCCTCCCCAGCTTCGGCACTCCCAGCAGCTGCTCCCAGCAGGCCACCATCCCACAGCCATTCTTTACTGTGTTAGAGTGTCATTTTGTGTCATTTTGGTTGGTGGTGTGCCCCCAGATTTTTTTAATGTTAAAAGTGTGCCGCGGCTCAAAAACGGTTGGGAAACACTGCTGTAGAGAATTACAACAGAACTCCAGTGGTGCGTATTGACCCTCAAGCACAGCACATGGAGAGCAACATGACTGCTAACAAGGACACAACAGAGGAGGTAAAACTAATGTGTGAATGCAATGGAAGAATCCTTGTCTCACTGTGCTCCAATCCATTTCTAATTCTATGTGTAATTCCAGTATCAACTCTGGACTGATGTGATTAATAAAACTGATGGAACAATCTTACGGCCAGAGTGAGCCATCTGCCTCAGCCAATAGAACCTAAACGTGATAAAAGAGAAGTAAATTCTTTATCACTAAATTTGTTATTATTGTATTTTTACTAACAGGGAAGGTGGAATTTCAGGCCTCAATTGCCAACAAAACTAGCTTGTGTTGTTGAAAGTTTTCATGGTCAGAATCATTGGGTTGTTGTGATTTTTTGGGCTGTATGGCCATGTTCCAACAGCATTCTCTCCTAATGTTTTGCTTGCATCAGTGGCTGGCATCTTCAGAGGTTCTGTTGGCAGTGAAGGAAGTGGAGTTTGTGTGTGTATCTGTGGAATGTTCAGTGTAGAAGAAAGAATCCTTATCTGTTCAAAGCAAGTATGAATGTTGAATAGCATGACTAGCTATGAAGCTGCAAAGTCAATCTGGGTCCTTTTCTGTTTATTCCAGATTATCTGGCAGTGTGGACTCATATAATCCAGTTTAAAGCAGAAAACCTGTGATTGGTTCCTGGGAAGGGCCTGTCTAGAAGGGCCCTCAGTGAGAGTATCTGCATAGAAGTAGCCTGGGTTGTGTTGCCTGGAGGCATCCTCTGTTTGGGAGATGTTAACTGGCACTTGATTGTTAGCTGTATGGAGTTGTCCTGTTTCTGCATGGTGTTCTTTATTGACACTCTTGATTATGGTGTTTTTAATACTCATAACCAGATTTTGTTCATTTTCATGGTTTTCTCCTTTCTGTTGAAATTGTTCACATGGTTGTGGATTTCAATGGCTTCTCTGTGTTGTCTGACATAACAGTTGTCAGAGAGATCTAGATTTTCTGTGTTCTCAAATAATATTCTGTGTCCAGGTTGGTTCATCAAGTGCTGTACTATAGCTGACTTCTCCGGTTGAATTAGTCTGTAGTGCCTTTCATGTTATTTTATTCATTTTGGGTGCTGCATTTGGTGGTCCCTATGTAGACTTGTCCACAGCTGCACAGTATATGATAGACTCCTACAATAGTAGTTGCTGAATGTTGCATTTGTTGAATTTTCTTAGAGGGTCTGCAGATTGTTTGTACGTTGTGTTTCTTCATCAGCTTTCCTATGCAGTCAATGGTTCCCTTGATGTATGGTAAGAACACTTTTCCTCTGGGTGGATCTTTGTCTTTATTCTCTTGACTTATTCTTGGTCTTGCAGCTCTTCTGATGTATGTTGTAGAATACCCATTAGCCTGTAGAGCTCAGTTTAGGTGGTTCAGTTCACCTTGGAGAAAGTGGGGTTCACAGATCCTGTTTGCACGGTCTACCAGGGCTTGAATTGTGCTTCTTTTTTAACTGGGTGATGGTTTTCATATAGGTATATATCAGTGTGTAGGCTTTCTGTAAACGGTGTGGCCCAATTGTTGATTTGGTTTGTGGATGACTAGGACATCTAGAAATGGTAGTTTTCATTGTTTTTCTTTTTCCCATGGTAAATTGCATGCTTGGGTGGATGTTGTTGATATGGTTCAGGAACATGTTTAGATCTTCTTCTCCATTGCGCCAAATGGTGAAGGTGTCATCCACATATCGGAACCATATAGTGGGGTTTTTTGGTGCTGTTTCCAGGGCTTATTTCTTAAAGTGTTCCATATTTCAGATGACAAAATATCTTGGACAAGGCATGAAAACTGATAATATAAACAGACATCCAGTCATAACAACACAGAAAGCAGTAAAAAGGCATGTTTGTCATTTTTCAAGCCCTGTATATAGCCACACCATACAATTACAGTCCTCTGCAAACATTAATGCCATGGCCTATTCTGTGAAGTCCAGGGATCTTTGCTGGTTCTTTTTGCTCAGTTCTATTTTGCAAAGCCTACTACCAGTCAGAAACTATAAAGTAGTACGATGTTATTATTATTTTCATTTTAATTTCCTCCTATATCAACTTCAGCTAAAACAAGTTGATAGGACTGCAAACAAAACGGAATCACTCAAAAACAGGAAGAAGATATTGCTGTCTTCATTCAAGATCTGCAGAAGTTCCAAAAAGAAAGTTCTTTAGGAGAGAAAAAATGTAAAGGAGGCAACAGAAAAAAACAGCCAAAACAGCAAATTATTCAGAAAGTTTGTTTTGGCAAGGACTTGGGGTAGAAATGGAATAGAGTCTCCTGAAAGAGAGTATGCCTTATTCCCTGGGACACTAAATATGATCCTTCTACACTGCACCATATATAGGAGCCCCATATATTAAACAATAACACCAGCAATATACAGAACATGGGTGGTTTGTGAATGATGACAACAGAAGAAATAATCCTGACATGACGAAGGACAAAGGCGGAAAAGAAAACATTGAGTGCACAGAAAGTACAAGGTTTCAGTGCATGTGTGAAGAAGCTTCTGGTAAGCTTCAGCAATGACAGTGAATTGGTCCAAGCCTTGGTTCCTATGAAATTAGGTCTGCATATTGAAAACTCAGACAATGGAGCCAACAGATTGGGGCACTTGTCTTTTTAACAGTCTTATAGGAAATGTTCTGTTTTGTTCAAGAAATCATTAAAAATGGAGGCTCCGGGGCTTAGAAGTCATATTATGCATGATGCCTTTGACAAGTGCTACAAGCGAGACACCTATGCTAATAAAATATTCAACAGTAGCATGGATGTCCCATTAGCCAAACAATTACAGACTGACAGCAGGCATGTAAGCCAGCACAGGGACTTCTATTCTTGAATGGGCAGACATTGGTGAACAAGTATACTTCAGGGGCTATTCAAGTTTTTATATCTTGACAATATTCCAACAGAGTTTTATTAGCCTGGTTCACTTAATTATGTCTTGTCTAAATTATTACTTAAATTTTTTATTGCACCAGACTGTTCAAAGAACTCATTCATGCGGGGCTAAAGGAATCGTGCTTTACAGCTTTTTAGAGACACGAAAATACTGGGGGATAAGATACTTCCTGGACCTAAGTGGGGATTCCAGAGGGAATCAATGCCGACAAAGGCTATCAATGTTCCATTAGCATTTTTTAAAGCAGAACAGGTATCTTGTTGCATGGCATTCCTACATATGCCAGGACGCACACTCTAATAGCAAGCAAGAACTTTGTATTAACTGACACCATTGCTGCCTTACAGTGTAGTCTGGTCTAAGGAAACTGGGAAACCATCTTCTAATGGGCTCTGTTCCTCACATAGCTATGTTGCCATCAAATCAACTCCAACTTATGGCAGCCCTCTAAAATGTTCTCTTGGCAAGACTGAAGCAGATCATATTTTCCATAATCATCCTCAAAGACTGAAAAAGTGTTAGTATATTTCCATGGCTGAATGAGGATTTGAACCCTGGTCTCCCAAAGTCCTGGTCTGGTAGTCAAACAACCACACCACGTGAGCTCTCTCTTGAGCTTCCACTGCACATTTACAAATGAACTAAAGATGCAAACTCTAAAGCGAGTCAAAGTCTCTGTTAAATATCAAAGTTAGATTGGATCTATATTGGTAGTTTAATTCAAGATGAAATCCAAAATTCATTCAGTGTTGTGGAGGGTTGGCAACATAGCAAGAGCTTGGACCTCTGCCGGGCCTCAAAAACCAAATAATCAGTTACAATATTAACTTGGTATTTCAATAGACCAGAGCAGTGGTCTCCAATCTTTGGTTTTCCAGGTGTTTTAGACCAGTGTTTCCCAACCTTTTTTGAGCTGCGGCACACTTTTTACATTTGCAAAATCCTGGGGCACACCACCAACCAAAATGACACAAAATGACACTCTGACACAGTAATACATATAGTTAATATGTTTTTAAATGTATTTATACACTCAGTGTGAAACCTGGGCCTGTTTCAATGAATACAGCATAGATATCCTGGCAGGAATGGCAGAAAGACACAAACTTCCCACACAGAACTCCCATAACCAAGAGAAAATGCTATAAGAGTTTGGTGGGCATTGACCTTGAGTTTTGGAGTTGTCGTTCACCTATATCCAGAGAGCACTCTGGACTCAAACAATGTTGGATCAGGACCAAACTTGGCATGAATACTCAGTATGCCCAAATGTGAACACAGATGGAGTTCAGGGGAAATAGACCTTGACATTTGGGAGTTGTAGTTGCTGGGTTTTATAGTTCCCCTACAATCAAAGAGCATTGTGAACCCCACCAATGATATAACTGGGCCAAACTTCCCACACAGAACCCCCAGGAGGCAAGAGGAGGTCTCTACTTGGGGAAAGGGAGGCGGGCCTTCCCAATGCATGGAGAGGGAGAGACCAAGTGGTGGGGGGGGGGTGTTTGTAATTTTGTGCCTTTATCGAGGTAGGTTTCTTAGGGTTTTTATACTTCAACACACTAGACTCTCCCCCCTCCCCTTCTGGAAGTTCCAATTTCCCACAGCACACCTGATGATCGCTCAGCACACTGGTTGGGAAACACTGTTTTAGACTACAGTTCCCACAATTTCTAACAGTTGTTGAAGTCCAAAACACATGGAGGACCAAAGGTTGAAAACCACTGGACCAGAGAGTGGCTCTGATATCTACGGTAAATTTCAGCTTCTCAAAGTTTTCTGGAAGTTGTAAGAAAATGTAGAGAGTGCCCCACGACCCACTCCCTACCCCAGACCAACTCTCAGCACATTTACATGGAATGAAGAAACCTCAACAAGCTTACTAATAGAGATGCATCAAATTATATTGTAAAAGACCTATGAGTTCCTGGAATGCCAAGATAGTAATAATATTGGAAATTGTTAAGATGGTGTGTGGCCCTCCAGTTGTTAGTGGGCTGCAAGCTCCCATGAGAACTAAACAACAAAGCCAACTTTCCATTAGCCCCTAACACTCAGAACTCATAGGAATCTCTCATGGGCACATTCCAATCACCTCACATCGGTTCCTATGCCATCCCTCTTCCTATATGTATACTCCCCTTCCCCCCAATCCTTGGATCCCTTCCTATAAAACCTGTCAAAGCAAACAGGTAGAAAGGAAATAAGAAAGAAAAAAGAGAGAGAAGAACCACAAGAGGCAAACTAACCACACCCCCAATAGATCTCTAAACAGTCGGCAAGGCTTCAGATCCCCTGCGATCGTAGTGTCTGCGGCGCCAGGTGGGAGTGGTGCCAGAAGGGCGATGGAGTGGCCTGATCCACTCCCTAGGCAGTGGACGATCTCAGCAGGTGGAATGGCTATAGTAGCAGCAAGCAAAGGGACCAACTCCCACCACCCACTGGGACAGTGGGGCGGTGTGACAAAGGCTGCAAGGCGGCACCAATCGAGGTGGCCACAATGGCGACCACATCACAAAAGGTGGTGAAAAGGTCCGGTTGCAGGCCACAGGCCCAAATCACCCCTAAAATGTTGCACCTCGAATGTGTGCTGATTCAACCGACAACAGAGAAGGGCCCTCTAATCACCCTCCGGCTCAGCAAAGTGGCCCAAACCACCCCCGGTACAGCAAGGCGGTTATGCCGCAGGGATGTTGTAGGGGTCCCAGCCACTCCCCAGAATGGCGGAGCGGCTCTGTGGACAGTACTGGCAGATCTTACTACTGGCAGCCATGGATAGCTAAGCAGGCCCAGATCGCTCCCAGAACAGCAGATGAGTCTTAATTACCACAGCGGCTGGATGTGTGGCACTCAGCTGACTATGGAGGGGGTCCTCTGGTCACCCTCTGAGATGGCAGGGCGATCAGTAGACAAGGGCCTCCGGTCGTCCTCCAGGATGGCAGGGTGATCAGCAGACGAGGGCCTCCAGTCACCCTCCAGGACGGGAGGGCAATCAACTGACAAGGACCACAGCAGTGCTCCAAAGACCACAGCCCCCCGGATCAGAGTGGCCGGGGAGGTAAGCACTGTTCCTCCAGTCCCCAGGACAGCTTCCCAGTGTCCTGATGATACCAACTGGGAGGTAAGATTACCAGAGCAGCCCAGCAGTGATGTAATGGCGACCGTGTTCTGTCCGCGTTGAAATGACGGTGGTAATCCAGGTCGCTTCGTAACCTTTCCTCCCGTGGAAAAGCCACCTGTTGGCCAGAATGGCCACCTAGGGACACCCCAGAAGGCTTCCGCTAGAGGCAAAGGTCAGAAGGGAGGATGGGGGGGAGGTCCCCTCCAAGGTTCCTTCTGAGAGCAAGAGCCAGGAGGGTGTTATCACAGTGCCATCTTGGGGGGGAAATTGCTTGTAAAGAGAGTTCTACTTATGACTTCATATTCATATCATATATATTATATAATTCTGCTTCCTAGATCAGTTTGGTGATTAGGGGCTGTGTACAATGCTTCAGTATCAGGACAAATGGGTGAACATTCTCTCAGAAAGGCAAAACATTTAACATACAACCAGTACTGTTGTGCCTTCAGGTCATTTTTTTCAATTACTCTGAAAGAATTCTCCTTGTGCTTCTGTCTCAAAACTTAAAAGATAAGACAATTTGCTTGATACATTTCTAGCTATTACAGAAGTTCCTATTCTGACAACAGATACATGCTGGGTGTTTGAACCAAGGGAAAGAATTTGTCCTTGTATATCCATAACTTACAGAGTTTTCCACATAGGTGCCTACACACAGACTGTGACAAACAAATGCCACTCTGAGCTTGGGATTTATTACTCAAATATAATCACTCGTGGTAAATGTTCCTACAAATGACTTTGTTAGAACAATTACTTTATCACATAGCTGCCATACTAACAATTATTCATGATTCTTAACCTCTAAGATAATGTCACCCCTTTGAACAGCTTAAAGCCTGAGATGATAATATACCGCATTTTAAGAATATGAACTCTTCCTGTAAAATTAAACATATGCTAATGACACTACTCAAACCTAGCTGACTTTTAGTTAATTAAGATCTCTGCAAGCAAGAGTCCCAAAGTAGAATTGCTTACAGTCAAGTAGTTTATCTAGAGGTACATTACTGAAAATACTTGAGCTTTCAGAAGGTCTTAGCTTTAGATCAGTGGTCCCAACCTTTTTTTGGCCAGTGACGACTTGACCAGGGATCACTTTGATCAGGGACCGCTCTCCAACAGTAGTACCAAAACAGTTACAAATCAGTTTTTGGTCAACTTTAGTTTCGGTTTGTTTATTTGGGGTGCTGATTCAGAAAATTGCATTGGATATAGACCACATCAGCTCTAGTTCCTGATACAGAACATATGCCATCCAGTACTCGTCATCTGCTTGCCCACAGAAAATCATATTTAATAATCTAGAGCTGATGTGGTAGTAGTAATCTTTCAAGGGTAGCCAGCCTCTCCCCTCCTGACATCCTTATTGACTTGGCACTATAAGAGGGTTTCAAGAGGCCAGTCACTATTGTTGTCATCTAGTTTCGAGGCAATGATGTAGTAATGGTGAGGTTGCAGACCATATTTTTGTTCTTGTGGACCACTGGTGGTTCACAGACCACAGGTTGGGAACCACTGTTTTAGATGGTATTATCAAATGCTCAGAAATGCATTACAGTTAGCAACTCTCCTCTTGACTATACCGTTCTAGTTGTTGTACCTCATCCTATTTGACATTCGTGTATTGGGGCTTCCTTGCATAAATACAATGAAAAGAGAAAGAGCTTAACCCCAATAACCTTGAGGTTGCTTATGAATAGAAAGTGTTGAAAATGGCATGTTGAAGCCATCCATAAATGAGCAATGTTAGGATGATGCTCTGAGCCTATGAAAAGATTTACACCCATTGCATCCAATTCAAAGACATCTTTACAAAGTTTGGTAAAGTAAAAAAATGTATTTCGTCTTCAACAGACCAGGCGAGGAATGATTATTGTACCAGCAATATTTTCTAAATATTACACATCCAAAGAAGCCACTAGCAGCTAGGACTGTTCCTATTTAAAGGGGATTTCATTCCTATTAAATGTTCACAATGTTTTGAAAGTAGCAGAAGAAAGAAGAGATGCCTCAGGTTGTTTGAAAGATTGTTGTTTTGTTGATAGAAAATCCTGAAAATGTGGTTTCCACTTCTCCAATAAATGGTTTGAAAATTACAGGTTCAGGTAGGTCTGAATTTTAATTCTAAATAGCCCCACGTAGAAGGCTTTCAGAGGAAACGCAGGCCAAAATGCATCAGATTTTTCTTCAAATAAAAGAATGATCTTTCAAGCAACTTGAGACGTAATTTTTGTTTCTCTTTGGATTTCATTTGGAATAATAATAATAATAATAATAATCTTTATTTGTACCCCCACCCATCTCCCCAATGGAGACTCGGGGCGACTCACATGAGGCCAAGCCCAAACAACAAATTACACTAAAATAAAATCAAAAACATCAGCAATAAACACAATAAAAATACATACATAAAAACAGTATACAACTAGCTATCAAAAAATCACAAGGACAGGGTGGGCCACAGGCACAAAAAATAAAGTGTTAAAAACTCAGGGTGAGATAAGCGGAATAGTATCCTTTACATGGGGAGAGGAATAGACTCCAAGAACGGGGGCATTGAAGAGCGCAATGGTAGAAATTAAATAATTACTTTCCAAAGGCGAGCGGAAAGTTTCAGGTTTTCAGGTGTTTTTTAAAGGTTTCCAAGGTAGGGGCTTTCCTAATTTCTCCGGGCAAGGAATTCCAGAGTCGAAAAACATTGCTGTTGCTAACTATAGTTTTTTAAAAGTAATTAGCATTGTTAGCTGCTTTCCAATGACTCATTTTTTTAAAATAAAAAAAGGCTTAGAATTGATAAGAGAATAATGTGATACATTTCTTAAAATATCTTAAAAATGCTCTTTCAAAAGTTACTTGTTAAGTAATCAAAAGCTGATTTGCTAACACTAGTTAGGTTACTTTTCAAATGTGACTGTTGTAACCTCTTTACTCATTGGTTCCCAGCTCTAGTGCCATCACCATAAAGGCCCTCTCCTTGGTAACCACAAACTGCACTTACTGGTTGGGGCACTAGCCTTCAAGAGCCCTCCTGGCCCGCCCCTGCTGTGCCCCTTCTTTCTCAGGGATGACCATCCGGCTCTCCGCATATCAAAGTTCAGGAAAAGGGTCCTGGCACTTCAAAGGCGGTTCCAGTTCAAAGCCCGCCAGATGCTGCTGTTATCTGATGGCGCGCAAGACTTGGCCCGTTAGGACAACAACCGGGCCGAGTGGCGCTGACATTCCCAGTGTCCTGATGATACCAACTGGGAGGTAAGATTACCAGAGCAGCCCAGCAGTGATGTAATGGCGGCCGTGTTCTGTCCGCGTTGAAATGACGGTGGTAATCCAGGTCGCTTCGTAACCTTTCCTCCCGTGGAAAAGCCACCTGTTGGCCAGAATGGCCACCTAGGGACACCCCAGAAGGCTTCCGCTAGAGGCAAAGGTCAGAAGGGAGGATGGGGGGGAGGTCCCCTCCAAGGTTCCTTCTGAGAGCAAGAGCCGGGAGCGTGTTATCACAGTGCCATCTTGGGGGGGAAATTGCTTGTAAAGAGAGTTCTACCTATGACTTCATATTCATATCATATATATTATATAATTCTGCTTCCTAGATCAGTTTGGTGATTAGGGGCTGTGTACACTGCTTCAGTATCAGGACAAATGGGTGAACATTCTCTCAGAAAGGCAAAACATTTAACATACAACCAGTACTGTTGTGCCTTCAGGTCATTTTTTCAATTACTCTGAAAGAATTCTCCTTGTGCTTCTGTCTCAAAACTTAAAAGATAAGACAATTTGCTTGATACATTTCTAGCTATTACAGAAGTTCCTATTCTGACAACAGATACATGCTGAGTGTTTGAACCAAGGGAAAGAATTTGTCCTTGTATATCCATAACTTACAGAGTTTTCCACATAGGTGCCTACACACAGACTGTGACAAACAAATGCCACTCTGAGCTTGGGATTTATTACTCAAATATAATCACTCGTGGTAAATGTTCCTACAAATGACTTTGTTAGAACAATTACTTTATCACATAGCTGCCATACTAACAATTATTCATGATTCTTAACCTCTAAGATAATGTCACCCCTTTGAACAGCTTAAAGCCTGAGATGATAATATACCGCATTTTAAGAATATGAACTCTTCCTGTAAAATTAAACATATGCTAATGACACTACTCAAAACCTAGCTGACTTTTAGTTAATTAAGATCTCTGCAAGCAAGAGTCCCAAAGTAGAATTGTTTACAGTCAAGTAGTTTATCTAGAGGTACATTACTGAAAATCCAAGTGGACTTAGCCTCCGTAATAGAGGTTCCATGGTCGGACCACTGTGCCCTAAGGATCCGGGTTGAGCAACCGCCCCTCCATGCAAGGGCGCCGAACAGATTTTGGTTCGCCCGAAGAGACTTATGGAACCCGAAAGGTTCCTGAATGGTCTGAGGGATCTGGAGTCTATCAGCGTCTCTGTCGACGAGCAGGTTCAAGCCTGGAACACCTCGTTAGCCAGAGCTCTCGACGAGATTGCCCCTAGGCACCCTCTCCGACCTCGCAAACATCGATCCCCCTGGTATACAGAGGACCTCAGGTCGATGAAGCGGGAGAGGAGACGGCTAGAGCGCGTGTGGAGGAACCTCCGTGACGGAGTCTCAGTATCAGCTTATAGGCTATTTAAAGATACTTATGAGCGTGCTGTCAAGGCAGCCAAAAATGTGTACTTTTCTGTCTTGATAGCGTCTGCTAGCTCACGCCCGGCTCAATTGTTTAAGGTAATTCGGTCTTTGACGACGGTCCCTACTGTCCCAAAAAGCAGCGATCAGACCCCTACCGCCGGTGCTTTCCAGAGCTATTTCACAGACAAGATTCTGAATCTCCGCCGGGACCTTCCTGCCACAATTGATACAGTAAGAGAACTTGAGACCCCGTGGCCCTCCGCCGGGCCCACCCTCGACCGGTTTCGGCCACTGGACGCAGATGCTGTTGATAAGATTGTGGCTGCAACCAGGCCTACCACCTGCTCCCTCGACCCGTGCCCCTCCTGGCTTGTTAGATCCTGCCTGGAGGGGTTACGTGGTCCTCTGTTGAACATCGTAAATAGCTCCCTTGAGCAAGGAGTCTTCCCAGAGTGCTTTAAAGAGGCGGTGGTAGCTCCATTACTGAAGAAACCGTCACTAGATCCTGCGGTTCCCTCCGACCAGTGTCAAACCTCTCATACCTGGGCAAGGTAGTTGAGAGGGCAGTAATGGAGCAGTTGCAGTCCTTCTTAGATGATGCAACATGGCTAGACCCCTTCCAGTCCGGCTTCCGTTCAGGGCACGGGACTGAGACGGTCCTGGTCTCCATCACAGATCAACTCCGCTGCCAGCTCGACCAAGGCGGGTCTGCGCTGCTCGTGTTATTGGACCTCACGGCAGCGTTTGACACGGTCGACCACAATCTACTGATCCACCGCCCGGCCATGGCTGGAGTGAGGGGACAGTTCTTAAATGGCTGACCTCCTTCCTCCACCAGCGGTCTCAGCGTGTGAGGAGGGGCGAGGTGGTCTCCGAGGGCTCCTCATTAGTTTGTGGAGTTCCGCAAGGGGCCATTCTCTCCCTCCGTTATTCAACATCTACATGCAGCCGCTTGCACAGCTGGTGCGGAGTTATGGGCTGGAGTGCCACCAGTACGCTGACGACACCCAACTCATTCTGAGGATGGAGGACAGGCCGGGATCCATCCCCGATAATTTCCAACACTGCCTCGAGGCCGTTACTGGATGGCTGCGTGCCAGTAGGTTGAGGGTGAATCCGGCGAAGACGGAGATCTTGTGGTCGGGCCGCTCGGGTGGTGTAGATGTCCAGCTTCCGACCCTGGACGGTGTGGCGCTATGCCCATCGCCTTCCGTTAAGTGCCTGGGGTCCATCTGGACTCCCAGCTGACCATGGAGGCCCATGTCTCCGCGGTCAGCAAGGTTGCTTTTTTCATCTGCGACAGGCTCGGAGGCTGGCCCCCTATATCTCCCGGAATGACCTGGCCACGGTGATCCAAGCTACGGTTATCTCAAGGCTGGATTACTGTAACGCGCTTTACGTTGGCCTTCCTTTGTCGGTGACCCGGAAGCTCAAGCTGGTGCAGAACACTGCCGCCCGGCTCCTGTCTGGAACCCCAGCAGGCCGCCACATCACACCTGTTTTGCAGGATCTGCACTGGCTCCCAATCGAGCACCGGATCTCCTTCAAGGTGTTGGTTCTTACCTTTAAGGCCTTGCATGGCCTGGGGCCAGCGTACTTGAGGGACCGACTCACCCCACACTGTCCCTGAGATCACTACGCTCCGAGGATGCTAATTTGTTAGAGATACCCTCGGCGAAATCGGCTAAACTGACATCTACTCGCCGGGGCGTTCTCCGTTATAGCTCCTACGCTGTGGAACGCCCTCCCGGCTGGACGCGAGCTATAAAGGACCTGCTCCCGTTTAGACGCGCCTGCAAAACTTATTTGTTTAAGCAGGCCTTCGGTGAGTAGGTCCTGCCCATGTTCCGCTTTAGCCGCTGTCCTGGGTGTCACGCTATCTAATTTCTGAACTGTACCTGGGGTTTTGTATTTTGCTGTTTTAACTGTTCAATTGTCTTAGATGTTTTATCGCATTGCTTGTGTGTAGTTGTACCTTCGGTTCCTGTGAGCCGCCGCGAGCCTCAGGGAGTCGGCGGCATAGAAACCCAAATAATAAATAAATAAATAAAAAATAAATAAAATACTTGAGCTTTCAGAAGGTCTTAGCTTTAGATCAGTGGTCCCAACCTTTTTTTGGCCAGTGACGACTTGACCAGGGATCACTTTGATCAGGGACCGCTCTCCAACAGTAGTACCAAAACAGTTACAAATCAGGTTTTGGTCAACTTTAGTTTCGGTTTGTTTATTTGGGGTGCTGATTCAGAAAATTGCATTGGATATAGACCACATCAGCTCTAGTTCCTGATACAGAACATATGCCATCCAGTACTCGTCATCTGCTTGCCCACAGAAAATCATATTTAATAATCTAGAGCTGATGTGGTAGTAGTAATCTTTCAAGGGTAGCCAGCCTCTCCCCTCCTGGCATCCTTATTGACTTGGCACTATAAGAGGGTTTCAAGAGGCCAGTCACTATTGTTGTCATCTAGTTTCGAGGCAATGATGTAGTAATGGTGAGGTTGCAGACCATATTTTTGTTCTTGTGGACCACTGGTGGTTCACAGACCACAGGTTGGGAACCACTGTTTTAGATGGTATTATCAAATGATCAGAAATGCATTACAGTTAGCAACTCTCCTCTTGACTATACCGTTCTAGTTGTTGTACCTCATCCTATTTGACATTAGTGTTTTGGGGCTTCCTTGCATAAATACAATGAAAAGAGAAAGAGCTTAACCCCAATAACCTTGAGGTTGCTTATGAATAGAAAGTGTTGAAAATGGCATGTTGAAGCCATCCATAAATGAGCAATGTTAGGATGATGCTCTGAGCCTATGAAAAGATTTACACCCATTGCATCCAATTCAAAGACATCTTTACAAAGTTTGGTAAAGTAAAAAATGTATTTCGTCTTCAACAGACCAGGCGAGGAATGATTATTGTACCAGCAAGCTTTTCTAAATATTACACATCCAAAGAAGCCACTAGCAGCTAGGACTGTTCCTATTTAAAGGGGATTTCATTCCTATTAAATGTTCACAATGTTTTGAAAGTAGCAGAAGAAAGAAGAGATGCCTCAGGTTGTTTGAAAGATTGTTGTTTTGTTGATAGAAAATCCTGAAAATGTGGTTTCCACTTCTCCAATAAATGGTTTGAAAATTACAGGTTCAGGTAGGTCTGAATTTTAATTCTAAATAGCCCCACGTAGAAGGCTTTCAGAGGAAACGCAGGCCAAAATGCATCAGATTTTTCTTCAAATAAAAGAATGATCTTTCAAGCAACTTGAGACGTAATTTTTGTTTCTCTTTTGGATTTCATTTAGAATAATAATAATAATAATAATAATCTTTATTTGTACCCCACACCCATCTCCCCAATGGAGACTCGGGGCGACTCACATGAGGCCAAGCCCAAACAACAAATTACACTAAAATAAAATCAAAAACATCAGCAATAAACACAATAAAAATACATACATAAAAACAGTATACAACTAGCTATCAAAAATCACAAGGACAGGGTGGGCCACAGGCACAAAAATAAAGTGTTAAAAACTCAGGGTGAGATAAGCGGAATAGTATCCTTTACATGGGGGAGGGGAATAGACTCCAAGAACGGGGCATTGAAGAGCGCAATGGTAGAAATTAAATAATTACTTTCCAAAGGCGCAGCGGAAAAGCCAGGTTTTCAGGTGTTTTTTAAAGGTTTCCAAGGTAGGGGCTTTCCTAATTTCTCCGGGCAAGGAATTCCAGAGTCGAAGAACATTGCTGTTGCTAACTATTGTGTTTTATTGTGATGGTGTTATGCCCATCGCCTTCCGTAAAGAGCCTGGGGGTCCATTTGGACTCCCAGCTGACCATGGAGGCCCAGGTCTCTGCGGTCAGCAAGATCGCCTTTTCATCTGCGACAGGCAAGGAGGCTGGCCCCCTATCTCTCCCGGAACGATCTGGCCACGGTGATCCAAGCCACAGTCATCTCAAGGCTGGATTACTGCAACGCGCTCTACGTTGGCCTTCCTCTGTCCGTGACCCGGAAGCTCAGGCTACTGCAGAACACTGCCGCCCGGCTCCTGTCTGGCACGCCAGCTGGCGCCCACATAACACCTGTTTTGCAGGATCTGCACTGGCTGCCAATTGAGCACCGGATCACCTTCAAGGTGTTGGTCCTCACCTTTAAGGCCTTACACGGCCTGGGGCCAGCGTATTTGAGGGACCGTCTCACCCCATATTGCCCTCCGAGATCACTTCGGTCTGAGGACTCCAATCTCCTGGAGATACCTTCAGCTAAACTCGCAAGGCTGACTGCTACCCGCCGGAGGGCGTTCTCTGTCATAGCACCTACGCTGTGGAACGCCCTCCCGGCCGGAACTCGGGCTATGAAGGACTTGCTCCCATTTAGACGGGCCTGTAAAGCAGGCCTTTGGTGAGTAAGTCCTGCCCATGCCCCGCCATCTATTCGTTCTTCTGAGGATGATGTGCTGTTCATTGTTTTAACTGTGTTATTAATTACTGTACTGCTGTTGTTTTTAATTGTTTTTAACTGCTTATTGCCTGTATTTTACTGTGCCCTTCGGCTCCTGTAAGCCGCCGCCAGCCTCAGGGAGTCGGCGGCATAGAAGCCCGAATAATAAATAAATAAATAAATAAATAAATAAAAGTAATTAGCATTGTTAGCTGCTTTCCAATGACTCATTTTTTTAAAATAAAAAAAGGCTTAGAATTGATAAGAGAATAATGTGATACATTTCTTAAAATATCTTAAAATGCTCTTTTCAAAGTTACTTGTTAAGTAATCAAAGCTGATTTGCTAACACTAGTTAGGTTACTTTTCAAATGTGACTGTTGTAACCTCTTTACTCATTGGTTCCCATTGCTATCACCATAAAGGCCCTCTCCTTGGTAATTACAAACTGCACTTACTGGTTGGGGGCACTCAGAAGATACTTAGAAGAAAATGATCTCAAGATCTAAATAGAAATGTGTAAGAGGATGCATGCAACCAGACCATTAGAAAATAGTAAGTGAGAAGAACAAAACGGTAAGCTTTTTCGAAAGTTTATCATGAAAGAATCCAACAGCCAGCCTCTGAAAAGCAAACAGAACAAAAGCTGATCGCTGACTTACATGCATCATTAAAAGTGAAGTACCTGAACCGATCAGTTTTGAACATTTGAAAAATAATAGCTGGAAATGTTAGAATTTAATATCCTCAGTCAACCATACAACTATGCTTATTTTCTGTCAAAGGAATGCTTTCAAGGGAATCTCAAAGACTGCTTGATAAAGAATGAAACCAACTTATCAGATCTAAAATTAAGACTTTCATTTGTGAAACATAAGAGGACAGTTGCAAATAAAATACACTGGATGCAAAGAAATTTAATGGCCTAATACCATATGAATATGTATGAAAGCCTTTTGCAATGTAGTGGTTTGAACACTGGAATATGACTCTGAGGAAAAGGGTTCAGATCGCCGTTCAGTCATGGAAGCCCGCCAAATGACCTTGGCAAGTGATACACTCTCAACCTCCAAGGAAGGCAAAGGCAAAATCCCTTCTGAACAAATCTTGCCAAGAAAGCCTTGTTAGGGTAACCGTAGTTTAGAAATAACTTGAAGGTACCCAACACCAAAAATGTTTGTTGCTGTGTGTGTGTAGCATTTACATTTTGTTGTCATTTTTGTGATGGGATCCTTTTAAAAATGCATTTCAAAAGATTTTCCCACCCATAAAAATGGCAAAAAGACATCCATGACTGCCACCTAGACAATATCACCATTGTTTGTGATCAGATTCTCCTGATGCTTTCCCAGAATTTGGGGCATTTATGGTGGTTTTGAAGTACACAGAATTATTTTTTCTCCAAACCTTTAAAAAGAAGATATCCTCTCCCATTTTTTTCCTCCACTCTTGTCTTTCCATATTCACACAGTAGGCTCTGGATTTGGTAGTTTTTCCACTTTGAGTCCTCTTTGGGGAAATAAAGCAGGTTATTTAATCATCATCATCATCATCCACCATTGATTTTTTTTATTCTCCATCCATGTTGGAGTGCTCTGCCCATTACCCTAAGCCAGGGTTTCTCGAACTGTGCTCTGTGGAGCCCTTGGGATTCCACCAGTGATAGTGAGGGGTTCCACAGCCACTGCCTCCTCCTCTTTCCTCTTCCTCCTCCTCCTGAGAAATGCGGGGAAATGAAAGTTGAGAGCTGCTGAAATAGCAGCAGAATCCTCCTAAGGCACAGTTCCTTTCTTCCTCGCCTCCCTCACTGCCCACACTCCCTCTCCACCCAGACCCTTTCCCACCCCAACCCCCTGCCTTCTTTGCTTCTGAAACCATATTTCCCTCCCACTGCTCAGGATGTGCTTTGTGCTTTTCATTCACTGCAGAAGTGAATTGAAGTGAATGGCCCCTGAGGTTGCACCTGTTATTGTTATTATTATTACAAAGGCCAGATGGCTATCAGTTGGGGGTGCTTTGATTGTGCTTTTACTGCATGACAGAAGGGGGTTGGACTGGATGGCCCCTGGAGTCTTCCACTTATATATTGTTAAGTTTATGTTGGGTGGAATAGTTCTTCATTTTTTATGTTGTATTGCACTTGCTGCTTCTTTTTTTCTTCTTTTTCTTTCGTTCTTTCTTTTTTTCTTTTTTGCACTACAAACAAGATATGTGCAGTGTGCATATGAAATTGTTCATTTTTTTCAATTAGATCACACAAACACTCTCCACCCATCTGGCACTGCCCCGGCCCATCTATCAAATTTTAAAATGCAATGTGGCTCCTGTGACCAAAAGTTTGCCCATGCCTGATATATGTGTGTGTGTGTGTGTGTGTGTTGGGTGGTAAAGATTTCCCCTGACATGAAGTCTAGTTTTGTCCAACTCTGGGTAGGTGGTGCTCATCTCAATTTCAAAGCCGAAGAACCAGCATTGTCTGTAAACACCTCCAAGATCATGTGACCATCATGACTGCATGGAGCGCTGTTACCTTCCCACAGAAGTGGTACCTATTGACCTACTCACATTTGCATGTTTTCAGACTGCTAAATTAGCAGAAGCCGGAGCTCATCCTGTTTCCTGGATTTGAAACGCCAACCTTTCGGTCAGCAAGTTCAGCAGCTCAGTGGTTTAACACACACACACACACACACACACACACACACACACACACTTACTTCTTGGAGCTACATAAGAAACTTCAAAAAGGGCTCCTGAAAAAGTTGAGAACCCCTGCTCTAAGTTACAATAAGCTAAACTAAACTCTTTACTTGTCCCAAATGGTACTCCAGCTCCTTTTCCTGACATGTAACTATTCACCTGGCCCCAACTCACACATACCAATACATATATATAGCTCACTTTTGCATTCTTTCCACTCCAAACAGATTTTCAAAAGCCTCCATTTGCACTAAAGAAAACTTTCTAGGGAGGGGAGAGTTAACTCATGCAATGGGCACCCACATTGAAATTGGGCATACTAAAAGTAACTCCTGGAGGCCTCACTCTTCAGATGAGTTTTTTTGGAAGCAGTCGCTGCTAACCATTCAGTTGCCGATTGGAGGTCAAATGTTTTGAAGTCAGAGAGGATAAAAGCAGACTCTAAGAACTCATGTGCAGCTGACTAAATCTAACCTATTTAGGACCTATTTATTTCATAGAATATAAGACACAGAAAAATGCTATAGCAATTCAGACATTGGTGCAAGTAGCACTATACTGTTTGCACAGGGCTCTCGCCTGCAGTCGTTTCCCAGAGAGAAAATAAATGGAACCTGAATTCATTGCATTTAGTGGTTAGTGTTCGTTGCTTCAAGGCTGGATGGTAACTCTCTTTCAGATTTAACCAGTATTTGGAGTGTGTAGCCTTCAACCATTTTTATGAAGTGGCTTTTTCACACACAAAAAGAAAAAGCAAACCAAAACCAAGCAACTGAAGGAAGAAATCCACTGAACAGTTAATTTTCTTCAAAGTTGGGCTTACAGCTAAGTCAGAGCCAACACTGCTCCAGTGGTCTTATCTGAAAGTGCTTGCCTCATTTCAAGCACTTCCACTCAATGACCTTATGTCATGGATGAGTGATAAGGATGAGAAAGTTGCCTTTGCCTTAGGAAAAAGATGCAACCCACGCAAATATTAAATCCACTGGCCAGGCTGAAAAGTTATCTCTTTTGGTTCAGTTTGCAAGATGTAATGCACATCAGCCATGCACTGATTCATACCTTTCATATCTAACCTTACATTTTAACCTGATCATAATATTTTTTAAAAAAAATAATAATACAAAGAAAATGTTTTAGCCAAAGAATTTTGGTGATTAGAAGTAATTAAACACAACCGTTGTTGACACGTTTGAACATCTGTTGGCCGCATCAAACACATGAAGTATTACCTATATGCTCACATTTAATGATAATGTAATGCAAGCAAAAACGCCACAACAAGAGCAGCAGCAGGATTGTTACAGTACAATCTTCTCATCCGTGACAGCATCCATGTAGAAATCAACGTTCACCTGACTAATATTCTCCATGATCCTATGAGCCAGTATAACTATTGTTGTAAATGAGCAACAGTAATAATCTCACTACCAGCAATGTTATCAAGCAAAATAGACCCAAGCACCATGGCCTTGGGACTTGGGATTGCGTAGAACAGTGATTTTCAACCAGTGTGCCACAGAACACTAGTGTGCCGTGAGAGATCATCAGGTGTGCCGTGGGAAATTACAGTGTGGAGAGAGAGAGAGAGCCTAGCAAGAAAATTCAAGCAGCGGAAATGAGGCTTTCCTGGCTGAAGCAGCAATGCCAGCCAGCCTGGCTGCAGTCAGGGAGAGCCCTCGGTGTTCAGAACTTTCCTCCCTCCCTCCTCTCTCCTTCCCTTCCTTCCTTCCCTCCCTCTGTGCGCCAAGGGCTACCTGGCCAGGCTGCGGCTCCTCCTGCTTCCTGGCTCCTGAGCGCTCTTCTGCCCTCCTCCCCTCTGGCAGCAAGGAGGAGGAGAAGGAGCCCGTGGGAGCTGCCCCCATCCGACCCCACTCCTGGAGGCTCGAGGCAAGGCTTTCTGCCCTCTAGCCCCTCCGTGCCAGGGAAGGAGAGCAACCCTTCATCTCCTGGCCTCTCCTGGCTGGGCTCCGGGTTCGCTGCAGAGCAGAGGCCGGGATGCGCAGCTACAGAGCCCAGCTTGGTTCTTTCCTGATCTGGCCCCAAAGTGACAGCCGAAGGGACGCAAGGAGGAGGCACTCCTGGGGGGGGGGGGCTGAACCCCTTTGGGAAGGAGAGCTGGGGGTGGCAATGGCTGTGAGCCTCCACCACAGTTTGTTGCAAGGCTCAGAGCCACCCCACGTGCTTAATTCGTATTTGTCCTGTTCAGCCGAGCCCGCGTGCACTTCGGCCACTCAGCACAGCCCTCCCCCACAGGACGGTGACAGAGCTCCTGCACGTGGGCCTCCCGGGGCGGGAGGGGGGTTTGGCGGAAGCGGCAGCGTCATGAGGGGGGAGGGTGACAGTTAGTAAAATGACAGTTAGAATGTCATTTTGTGTCATTTTGGTTGGTGGTGTGCCCCAAGATTTTGTAAAGGTAAAAAATGTGCAGCAGCTCAAAAAAGTTTGAAAATCACAGACGTATAAAGTCATCTCTTTAGAAAGAAAACTGTTCTACCAGTCCCTCAGTTGCTCAGGAGCTACAGGTTACTGGTTTTAAAATAAAACTATTGGTTTTTTCACATCATTTTCATATAATTTGGCAACTGCAAGCTGAATATGTGAACCAATTCTAGAGAAAAATGTCCATATCTGAAAGTTTGTGAGTGATACACATGTTCTGCACAAGAATGAGAAACGGTATCATTGGTATAAGTATATAGTTAATATGTTAAATGTGGAAATAACAAATTGCAAAGGGAATAATATAGATAAAATTGAAAAGGTTACAATAACTAAGACGATGTGGGAACCAGTTAGGAATTATTTAGAGAATGTGCTATGATGTGGAGTAGAAAAATTAAGACTGAGATTGATATTTCAAATGTAACTTCTGTAGTTTGATGTATAAATTGCATGTACAAGGTGGGGAGGAGGGGAATGGGGGAAAACAATAAAACAACAATTAAAAAGTAGAAACGGTCTCAGAAGTGGTATATATTTCATAATGTAAATAGTTAAAATAAATAACCAAAGCTCAAAGAGAGCATTAGATATTTCAGAAAGCAATAAGCAGATCCATTCATGTGTGAATGCACATGAAAAAAATGAAATTAAAACATCAAGCGTTCCTTGGAAAAACAATGGCTTCATGCTGTTTTATATTTTTAAGTGTAATGCGACAAAGAACTAGTTTTTTATATTTTAAAAAAATATCATGAAAATTTTAGAAATAAGCCTCCTTTTCACTTTCAGTTCCACCTCAGAAAGAGGGAATAACTTTTGTATAGAATCCTATGGCCCTCCAGAAACTCTAAGAACTCTTCTCCATTAAATATGAAAGCCAAAGCTGCTGGGACTTGAAATTTATGTATTTATTTATTTACTGTATTTATACCCCGCTCTTCTCGCCCCAAAGGGGATTAAGAGTGGTTTACAAGAAGGAAACAATTCAATGTCGCATCCACAGACATATAAATAAAATAAACATATACATTAAAAACCAAAAAGGGATTAAGAGTCATCCCATGCATTTACAAGAAGTAAAAAGATTCAATGTCGCATCCAGAGATTTTCCACGTTTTTCACCATTCATAAATATTCCTTAACTGCCTGTATGGAGATAGAGAACAGTTTATCACAATTAGTCTAGTACTAAGTCTACATTGTTTATTTATTTATTTATTATTTCGCATTTGTCTGCTGCCGCCCCCCCCCCCCAACGGCTCGGGGCGACTCACAACAGTTTGTAAAATAAAATTGACAGTTATAGCATAAACCACATTAACACCAGTAGAATAGAATTACAATTAGAACAGTTGAAACAGCAGATGGAGTCTCAGTGGGGTGTCAGCTAGGCAGCGAGCTACAGTCTAGTTAACTCCCGAAGGCTTGCTGGAACAGCAATGTCTTAACTGCTCTCCTGAACGGGAGGAGGCTCTGGGTGGCACGGATGCCGGTGGGCAGTGCATTCCACAGGGTTGGGGCTGCAACAGAGAAAGCCCGCCGGCGTGTTGCGGACAGATGGTAGGTCTTCACATTTGGGATGACCAGGAGATTTAGCTCTTCGGAGCACAGTGATCTGGTGGGATGATATGGGACAAGGCGGTCCCGCAGGTACACTGGCCCCAGACCATGTAAGGCCTTAAAAGTCAGGACTAACACTTTGAAGGTAATCCGGCATTTTATTGGGAGCCAGTGCAGTTCGCGCAGGATTAGCGTGATGTGGTGGCCAATCGGGACCCTCGCCAGGAGTCGTGCTGCGCCGTTCTGCACCAGCTTGAGTCTCCGGATTACTGACCGAGGAAGGCCAATGTACAGAGCGTTACAGTAGTCCAGCCTCGAGATGACCATGGCTTGGACCACTGTGGCTAAGTCGCGCCAGGACAAGTAGGGGGCCAGCTTCCTCGCCTGTCGAAGATGGAAAAATGCTACCCTGCTAATGCTGGAGACGTGAGCCTCCATCGACAACAGGGGGTCCAGGGTTACTCCTAAGCTCTTAACAGAGGGCGACGGACATAATGTCACGCCGTCCAGGGTTGGAAGCTGAACATCCCTACAGTCCGGGAACCCAGCCACAGGATCTCAGTCTTTGCCGGATTCACCTTCAACCTACTGGCTCGCAGCCATCCAGTGACGGCCTCAAGGCAACGATGGAAATTATCGGGTACGGATTCGAGGCTGCCCTCCATCTTCAGGATAAGCTGGGTGTCATCAGCGTACTGATGGCACACCAGCCCAAAACTACGCACCAGCTGGGCAAGTGGTCGCATATAGATGTTAAATAAGAGGGGAGAGAGAATAGCCCCCTGAGGAACCCCACAGAGAAGCGGGGAACCCCCAGAGACATCCTTGCCCCTCCTCACTCACTGTAGCCGGTTCCGGAGGAAGGAGGTCACCCAATGAAGGGCTGTCCCCCTAACTCCGCCCCTAGCAAGGCGGTGAGTCAATAGATCATAATCGACTGTATCAAACGCCGCCGTGAGGTCCAATAACACAAGCAGCGCCGATCCGCCCTGATCCAGCTGGCAACGCAACTCATCCGAGATGGAGACCAGAACCATCTCCGTCCCATGCCCAGGACGGAAGCCAGACTGGAAGGGGTCTAGCCAAGCTGCGTCATCTAGGAAGGACTGCAACTGCTCCATTGCTGCCCTCTCAAGTACCTTTCCCAGGAACGATAGATTCGAGACCCGGAGGTAGTTGGAGGGGACCGTTGGATCTGATCCCGACTTCTTCAACAATGGAGAGACCACCACCTCTTTTAAACCCTCTGGAAATACTCCCTGGGCTAGGGAAGTATTAATTATATTCAACAGAGGGGTCGCAAGAACCCCTCCAGGCTGGCTTTCACCAGCCAGGAGGGGCACGGATCAAGGGAACAAGTGTTCAGGCGAGCTGCAGCAATAATCCTATCAACAGCTTCTGCGTCCAGTGGCGTGAACCGGTCGAAGGTGGGCCCGGCAAGAGGCCACGGAGTCTCAAGTTCACTAACTGTATCAATCGTGGCCAGAAGGTCCCGGCGGAGGGTCGAGATCTTGTTTGCAAAGTAGCTCTGAAAGGCCTCGGCAGTGAGGGCCTGATTATCACCGTTTGGGATGGTAGGAACCATCGTCAGAGACCTAATTACCTTGAACAATTATGCTGGGCGTGAGCTCGCAGACGCAATCAAGGTAGCATAGTACGATTTTTTCGCTTCCTTGATGGCTTTCTTATAAGCATCTTTGAAAAGCTTATAAGTTGATTTCGAACCTTCATCATGGAATTTCCTCCACACGCTCTCCAGCCGTCTCTTCTCCCGCTTCATTGAACGTAACTCCTCAGTAAACCAAGGCCCCGATTCCTACGGAGGAGGAGAGGGCGTCTAGGGGCGACCTCATCAAGAGCATTGGACAGTTTGATGTTCCAGGTCCCGACTCACAGAGGGAGAGTCCTAGTGTTGCCATGGTCGACACTAGGTCCACTGCTGCAGGTGAAAAGGAGGCCATGTCAGCGTGGATGTTGAAATCCCCCAGGACAATGAGCCTAGGGAACCTCAACACCCACTCCGACACGGTCTCCAGCAGCAGGGATAGGCTTTCAGCTGGTGCGCTAGGCGCTCGGTACACCAGGAGAAAGGCTATACTTTCCTGGGAATCCCACACAAGACCAACGGATTCAACCCCTGGGGCATTCAGTGCAGGTACCGCCCTGAGAGATAACATGTCACGGGAGAACATAGCAACCCCTCCCCCCTGCCTCCCAGTTCTGCTGTGGTGAGTGACGACATAACCGGGGGGGACCGACTCATGGAGGTAGATCTCATCACCGTCCTGGAGCCAGGTCTCGGTCACACAAAATAAATCAGGTGTTAGCTCGGAAACAAAGTCTTGGATGGTGGCAGTCTTGTTCCTAATGGACCGGGCATTTACTAATGCCAGAGTAGAAGGGGGGAAGCTGGTAGTCTGCCAGCAGTGTACTTTGGGATAGGACGCTGGTCAGAATATTATATTCCATTCTACAATATATCCTTATCGCTCCCCAGTCGGTTTTTTCCTTCCCTTCCTTATTCTTATTTCTCAATCTTTCTGTTAACCAATCCATTTGGATTGTCTCTGTAACCTTTATAAACCACTCCTCTCTCGTTGGTATTTCCAGAGATTTCAATTTCTTGGCAAATAGTATCCTAGCCGCCGTTATCGCTATTATAATTATTTTCTTTTCCATTGGTGGAATTGTTTCCTCAAGCACTCCCAGTAGATAGGTCCCTGGCCATCTTTCTAGTTTGTGTGTTATTATTTTCTTTAGTTCTTTATGGATCATCATCCAATATCTGGATGTAGGTGGAAACAAGTGTAATAAAGATACTGTGGTGAAAAGAGGTGTTGTGAAAGAGTACAGGTGCATGATGGAGAGTAGAGATTTTTCTATAGTTGATTTTCCACGTTTTTCACCATTCATAAATATTCCTTAACTGCCTGTATGGAGATAGAGAACAGTGCCATTCCTATTTCCACACTTCCAGCACTTGGGATCGGCGTTTTTGTAAATTCTTTTTATTTTTTCGGGGGAGAGATACCAACGATATATTATTTTTACCCAATTTTCTTTGAAGGAGTTACATAGGGATTTTTTAACAATATTGTTCCAGATATTGCTCCATGTTTTTGTATTAATTTTAAAGCCTACATTCCTTGACCACTTACTGTTTTCTGTGTCCCTCTTGAGCAAGATTTTATAAATTTTTCCCAGGGGCTTCTCTTCTTCTCTTAAAATTTTATTTTCTAATTTCTTTCTAAAGGTCAGGAGGGAGGGAGCTCATCTCATTTCTCTGGGGAGGGAGTTCTATAGCTGAGGGGACTCGACTGAGAAGTCTCTGTCTCTCATCCCTCCCCCCAAAAGTACCTGTGAAGTAGGTGGGACCGAAAGCAGGGCCTCCCCAGAAGATCTTAGCCTTCAAGGTGGTTCATAGGGGGAGATACGAGGGCAGGTCAATAAGTCCGTGACTTTTTGAATGAAACACAGGTTTTTGGATAAAAAATCATTTTATTTTTCAACGTAGTCTCCTTTGAGCTCTATACACTTTGTACAACATTTCTCCAATTTTTTATCCCTTCCAAAAAAATAAGATTTGTCAAGGTCATCAAAATAGGTATTTGTTTGTGAGATGATTTCATTGTTGGAGTCAAATCTCTTTCCACCGAGCCATTTCTTCAGGTTTGGAAACAAGAAATAGTCACTCGAGGCTAAATCTGGAGAATAGGGCAGATGAGGGAGCAATTCATATTACAATTCATGGATTGTTGCCATGGCAACATGTGTGCACCCTTGCATTGTTCTGGTGCAAAAGATATTTTTTCTTGGCCAAATGTGGTCTCCCCCACCCCCCCAAAAATCCTCATTAAATCAACCCAATAAGTTGGCATAATATTCGCCATTGATTGTTTTACCCTTTTGAAGGTAGTCAATCTGGATTATACTGCGTGCATCCCAAAAAATGGTCACCATGACTTTATTGGCTGACAAACCCACCTTGGCCTTCTTTGGCGCCTATTCACCCCAAGAAACCCACTGTTTTGACTGCTGTTTGGTCTCTGGTGTGTTGTGGTGGATCCACGTTTCGTCCACGGTTACGAAACAGCACAAAAACCCGTCCATATTGCAGTTGAACAATGCCAAACACTCCTGCAAAATTGTCACATGATTGCGTTTGTGGTCGATTGTGAGCAAACACGCAGCACCCATCTTGCTTTCTCAGACCCAAGTGATCATTTAAAAATGAAACCACTGAGCCATGTGAGATGCCTATGGCTTCCACAATCTCTCACACTTTCAATCTCCCATCAGCCAACACCATATCATGAATTTTCTCAATTGTTTCGTGTGTAGAGACCTCAATTGGGCATCCAGAATGTTCGGCCTCTTCCGTGCTTGTACGGCCACAACGAAATTCAGTAAACCACTTTTTTACCATTGAAATTGATGGTGCAGAGTCCCCATAGTATTTATCAAGCTTAGCCTTGGTTTGAGTGATAGTTTTTTCCACAAAAAATAATGCTTAATGAAATTCACTTTTTTCCATTTTCTCCTCAAGTCACGCTGTAGTCTGCTATCAATGGCTGTCAAAAAACAACTAAATGACTCAGCTTGTTCAAATTTTGACAGGAGTCAACTGACAGATGCCAGTTGACAGGAGCAGTGTTGTCCTTTCAGTTAAGAGGCGGGAAATTCAAACAGTCACTGACTTATTGGCTCGCCCTCGTACATTCTGACAGGTAAACTGGACTGGAACTATTTAGAGCTTTATATGCTAAAGCCAGCAGTTTGAATTGAGCTTGGTAACAGACTGGCAGTCACTGATGCTGACGTAACAGGGGGGTTGTATGCTCCCTGTATGCCACTCTGGTGAGGAATCTGGCTGCCACCCATTGGACTACTTGAAGCTTCCAAATAGTTTTTCAAAGTCAACCCGACATAGAGCCTATTGCAGTAGTCTTGCAATGCAGCGAAAGCTGTCTCTGCCGCATAGTGAAAAGGGAGAAGTGACTGATTTCTCAGTCCAAGCCTTTGGGATCAGCTATTATTACATCTTACAGTTATGGGCAGTGGTTGTCACTTGTAATAGATTATTGCCTCATGAATTAATTCACACTTGTCCATGCCTGCTCTCCAGCACCGAAAATATACAAGGCAGGAACTGAAGGGAAAGTGATTGCAATAGTAGAGTGCCGACCATAGGATGGCATCTTCAAACTATCCAGACAATGTAAGAAGGAACTTCAAGGAAGTATGATTTTATTTTCTTGAAATAAAAACTTATTTGCTCAAGAAGAATAAAAATAGAAAGACAGTAGAAAACTTTCTCTGAAATACTATTGCCCAAAAACAACACCTTATGATGAGGTCACATAAACCAAGAGTTGACTTGAAGATCCAGAGCAACAAGCAGGCCTATGTAAAGTAATTTCTCTGTGAGTGTCTTCTTTTTCTCACTTCTGTGTCTGACCTATGTCTGATTCGGTCAGGCTTCTTAACTGTATTGTGCTTACTGAATAAGATCCGTTCCTTTCTCTGCTTGTTTTATTTCCAGCTGGGAGCCTGCTTGTAAACATGTTTTGAAATTTATATATTGCAATGCACACAAGGCTTGAATTCATCCTTCTGTTGACTAGAGATTGTTTAGAGCTTTTTATATATGCACATGGAGTTGAGACAAATTTGCAGCTATAGCTCAGTGTAGGAATTCTGGATCACAGACTGCATTGTCTGTAGATATTCCATAAAACACAGTCCATCACCATCACCCTGAGACTGAAACAGATGTAATAATAATAAAAAAGAATAACTTTATTTTTATACCCCACCACCATCTCCCTGAAGGGATTCGGGGTGGCTTACAAGCGGGACCAAACCCAGGACATACAACAAAATTCACCAAATAAAATGCAGTTAGTGTAGGGTTCCAGCCTGGTGGACCTGGGCAGACCCTGGGGGCACCGGGCCAGGCACCAGTTGACCCGGGGGAGATCGGGGATGATGAGTGGCCTGATGCATATGACTCTACAGAAGAGAGCCTGCAATGGGATAACACATGGCTGGAGGGATATGGGACCGCAGATGAATTTAGTGAAGATTCCATGGAAATGGATTCGGATGAATATGAAAGGCCAGGCGGCCTTGGGTCTCAAGAGAGAGTGGCTACTCCCTTTCCAGATGGTGAGATGGGAGAAAGGGAGCTTCCTGTTTCTCACTCTGATAGCGATGCAGCTGGGCCCGCTAACGAGCTGGAATTCAACAGGAGGGACAGTATCTCAGCTTCTAGGAAAGATTGGAGGAAGGGGGTGCATTGGGTGCACAAGAGTTAGATTCCTATATCAACCCGGGCTGAAAGAGCTCTCGTCAGACCTGAAGCCACGTTTAGCTTGATCAAGTCTCACCTTCCAGTCTCCAAGCTCAAGTTGACCGCCAGAGCTGTTCAGACTCAAATTCTTGTTGACCACCGTTGCAGTTTGCTCCAAGTATCACGTTTGACCGCCGGAGCGGTTTGCCTTGTTTTGGAACCTTGCTTCATTTGGATTTAAGCCGTTTGGGCTTGTAGCTATAGAACTATTTGGGACTATTTGGATTTGCTTTATTCTTCTTCTTTGGACTATTCTATATCCTTTATTCTAAATAAAAGAACATTTATTGCATCTGCCTGTGTGTGTGTGATCTAGGGGGAGGGGGGCAACCATATCAAACCAACTCAACAACCAGCAACCAGGAATACGATGGGCATGATCAGACTAGAGAGGGCTGGGTGTGGACTTGTGCAACAAGCAGATTGTAGGGCCAGGGCGAGAGGTAAAGTCCTGAGTACAAGCTTATCAGTAAGCTGGGCATTCATAAACAGGGACTAACTGTCATCAAATGGACACTGGAACATCCAGGTTTTCAAGTCCCCGAGGAAGGCAGGCAGAGTGCAGGCTAGTCTAATCTCCCTGGGCAAGGAGTTCCAGAGCCTGAGGGGCCACCACGGAGAAGGCCCTCTCTCTCATCCCCACCAACCATGCTTGTGACAGTGGCAGGAGCGAGGGGAGGGCCTCCCAGCTGATCTTAGAGCCAGTGCTGGTTCATAGGGGAAGATGCGGTCGCAAAGATAGACGGGATCCAAACCGTTTAAGGCTTTGTAGGTGATAGCCTGCACTTTGAATTGGGACCGGAAACTTATCGGCAGCCAGTGGAGCTGCTTTAGTAGGGGCATCATGTCATCCGCTCCCTATAATTGGCTCCAGTTAGCAACCTGGCTGCTGACCTTTGCACCAGTTGCAGTTTCCAGGCCAACTTCAAAGGTAGCCCCAGGTAGAGTGTGTTGCAGTAATCCAGTCTAGTTATAACTAAGGCATGGACCACCATGGCCAAGTCAGGCTTCTTGAGATACGGTCACAGTTGGTGCATAAGTTTTTAACTGTGTGAAGGCCCTCCTGGCCATCGTCGACACCTGAGCATCAAACATCAACGCTGAATCCAGGACGACTCTCAGACTACGAACCTGAGTCCTCAGGGGGAGTGTAACCCCATCAAGCACAGGTTGCCATCCTATAACCCGATCAACCTCTCGACTGACCAGGAGGACCTCTGTCTTGTCTGAATTAAGCCCCAGTTTGTTAACCCTCATCGAGTCCATGACAGAGGCCAAGCACTAGTCCAGGATCTGGGGGGCCTTGGAATTCGGTGGAAAGTAGTAATAGAGTTGAGTGTCAGCTGCATAGAGATGGCACTCAAGATGTAAGGAAGGCCTCCTTTTAACTATAAGCCTTGATGGAAGGAGTTGTCCACTTGGACCTAGAGGCTCACCGTCAAGGGTAGGCAACGGTCGCTCCACTCCTACAGGGCGGCCAGGCCACAGGATCTCCGTCTTCGCCGGATTCACCCTCAGCCTGCTAGCACGCAGCCATCCAGTCACGGCTTCAAGGCATAGAGTGAAATTATCGGGTACCAAAACTGCCCCGGTCTCCAAACGCAGAAGGAGCTGGGTGTCATCAGCGTACTGAAAACACTCCAGTCCAAAACTCCGTACCAGCTGAGCAAGCGGTGGAACATAGATGTTAAATAAAAGAGGGGAAATGATAGCCCCTTGAGTTACCCCACAATAGAGGGGGCACCTCTCAGAGGCTTGTCCCATCCACTCCACTCGCTGTCCCTGGTTCTGGAAAAATGAGCTGAACCAATTAAGGGTCAGCCCACGGACTCTGGACGCATCGAGGCGGTGTATCAACAGATCATAATCGACAGTATCAAATGCTGCAGTGAGATCAAGAAGCACTAGCAGCGCCTATCCGCCTCAGTCGAGCTGGCAACAGAGTTGGTCTGTGATGGCAACCAGAACAGTCTCAATCCCATGTCCAGAACGGAAACCAGATTATGAGGCTGATTGTTCACAAGGCAAGCAGTGAAGCTTGCATATGCAGTGCTGGACACAGCTAATGGGCTGAATTTGACTAATGGGTAGCAAAGAAGGAAGGTCTCAACTAAGACTAAGAAAGCATTTGCTAATGAAAGCTCTCCAATCCAACCACATAGTAAAAACCAACAAAAATTGCCCTTTGCAACATCACTCAACAGTTTTTGGAAGATTACATTTAAGTACTTCTTTGCTTGTACATTGCAACCCTAATCCTCCCAATACTATTGGATTACACTAAATCATTTGACTGTAGCGCTTGATTTAAATGCTGCCATATAGGCCCAGTTGCTTCAGTGCGCACAGAACAGGCAATGTTTGAATTGGAACGTGTTCAGAAGGCACCTGCATGAGAGATTTTTCAAGCAAGCATTGTAAATCTCTCTGGATGTGACAGACTTTATAAAAATTAAATAATGTCACGCCTTATAAGCATTTCATTCATCGCAAGCAAACACATGCAGGGCACTGGGGCTGATATTTAACTTTTTCCATCTGTCGAGTCAATGCCACACGAAAGCTTGAATGCCACATTGTTAATTTTATAGCATGTGGTAACTATTTCTTAGTTTTGCTCCCTCTCTTTCTCTCTCTGGATTTTTCTTCCCAAAAAAACCTACTGACTTACAGAAAGTAGCAACTACCAGTGAGCATCAGATCTATGTTAGTCCAATAGGCTTAGCATGGGGTCACACTGGCTGGCAATACGTCATGACAGGATTCCTACGCCAGCACTATTTCAGTTTTACTTCAGAATGAAGATCTTAATTTTCCAAAGCACACATGCTTATGTAACTCTATAAATAGAAAATGACAGCACCGGATTTGACTGATGTGGTTCCATCAAACTCATGTCAGCCTGAATACACCTGTGGAAATATAGCATAGTATTGGAAGCTTAGCGCACAACCCTCCCCAGATGATGTGAAGACAATAAAACATAAACCAGTTTACATAGCTAGTACACGGTGTAAACGTGGGTATGCTTATAATATGCAGGATTGAGAACTCCCTGAGCATACACAACCCAAAGATCCATGTCAGTTGTAGATATTAAAATGCATGAATTAATTCTCCACAGTCGTACCCACCAGACCTGTTGAAATGCCGTGAGCCTACCTTTGAAAATTAATTCAATACACTGTGATTTAAGAAAGAGGCGAGGCAGTCAACTGTTAGTGGTGACAGGATTCAGAAGGTCATGTTTGTCACAACAAATAATATTCCTCAGCTACACTTGCATTTACTATGCTATCCTTGTGATTGGTTATTGGCCTAGTTTGCATGTCTGCTGGCTGAAGTACATTTCTCTGAGGAAATCCCATTGCATTGGCTAAAAAAATAGTTAATCATAAAAGGTAAAGGTTTCCCCTGACATTAAGTCTAGTCGTGTCCAACTCTGGGGCGTGGTGCTTATCTCCGTTTCTAGGTTAAAAAGCTGGCATTGTCCCTAGACGCCTCCAAAGTCATGTGGCCAGCATCACTGCATGGAGCGTGTATTTATGCGTCGCCACTCCCAAAGCGGCTCAGGTCTACTTACAACAAGTAACAAGATAAACATAATAAAAAAGTTTAGGAAAGCATGTAAGACTCTGCTGTTTCAGCAAGCCTTCGGGGTTGGCTGAATTGCAGTTGCCTTTTACGCTGCCATCTTGCACTATGTATTCCAGGGGTGCTCATTACGGTGATCGGGAGCACCTAGGTGATCTTCGGCCTTCTTCCAGGTGATCTTTGGGCCTCACCAGCTGGATGGCGCACTCCTGCCATGCGCGCGCACGTGCGCTCCCGCCGCCGCCTTTGCGGGGCCTCTTTTGCCAAAATGAGGTTTTAGTGGGCGGGCCCTGGTGCTCGTCTTGCCATGCACAGTGTGGTGACATGACCGCACATTGGTTGCTGCTGAAGGGGGGGGGGAGCAAGGCGAAGGCATGCGCACGGATAGGATGCAAGGCTGTGGGAGGGATGGAGGGAATGTGTGTGTGAGAGAGAGAGAGACAAGGAGAGAAGAAAGAAATTCGGAGAACTTTTTCGGATCCTTTTGGCAGGCAGGCGGGCGCTGGAAGAAGAGAGGGAGAGAGAGAAAGAGAAAAAGAGGCGAAGGAGGCCGGGCAAAGTGGGGCAAAGCCAAGCAAGCCCCACCGCAAACCCTGCTGCTGCCCTCGGGACTCCCATTCCAAGCCGAGACCTGGGCGAGCGAGCTGTGTGGGGCTGCTTTCTTTCCTTGTATGGGGGCGAGGAGGGAGGGCTTCGCCATGTTCCTGGGGCTGAACCCGAAGAGGAGGGGGCTGCGGGGAAGGAGACTCCACTTGCTGCTGCTGCTGCTTGTGCCCTCGCCGCCTTTCTCCGCCTCGCCCTCCCTTCCAGCAGGAAGGAGGAAGGCAACAAAGACATTAAGAGAGAGCACGCACGCGCAGGCAAGGAGGATCCCCTTCCCGGGTGTGCGCGGCGGCGAGTTCATGGGCAGGCAAGAAAGAAGCCCCACGCAGATGGAAGGCTGCAGTAGGAGCGTGCGTGTGCGTGTGCGCGCGCACGTTCACATGCACAACAGGTGATCTTTTCAACTTGATTGATCATATAGTAGCTCGCATGATGAAAAAGTGTGGGCACCCCTGATGTATTCACTGCCGCAATTGTTTAGCATGCGGTCCATTGTGATTTTATCTGCTGTTTTAATTGTAGTTCTCTTTTAATTGTGTTTTGCTGTAGTTTTGTGATATGTTTGCTGACTGTGTTTTTATGGACTGCTGTGAGCTGCCCAGAGCCACTTTTGGGGGGGGGGGCGGCAGATAAGTATGAAATAATAAATAAATAATATTCAAAAGAGAACTGAAGCACAGCTAACCTGGTAAGCGTTTCTTTGTGGCACACATCTTTGTGGTACACATTGTTGTTACTTTCATATGTTGTGCCTTTTTTGTGCATACTTAAAATGTAAAATATGAACTAAAAGCTGGAGCTGGAAATTTGGATTTCTGCTTAATTCAGGGTTGGAAATTATGTGGCTCACTTGATGTTGCTGAACTGCAAATACCTAGCTGCCCAACTAGCATACCAAATAGTGAGGAACCCCAGAAGTTACAGTTCAGTAGTATCTAGAGGGCTGAGTAATTCTCTTCCCTGGTTTAGTTAATTCAAAGATGTTTTCAATTAATGAACCTTCATTTATTTTGTTGTTTCTGCTGCTGTTTTATCACCATCCTGGTTTTTCCCAAGACTAGGATTCAAGGCAGCTTTCACATTAAAAAGGTAATAATTAAAAACATACAAAAGATCAGCATTAAAACCCAGTTAACTATTAACCATATTAAAATGCCTTTCATTTTTTTAATGTTGAACAATACAATTTAAAAATAACACAGCACTTACAGCCATTTGGTCAAAAGCCTTCTATTCTAACAGACTATATGAATTTTAAAAATACTTTGTGGATCAATGGAACGTCAGAAAGGAAGAGGCCATTATGGGCCCTTCCATACAGCCATATATCCCAGATTATCAAGGCAGATAATCCACAATATATGCTTTGAACTAGATTATCTAAGTCCACACTGCCATATATTGTTTTTAACTCTTCATCTTACCTCATACCCAGTGTTTTATCCCACTGTGTTATTTTTCTTTTATTGTTTATATTTTATTTGAGTTATTATCTGCTGTAAGTATTTTATTTTGTTTATTGTATTTTTCAGGCTTGCCCTCATGTTAGCCGCCCCGAGTCCCAGAGGGGAGATGGTGGCAGGGTATAAATAAAGTTTAATAATAATAATAATGCATTTTTATTTTTCCTTCCTTAATCTCTATTATTAAGAGAAACATGGGAGGAAGATTTAGGGATTAAGATAAGGGAAGTGTATTGGATACAGTTATGGAATCAAAGACATTTAAGGAATTTATCAATAAGGGTTAAAGAAAACTTTTATAAATTGGTATGGAAATGGTACATAACACCAGTAAAAATAGCAAATATTAATTAAAATGTTATTAAAAAACTGTTGGAGAAGTTGCCAAGAGGTGGGTACATATAGACATATGTGGTGGGAATGTAAATATGTAAATGAATTCTGGGGAAAGGTATTTAGAGAAATAGAAGTAATAATGGATATGAAGATGGAAAAAAGTGCAAGTATTGCATTGTTGTCATTATATAATGTTAAGAATGCAATAAAGGATGCAATAAATAATATGTTAACTGCAGCAAGGTTGTTGATAGCAAGGAACTGGAAAGACAAGATAAATATACAAATTGAAGAATGGTATAAAGAACTATGGAAATTAGCAATAAATGATAAATTGACATGTAGGTTAAAAGTTAGAAAGGGGGTACGGAAGGTAAATGACTTTGATGAAGTCTGGGGTAAATTTATCGAGAATGGTTTAAAAGAAGTAGATGGGAAGTTACTTCCACAAGAAGAAATGAGATTTTGGAAGGAGAATGCTAATTGAAGTGGTTCGGAAGGGGGCGGGACACACAGAGGTGAATATGATAAGATATAAGATGTATATGCATATATAGTTGAATTAAGTGTGAAATACAAAAGTATGGAATGTATTGATGTATGTATGCAACTTAAGAGAATCAATGTATTTAAGAAAATGTATTAAAATTATTAATAAAAATAATAATAATAATAATCCACTTCAATGTGGATGTAATATAGCTGTGTGGAAAGGGCCTATAACCCTCTTAAGGAGTTCAAAAGTCTTGGGACTTACCTGTGAGGATGTGAGATTGAGAAAAGGGCCTCTCCTGTAAATCCCATCCCAGAAGAAAGAAAGAAAAGAAGGCTAATAAATAAATGGGTCTAGGAAGGTTTGTATGGTGCATCAGAAAATATGGACCTAACAAGGGAGGAACACTGAACGCCATGAGGTTTTGGTATGAAAAAGCATGTAAATAATTTCATTGTTAGTCAGGAAACAGTTTGTTTAAACCAGTGCATGCATCCAGAGTGAGAAATGAAGAGGGCTCTTGTAGCTTGAATAGTTATGTAGGAGAGAAAACTTCACCAGGAGTCATTTGATATGCAACCAGAGAACAAGCAACACCTGCTAAAATTCCCTCTTGTGCATATTATTATTATTATTATTATTATTAAATCAAACTTCTATCACCGCCACTCCCCGAGGGCTCGGAGCGGTTCACAAGTCTGGTCCACAAAACAATGGTCAACAAACAGACAATACAACATCCACAACAATACCATCACAGGTATAAGAGCCCTCTCCAATTTTAGTTCTCAAACCTGACAGTCTTACCTAGTACCAAAGAATGTTGTATCATTCCTTTTGCCCAAATGAAAACCCCCTGAAGCAAATGTATTTTAGTGGGTGTAATAAATAAGTCGCATTACTACAAAAAAAGTATTGGACATAATAAAGTATCATGCATCTTCTGAGCCACTGTTATTCTGTATTTACTGAGAAAATAAGAAACCTAATGCTGTTTGTCAAACAAGTGACTCTGCAGAGTCATCAACAGCATTTATAACAGTCCACACAATTTGCAATGCCTCCAACCGAACATTTCCCTTGTGCTAAAAAGTACCAGAAAAAGTACAGCCAAACAAAATTTGAGGCTCATCCTTTTTCTCTTGTGCCATAGGAGCAACTTGTTTTCATTTTGAGCTCCATGTTGTACCAGTGACATGTATACATGAGTATGTATATGAAACAGCATTCCTAATACCTGGTGTGTTCTTGCACCAACTCTATTTTATTTATTTATTTATTTATTAGTTCCACTTAATATACCACTCTCTCTGGAGCTCAGAGCGGTTTACAGAATTAAAATACCAAAAAAACACATAAAACACAATAAAACCGATTTAAAACCCCCAGTTAAAATCCCATTCCCAACAATAACTGCAATAAAGCAGCAGGAATGCGATGGTGGCGACGGAACAGAGCGCTAGTGATAACGGGCACTGGTTATGGGCCAAATGCCTGTCTAAATAGCCAGGTCTTAACGGCTCTGCGGAATGGCAACAAGTCCCGGATGACTCGTATCTCTTCAGGGAGGGTGTTCCACAATGCCCTCTGCTGCGTACTGGAGAGCCTGTAGACCTTAATGCCAGGCACCTCCAGTAAGTTGAGCCCCCCTGAGCGCAGCGATCTCCTGGGCACATAAGGGGTAAGCCGCTCCCTCGGGTACACTGGCCCCAAACCATATAAGGCCTTAAAAGTTAGAACTAACACCTTGAAGGTGACCCGGAATTCAATTGGGAGCCAGTGCAGCTCGCGCAAGAGTGGAGTCACGTGAGTAGATCTTGAGGCTCCTGAGAGCAAGCATGCTGCTGCATTCTGCACCAGCTTGAGTTTCCGGATCGCCGACAAGGGTAGGCCAATGTACAGCGCATTACAGTAGTTGAGCCTCAAGATGACCGTGGCTTGGATCACCGTGGCCAGGTCGCAGCGGGAGAGGTAAGGAGCCAGACGTTTTGCCTGTCGCAGATGGTAAAATGCTATCTTGCAGGCGCAGGCAATCTGCGCCTCCATAGACAGCTGGGAGTCCAGCCGGACCCCTAGGCTCTTTACTGACGGTTGCGGGCGGAGTGCCACGCCATCAAACGTCAGCAACTGGGTCTCTACCCCCCCGGGCAGCCCAGCCACAAGATCTCCGTCTTCGACGGGTTCACCTTCAACTTACTGGCTCGCAGCCATCCAGTTACGGCTTCTAGACAAAGATGGAAATTATCGGGTACAGATTCCACCCCGGCGTCCATCCTCAGAATGAGCTGGGTGTCATCAGCGTACTGATGGCATTCCAGCCCAAAACTCCACACCAATTGGGCGAGTGGTCGCATATAGATGTTAAATAACAACGGGGAGAGAATGGCCCCCTGAGGAACTCCACAATGTAAGGGGGAGCCCTCGGAGACCACCCCTCCCCACTTCACTCGCTGCCGGCAGTTTTGGAGGAAGGAGGACAGCCAGTTGAGGGCTGTCCCCCTCACCCCCGCCACCTGTGTGTCAAAAGTTGGTAATCGACAGTATCAAACGCTGCCGTGAGGTCCAATAACACGAGCAGCGCTGATCCGCCTTGGTCCAAATGGCAACGGAGTAGGTCTGTGATGGAGACCAGGACAGTCTCTGTCCCATTTACAATCTTCTTCAGCATGATGCTCCAAAGGGATATGGCAGACCTCGAAGAAGAAGACGGCATATATATATGCTATCGTACTGATGGTAGCTTCTTCAACTTCAACTATCTAGTCCATGAGCTGCTTTTTGCTGACGATGCTGCCTTTGTCGCCCATTCAGAAGCAGCTCTGCAGCGCCTCACATCCTGCTTTGCAGCAGCTGCAGAGCTGTTTGGACTGGAAGTCAGCCTGAAGAAAACGGAAGTCCTCTACCAGCCCACACCACAGGAAGAACACCATCATCCCCACGTCAGCATAGGCACATCTGTGCTTAAGTCCATTCAGCAGTTCACCTACCTGGGAAACATCATCTCTTCAGATGCCAAGATTGACAAAGAGATAGATCACAGATTATCAAAGACATATAGTGCATTGGGAAGGCTTCACAAAAGAGTCTGGAGCAACAAGCACCTGAGGCAAAGCACCAAAATCAGTGTGTAGAGAGCTATCATACTGTCTATTCTCCTCTATGGGTCTGAAACATGGGTCACCTATCGCCAACACCTACGACTCCTCGAACGCTTCCATCAGCACTGTCTTCGCACAATCCTAAATATACACTGGACAGACTATGTGACGAATGTTGCTGTCCTTGAGCAAGCAGAGATCGCCAGCATTGAGGCCATGCTATTGAGAACACAGCTGCGCTGGGCAGAGCACGTTTCTAGTATGGAGGACCACCACCTCCCAAAGATATTAATCTATGGTGAACTCACCACGGGTCAGCGCAAGAGAGGCGCCCCCAAAAAGAGATATAAGGACTCCCTGAAACAACATCTCAGGCTCGGCCAGATTGATCACCAACAATGGTCCACCCTGGCCTCACATCAGGAGGGGTGAGTCCCCACAGGCCCACTACCCCATTAGACTTAAGCCATTCAGGAAAGCACAGATCTAATGCAGGGGTGCCCACAATTTTTCATCATGCAAGCTACTATATGAACAATCAAGTTGAAAAGATCACCTGTTGTGCATGTGAACGTGCGCACGCACACGCACACGCATGCTCCTACTGCAGCCTTCCATCTGCGTGAGGCTTCTTTCTTGCCTGCCCACGAACTCGCCGCCGCGCACACTCGGGAAGGGGATCCTCCTTGCCTGCGCGTGCGTGCTCTCTCTTAATGTCTTTGTTGCCTTCCTCCTTCCTTGGAAGAGAGGGCGAGGGGGGGGCGAGGCAGAGAAAGGCGGCGAGGGCACAAGCAGCAGCAGCAAGTGGAGTCTCCATCCCCGCAGCCCCCTCCTCCTCGGGTTCAGCCCCAGGAACACGGCGAAGCCCTCCCTCCTCGCCCCCAAACCAAGGAAAGAAAGCAGCCCCACACAGCTCGCTCGCCCAGGTCTCTGCTTGGAATGGGAGTCCCGAGGGCAGCAGCAGGGTTCGCGGCGGGGCTTGCTTGGCTTTGCCCCACTTTGCCCGGCCTCCTTCACCTCTTTTTCTCTTTCTCTTTCTCTCTCTCCCTCTCTTCTTCCAGCGCCCGCCTGCCTGCCTGCCAAAAGGATCCGAAAAAGTTCTCCGGATTTCTTTCTTCTCTCCTTGTCTTTCTCTCTCTCACACACACACACATTCCCTCCATCCCTCCCACAGCCTCGCATCCTATCCGTGCGCGTGCCTTCGCCTTGCTCCCCCCCCCCTTCAGCAGCAACCAATGTGCGGTCATGTCACCACACCGTGCATGGCAAGACGAGCACCAGGGCCCGCCCACTAAAACCTCATTTTGGCAAAAGAGGCCCCACAAAGGCGGCGGCGGGAGCGCACGTGCGCGCGCATGGCAGGAGTGCGCCATCCAGCTGGTGAGGCCCAAAGATCACCTGGAAGAAGGCCGAAGATCACCTAGGTGCTCCCGATCACCGTAATGAGCACCCCTGTAATGGGGTATTTAATTAATTCGGAATAACCAAGATCATTTCAAATTAATTTGTTTTTACTGAGGGGATCATTTGGATGCCCCCAGTTAAAACCCAGAGAGGTCTTGGTTTTAAGGCCTGTCTGGATGGGCCCATTGTTAATCTCTATATGCTTATTTAGAATTAATTCCCTTGATGTACTTCAAGGTAACTGGGCATGAATTGCAATCTAATTCTATTATCAGTGGTATCTTTATCCTATCAAAAGGCATGAAGAAGGGTATATGGAGAAAATTTCTCTTTGTCATCAGAGCTCGGTGTGCTGCCTGTAAAATGTTCTAATCAGCCAAGCTGCCAGGCTAAATAATAGATCGGAATGCTGAATCGGCCAGCAGCGGATCATCCAGTGGTGTGATAAATTCCACATAAAATGATCTCCACAGCCCCGCTGCCTTTTGCTTCATCAAGGGAATTAGAAAAGAAAATCTCCTAAGGGCCATTTTACCCTGAGGGTGATCACTGTTATAATCTCTCTCAACAAATGCCAATTTCCCCACCCAGAAAGCCCCCTGGAGAGTAGAAGACCTCAAACAAGGCAATAGATTAAGGTTTCGTCCAATAAATCTATAATAAAGTTCCCACCATACACAATCAGCCAATTACAGCTATTTATTTATTTCATATCAAAAGCATTGCATAAATTAATATAAAACTGATAAAAATAGAAGGAGTGCAGGTGGCTAAATATCTTTTGACCAAAAACAGGCAATAGCAATGGCATTGTCTGTAGCCTCCAACAACTCTTCCTCTGTACATGAGGCAGGGCATAGTGGACAAGCATACAGATGAGGAGTTGTCTGTTCTGCTCCACAGTCACACAAGGTGTGGGATTCTTTTAGGTAGTGCCATTTTGCCAGGTTGTTTTTTGGTCTGCCCACGCTGCTTCTGAGTCTGTTCAGGGACTTCCAAGTTGCCCATTCTTGGTTTGCCCCTGGAGGAAGACCCTTATGGGGGGCCATCCAGTTGGGATTTCCTGGTTTAGCTGCCCAGAGGGATACCCTTGCTGTTGGGACGCCAAGAGGAGTGGTAGTTCTCATAAAGCTTTTCCTTGATTTGAGTCTACTGGGAAGAGGCTGGTAGCCATGTAGTGGGTGGCTTTCACAGTGTTCAACCTTATTTCTCTCACATTTAGCAGCAACTTCCCATCGTACATTGGGGGGAGGGGGCAATGCCAGCTAGCTTGTAGAGTTCATCAATAGGTGTAGGTTTAAGACATCCTGTGGTTATTCTGCATGTTTCATTCAATGCTATGTTCACCTGCTTTGCATGGGCAACTGTAAAATATGAAACCATGAATGTACATCACACCAAGGAGAGAATGAATTGTAACTTTGTTGCAATCAAAACAATGACTCTTACGTTGAATGTCCAGAATACACTGATAAGTGTGAAGAGAATGCATGTCAGATCTGGGACTCTCTCTCCTGGCATCCTTCATTGATCAATGAAAATAACAGCAAGCTCTGATTCTGCCCTCATCTTTGTGTGTCTTGATTAGGAAACTTCAGAACTGGTGTGCTGGGAGCAAACCTCAGGATTCCAGGATTACAGTTTCCAGTATCCATGAGGATGGAGGGCAGGAGTGCGCGTCTTGGAAAGTACTCCACATTGATACAGTAGGCATACTGTAATAAGAACAGTGTACTGTACTGTGTACATAAACTTAGGAGCTTCAGCATACAATTATGTATGGTGAAACACCAGGAATGTGGCGCAGCTGGCTAAGTGTCAGCTGCATAAGATCTCTCTGACCAGTAGGTCATGAGTTCGAGGCCTGCCCGGGTCGAGGTGAGTACTCGACCTTAAGTGTAGCCTGCTGCTGACCTTTGCAGCCCGAAAGACAGTTGCATCTGTCAAGTAGGAGATAAAGGTACCACATTAAGTGGGGAGGCAAACTTTGACTGAATTATGAGGCCATTAAAGAACTCCAGGAATGCTAAAGAATGCAAAAGGAACAACAAGGGATGCTGCGAACACTGAGAGATGAGGAGTGCCTCAGCTCCCCCTGGTGGCCAGAGCTTGCCTCTGTTCGTCTATATGTGTTGTGTATGTGAAAAACAGCAGGAACTGTCTGCTAGTATGTGTACCTGTAATCTGCTCTGAGTCCCCTTCGGGGTGAGAAGAGCGGAATATAAATAAAATAAATAAATATATAAATAAATTATTATTAAGTTCCATGCTAATGAAATTAGAACCCAGGGACAAAATCCAATATTGATTACCACAATACTGAAAACTAATCAGTATCCATTAATGACCTCTCCATTGGCGCCCTCTTGTTGTGGGCTTGCGTACCCTAATGAAGTTGTGAGCTATGCTGACGGTGGCATAATAGTCACCGGTAGGGCCTCCCATGCCGGACGGGTCACAACTGAAGGGTCTGACAAAGAACGTAAATGGGCAGGATGGGCTCTCTAGCCTTTTGGCAACCATCCTAAGAGAAGGAGATCTTGTGGCTGGGTCGCCCGGGTGGGGTAGGTGCCCAGCTTCCGACCCTGGACGGTGTGGCGTTATGCCCATTGTCGTCCGTGAAGAGCCTGGGGGTCCATCTCGACTCCCAGCTGACCATGGAGGCCCAGGTCTCCGCGTTCAGCAAGGCTGCTTTTTTCCATCTCCGCCAGGCAAGGAGGCTGGCCCCCTATCTCTCCCGGAGCGACCTGGCCATGGTGATCCAAGCTACGGTCATCTCGAGGCTAGACTACTGTAACGCGCTCTACGTTGGCCTTCCTTTGTCGGCTATCCGGAGGCTCAAGCTGGTGCAGAACACTGCCGCCCGGCTCCTGTCTGGTACCCCAACAGGTTGCCGTATAACACCTGTCTTGCAGGATCTGCACTGGCTACCCATTGAGCACCGGGTCGCCTTCAAAGTGTTGGTCCTTACCTTTAAGGCCATACACGGTCTGGGGCCAGCGTATCTGAGGGACCGTCTCACTCCATAATGCCCATCGAGATCACTAAGGTCTGAGGACGCTAACCTCCTGGAGATACCATCAGCAAGGTTGGCACGTTTAACATCTACTCACCGGAGGGCGTTCTCAGTTATAGCCCCTACGCTATGGAACGCCCTCCCGGCCGAAACCAGGGCCCTGAGGGACTTGCTCCCGTTTAGACGGGCTTGCAAAACCCACCTATTTAAGCAAGCTTTTGGAGAATAGGCCCGTGTATTTTATGTATGCTATTCCTGTACAGCTTAGCTGTTTTTACCTATTTTATTGTTTTAATTTGCTTTTGTTGTTTTTATCATTGTTCTTATTGTTGCCTTTTGGCTCCTGTGAGCCGCCGCGAGCCCCCGGGAGTCGGCGGCATAGAAGCCTCAACAAATAAATAAATGAATAAATAAATAAATTCAAACCCGGGCAGATGGTGCTCGTCTAACCCTGTAAGTTAACCATCTAAGAGAAGAAAACTCTAATCAAACCTACGACCTAAGGACCATGCTGCTACCGTCCAAGCTCGATAGGCCCCGGCAGACGAACCTTTGGTTTAAAGGGTGAGGCCAGTTCTGTGCACGCTGCGCTCCACCAGAAACATCCATTACACAGGCTTGAAGGACACATCCAACTCGAAGGATTCATTAATGACTAAGACATTTTTACCCTGCATACCACACAATGCATAAGTAAATTAGATATTACTACTATTACCACTAGAGCCAAAAAGTTGGCCTTTATACAAATCAGCAAGATCTAATCTGTTCCCTGCAGTCTGAATACCAAAGGATAAGATGCAAGAGGCAGCAGCTACAGGAGCAGGCCTATTCAATCAAAAATGACAAGCTAGGTAAATTATGTAGGAGGAAACAAGGAATGAATGATGTTTTGTGTATGGAAGAGACACAGAGGAAGGAGGTGCGGGACAGTGATGGTCTTTATAGATAAAATCACTTCAAGTGCACTTCTGGCAACATTTTCATACAATAAAGCCCAGAGTCAACATAAACTAATGAGATCTCAGTGCCCACCCCAGGAATAATGCATTCCCCAGGTCTCTTAACCATCTGTGCCAGACCAATTAAGTTGGGCACACAGGGAGAGAGCCCATGCCAGACAAAAATTGCATCTCAGAATATCCCTGGCCCCCAGGCCTGTTCTCCAACCACTAAATCACTCCTCTCTCTCTCTCTCTTTCTAGGATGGGCCAGGCTCTCAAATTTTGTTACAGGAAAGGAATCATAAAAGTGCAGCGTGGGTCTAAGGATTTCTCATACGCTGCCTTTTCAGCATATTGTTAAATCCATTTCATAAGCCCTGCTGCCTTGCCTTTATTCCTCCATGAAGAAGAAAACCTCAAAATGTTTATAAAGCATCACAAACTTTTTTTCCCATCTTTATGTCCTTTTACTGGCTTTGAAGCTCAAGATATCTTAGGCAGCACACATTACATGCTGTGACTAATTATATTTTGGCGTGAGTCAAGTCAAGCCTGGAGGATGTTAGTTAACCCACCCTGAAAAACCCAATGCTATATAGAGAGACCAATTAGATATTATAGCTATAATCACTGCTGAAATCAGCAGGGTTGAATTCGTTTTCTTCCTTTTTGGCTCCGTAATCCCACCGTCCACAGTAACTCATTAGCAATCGCCACTAATAACTATGTCTTTAAAAGGGTAGCATATGATGAGCAGAGACTGGCCTTTTGCTATTAAATTGGCTCAAAGTTGGAAGGAGCTGCCTTCTCATTTGAAAATACCTTCAAGCAATGGGATAAGGTCAGCTCCACCTCTTCCCCTAAAAAAACCCAACTCTCTAGTCTTGTGCAACAAACTCCAAAATCCACAAAACAGTGTTTATTGGGCCGACTGAAAAACGCACAGAACACACCGTCCAAGCTTTTATAGTTTCACTGACTTCTCATCAGGCAAAGGTGTTAAAAATCATACAGGATAAGAAAAAATAATGATGTTAGAGTCATGGGTCTACATTTTGCCTTAAGACGTTACTTCTGTTGACGGTGAAAATGCTCTACGGCAGGGGTGCTCACACTTTTTCATCATGCGAGCTACTATATGAACAATCAAGTTGAAAAGATCACCTGTTGTGCATGTGAGCGTGCGTGCGCACATGCGCGCGCACGCTCCTACTGCAGCCTTCTGTCTGTGCAGGGCTTCTTTCTTGCCTGCCCACGAACTCACTGCCGCACGCACCCGGGAAGGGGACCCTCCTTGCCTGCGCGAGCGCTCTCTCTTAATGTCTTCGTTGCCTTCCTGCTGCGTGCTTTTGCGAAGTCCCCATCCCGTCCTGCTTCTTGCGTGCACAGCAGGCCCCTCCCATGCATGCAGCAAGAGGATATTTATAGGCACACCCGCCAGCTCTCTGGCCAGATATGGCTTCGGCGGCGACTCGGAAGGCGCAGGGCTGGGAAGAAGGGCTGCCTGGCTGCTGCCTGGGCCAGGAAACTCAACCGAGAGAGGGCCACGTGAGGCTGGAGCCTCCCCACGGCAGCCTCCCCCTCAATCCTCCCTTGAGGTTTCCTTACCTGGGCAGTAGAAGGAAGAGTGGAAGAGGTGCTTCCCCAAGGTGACAGATGCAGCGGGGGGCGCCCTTCCTTCTTTCCTTTCAAGGGGGTCACTCAGAAAGGATGCCCAAGTGGACAGCTGGCAGGAAGGAGGATCCCTCCCACTGGTGGCAGTCCATGCCCACGGGAGAGAGAGAGAGAGAGAGAGAGGGTGGCTCTTCCTAGCCGTCTCTCTCTCTCTCTCTCTCTCTCTCTCTCTCTCTCTCTCTCTCCCGTGGGCCCTCGCCGCCTTTCTCCTTCGAGGGCGAGGGAGGGTGAGGTGGAGAAAGGTGGCAAGGGCACAAGCAGCAGCAAGTGGAGTCTCCATCCCTGCAGCCCCCTCCTCCTTGGGTTCAGCCCCAGGAACACAGCGGAGCCCTCCCTCCTCGCCCCCAACCAAGGAAAGAAAGCAGCCCCACACAGCTCGCTCGCCCAGGTCTCGGCTTGGAATGGGAGTCCCGATGGCAGCAGCAGGGCTTGTGGCAGGGCTTGCTTGGCTTTGCCCCACTTTGCCCGGCCTCCTTCGCCTCTTTCTCTCTCTCTCTACCTCTCTGGTGAGGTCCAAAGATCACCTGGAAGAGGGCTGAAGATCACCTAGGTGCTCCCGATCACCATAATGAGCACCCCTGCTCTACGGAGATATCAGAAGTAACATCTTAATACATAATGTATGTGTACGACTCTAACAACATCGGTTTTTTCCCTTCTCCTGTATTATTTTTATTATTTTTGCTTGATGAAGAAGCCAGTGGAGCTTTGAAAACATGCATTGTGTATTTTGTGCTTTTTCGGTTGAGTCAATAAAGGTATTGCTTTTTTATGAATGTAGGGTTTTGTTGTACTTTGCTACAGAGCCAATACGACCATCATGAATATGTTATCTCATTTCAGTACAACAGCATGAGAAGTTCTGGGCCACAGGCAACATTTCTGGCCAGCCCTGCCACCTGCATGCAAGGTATACCCTTGTACTTGACCACGAGATGAAGCACATATTCAATAAGGAGTGTAAGCTATTCGTTCAGAAGCATCATGAACATGTATTGAGGAGGAGGCACAGAAGGGAGAAAATGAATATCCTATGGGAAAAGCTTAGTCCCCTGTGTTATTTTCCTGATAGAGTAATTATTTATTTATTTCTTGGGCTTCTAGGCCGCCACTCCCAGGAGGCTCGGGGCGGCTCACAGGAAATAAAAGATACAATAAAAACACATTAAAATATCACACAAAATAGATACACAATAAAACATCAACTTAAAATGCAATATGCTGTGTGGGTACAGCAGAATACAATGGGGGCAGCAACCTCAGTGCGCTGTGCTCACAGGCAACTAGAGACCAAAGGCCTTCTGAAAAAGGAACGTTTTGCATGCCCTTCTGAAGGGCAGGAGGTCTTGGAGGGCTCGGGTTTCGGCCGGGAGAGCGTTCCAGAGCGTAGGAGCAATTACAGAGAATGCTCTCCTCCAGGTTGCAGTTAACCTACAAACCTTAGCAGATGGAATGACCAGCAGGTTGGTGTTTTCTGACCGTGGTGATCTCATAGGGCAGTATGGGGAAAGACGGTCCCTCAGGTACACTGGCCCCAGGCCGTGCAAGGCCTTAAAGGTAAGTACCAACACTTTGAAGATGATCCGGTGCTCAATTGGGAGCCAGTACAGATCCTGCAAAACAGGTGTTATGTGACCGCCTGCTGGGGATCCAGACAGGAGTCGGGCGGCAGTGTTCTGCACCAGCTTGAGCTTCCTGGTCACCGACAGAGGAAGGCCAACATAGAGGGCGTTACAGTAGTCAAGTCTCAAGATGACCATGGTTTGGATCACCGTGGCCAGGTCGTCCCGGGATAGATAGGGGGCCAGCCGCCTCGCCTGTCTCAGATGGAAAAAAGCTATTTTGCTGACCATGGAGACCTGGGTCTCCATGGTCAATTGGGAGTCCAGATGGAGTCCCAAGCTCTTTACAGAAGGTGATGGGCATAACGCCACACCGTCCAGGGTCGGAAGCTGGACATCCCCATCACCCGGGCGACCCAACCACAAGATCTCCGTCTTCGCTGGATTCACCTTCAACCTACTGGCTCGCAGCCATCCAGTAACGGCCTCAAGGCAATGTTGGAAATTATCGGGGACAGATCCAGGCCTGCCTTCCATCCTCAGAATGAGCTGAGTGTCATCAGCGTACAGCGTACAGATGGCACTCAAGCCCAAAACTCCACACCAGCTGTGCAAGTGGCTGCATGTAGATTTTAAATAATAGAGGGGAGAGGATAATTAGAAGTTGTCCGGGTGAAGGCAAAATGGCGGCCGCAGCGGTTTCCTGAGGCTCCGGTGGACTCCTCAGGCAAAACCGAGCCCCTCACCAAGGCAGGGGACCAAAAGACCCCAAACTGACGGTATAGAGGTCAGTTATTCAAGCGAACCCCGAGAGTTGTGGTGGCGGTGTGACGACCTCGTTGAGGGGGTCAGCAAGCCGCCGCCTCGCCACACGGGGAGCGGCCGGTGAGGGAGCGCGCAGCGCGAAAGCGCAGCTTTGGGCCGACCGCCTTCATTTTAATGGCACCAGACACAATCAACAATAAGAGAGACTGAGAAAGAAATAGAGAAGGAGACGGGGAGATAAAGGCAAACTTGTCCGACAACACCCAATAGAAGCTCCAAAAAAAGAGGAGCAGAGTCGAGTGGAGCCGAGTGGACACGGAACGGCATGCAGGGCTGACCAGAAGAAAGGAAGAGATTGGGAGCCTTCCCCAAGAAAGACTTTTGACGTGAGAGGAACTGGGGGGGGGGTGCGAACCCGACCCCCACCCAGCAGACAAGGCGGATTGGCAATTGCGGCTTGAAAGAAAGACGGTACCTTTAAGAAAAGACAGCTTGGTTGGACGGGGGAGGACGGCTCCAGCCAGCGGAAGCGTGAGTGGTGGAACGAAGCGGAGCGACGCGGCCGGAGGACGCTGGGGCGCCGTGACGCCACGTCGTGACGTGGCCGCCGTGGACGGGTCGACGCGCTGACGCAAGGGGGCGTAGGGACCTAAGAAGGGCGGAAGCAGGTCTAGCACCCAGCTGAAACCAGAAACGGGAAGTGGCATGCGGAGAGTCAGCTTCAAAAGATTCAAAAGATTCAAAGAATCAAAGAACTAAAAATTAAAAGTCAATAAACAAACCCTGGAGAGCTTAAGAGTGGAGGGCTAATAGACTTGCCAGCCCAAGCACACGAGATCACATTATATTATACTTTACCCATTACTAATCTTATTTTGGTCAGAAAGAAGCATTCGATCCGGGTGCAAAGAAGAAGATTACTTACCCCCCCCCCCCACCTACCTTCAAGCAAAGCAGACTAATCTAACTAAAGGCAAATTAATTAATTCAACTGGATTGGAGGAAAGGCTAAGCCACCCATCGAAAATGGACAAATTTATAAATACTCCAAAGGCAAGCAAACAACCGGGAACACCAGGATTGAGAAGGAACTCTCTGCCAGGTGAGGTCTCGGGGAAAGACCTTTTAATGGAAATACAGAAAATGAGAGAATTGATGCAAGAACAGCTGCAGGACAATCGAGAAAAAATGGAAGTAAAGATTAAAGAAATGTTTAAAGAGGAGCTAACCACTATGAAAAAAAGAACTGAAAGAAGAAATCAAAAGCGAGCTGGCTGACATGAAGAAAGAAATGGTGGGCATGCAACAAGAATTAAAAACAATGAAGACAGAAACTACTATGACAAAAAAATGCAGAGGCAGATGGAAGAAAAACTTAATAAAATGGAGGAAACACACCAGAGACTAGAAAAACAGCAAGACCAATGGGCAATAAAGGAGACAGAATTCCAACTACGATATAGAAACCTTGAGGAAGGAGAAGGCCAAGATCTCAAACAGATGGTTGCCCAGATATCTGCTGATATAGTTGGTGAAAGTCTAGATTTGATGATGCAAAACGTAGACAGAGCCTTCAGAATTAATACCAGCTATGCGCGAAGAAACAAGGTACCCGTGACGTGTTGGTCACTTTCAACAAAAGAACGACACGGGAAGAGATCTTAAAAACAAATCTAAAGGACCAATAACCTATAGGGGAAAAGCAGTAATTATACTGAAGGAGTTTACGGCAGCCGCAATGAGTAAAAGAAAAAATATTATTTCCTGGTAGACGACTTGAAAAAACACCATATTAGGTTTAAATGGGAGAAAACAGAGGGGATATCCCTGACTTTTAATGACAATAAATTCTGGCTCACATCAGTAGATAAAGCGAGAGAATTCCATAAAGACCTAAAGAAACATATGGATAAGAAAAGGAGAGAGGATGAACAAAGAACCAAACCGAAAGACATGCCTACCAAAGATACCAAAGACTCCAAGAACGGTCAAGAATATAAAAACAAGATAAAAAAAGGCAGAGACCGAACTCAACGGAAGACACCGATGTAGCTGACGCCGAGGGAGCTGTAGGAGGAATGGGAATGGATGAAAACCCAGAAGAAGCAGATGATGGAAGCCAGGATATTTTCTAATAATGTAAATGGTCTAAATTCACCTAATAAAAGGAGACTAATTGTGAAAAATCTAAAAAAAGGGAACTTTGATTTAATTTTGCTACAGGAAACACATATCTCTCAGAAACAGGTGTCAAACCTGGACCAAAAACAATTGGGAAGAGTATTTTATTCATCATCAATACACAAAAAAAATGGAGTAGCTATTTATGTTAAAGAAACATTAGACCCGACACTTGCCTTCAAAGATCAGGAAGGCAGAATCCTTGGAGTCAAAATAAAATTGAACCAACAAATGGTTTTAGTATGTAACATTTATGCTCCAACTGGAGCGAAGTCCAAATTTATTAAACAACTAAGGAAATTTCTAATGGAAGAGAGTTATGATAATATTATTTTGGCGGGTGACTTTAATGGTGTGATGGATTGTGATCTAGACAAATCTAAAAAAAGGAAAAGAGGGACGGACTTAAATGGCGGGAAACTCCCAAATAGTCTAATGAATTTGAAAAAAGACCTACAACTCCAGGATATCTGGAGGATGAGGAACCCGAAGGAAAGGGACTATTCGTTCTATTCAGCGCGCCACCTGGTATGGTCACGTATCGACATGATATGGACATCCAAAGCATTAACTCCTAAGGTAGGGAAGGCCACAATACTCCCGAGACAAAACTCAGACCACTGTCCCTTAACTATGGTGTTACTTGGGAGCAAACCAGAACGGAGGTGGAAATTAACTAGCAATATATTACAAACAGCTTCGGAGATAGAATATAACAAAGGTTTACTCAAAGAATACTTTGAGTTAAACAATAAAGAAGAAATCACAAAAGAAACCCTTTGGGACGCTAGCAAAGCGGTAATGAGGGGGTACTTTATCCAACAGGGTGTAGCAAAAATAGGATAAGACATGAAAGACAGAATACCCTAAAAAAGGAACTGGAAGAAAAGAAAGATTACTAAAGCTTAAACCTGACAATAAAAAGATCCGCTTAGAGACCCGATCTGATCCGCAGAGAACTGAACGAAGCTCAAATTGCTCAAATGGCGAGAAACCTACAATATATGAAAATGAACTACTTTTCAGATATTAACAAACCAGGTAGGTTTCTTGCGGGCAAACTAGCCAAAAGGAAACAATCCAAATATGTAACCCACCTAATAAAGGATGGAAAGGAAATATTCAAGGAAGACGAGATAATCCGGAACTTTGAAGAGTTCTACAGGAACTTATATAAAAAAGACAATATAACATCCGAAGACATACTTTCTTACCTAGCAAAACAAAAAATGGACAGAATAAATGATGATCAAAGATACCTACTAAATAAACCAATAGAGTTGGAGGAAGTTAAAGATGCAATAAAAAGACTCCCAACCAACAAAGCTCCAGGACCAGATGGAATGACAGGAACATACTACAAAACCTTCACAAATGAACTAGCCCCCTACCTCAAAGAAGTAATGAATAACATCTTAGATCATGGTGTAATACCAAATTCATGGCAGGAGGCAGACATAATACTGATTCATAAGAGCTCAACGGATCCCAGATGTATGGAAAATTATAGACCAATTTCGTTGCTCAACAACGATTACAAGATATTTACATCAGTAATGGCAAAAAGACTGTCAGCCCTTCTAAATGAAACAATTCAAGAAGATCAAACGGGGTTCCTCCCAAACAGGTCCATGAGGGACAACATTAGAACCCTCCTGGACGCAATCGAATATTATGATGTAAACAGACAAAAAGAGGTAGGGTTTCTGTTTTTGATGCCCAGAAGGCATTTGATAATGCCAACTGGGAGTTTTTGTTGGAAGTTATAAAGGGTAGAGATATGGGCCATCAATTTATTAATATGATTTCAGCAATTTACAGTAACCAGCATGCAAAGGTCATAGTTAATGGCAGATCCTCGGAAGAGTACATATTCAAAAAGGAACACGGCAGGGATGCCCTATCTCCCCCTGCTTTTTATTATGACTCTGGAGCTGCTCTTACAAGGTATAAGAGCAGATGGGGCCTTGAGAGGATTGAAGGTCCAGGGGGAAGAATTCAAACTGAAAGCGTTCGCTGATGACGTGGTGTTCATCATAGAACGTCCTGTAGAAAAGATCCAGCTCTGGATTAGGAAAATTAAAGAATTTGGGGAAGTGGCAGGCCTTAAAATTAATTATGACAAAACAAAACTTTTAATTAAAAATATGAAGAGAGAGAAAATACAAGACCTAGCGGGAATCCAGATCACAAACAAAGTTCGATATTTGGGTATCACCATCACACCTCAAAATAACCAACTAATTAAAAACAATTATGACATAACATGGAACGCCATTAGAAAGAAGATGGACAGCTGGAAACATCTGAACTTAAACCTCCAGGCGAAGATAGCGGCGGTGAAAATGGACATTTTACCTAAAATGATCTTTTTGTTCCAATCAATTCCGATCCTTAGAACCAACTATTGCTTTAACATCTGGAGACAGGACATCTTGAAGTTTATATGGGCAGGGAAGAAACCCAGAGTTAAATATAAGAACTTAACAGCGAGGAAAGAACAAGGGGGCTTATCCCTCCCCAATTTACAACTTTACTACCAAGCTGCTGCACTTACCTGGGTGAAAGACTGGGCCACACTCACAAAAGAAGATTGTTAATTTTGGAAGGGAGTGACATACGGCGTGGTTGGCACGCATACCTTTGGTACGACAAGGCCAAGGTAGAAAAACAATTTACGAACCATTATATAAGATCGGCCCTACTGAAAGAGTGGTGTAAATATAAAAATCAAAACTATCAAGCAACGCCTCTCTGGATATCCCCACTTGAAGCGCAACACAAGAAGGAACTTCCCCTAACCAAATGGCATACGTACAAAGATTTAATTGAAAGAGATGGGGCGACTTGGAAGCTAAAAACTCGAGAGAACTTAAGAGACGCAGGTATAAACCTGTCGTGGTTTCATTATGCCCAACTTAAGGATTATTTTATAACAGACAAAAGAAACAACTTCACTCAATCTCAAACAATATGGGATCTGGTTATGTTAAAAGATAAAAAGTTGATAAGAATATTATATAACCAACTATTAGAGAGGGATACAGAAACGGAAGTTGTAAAAGACAACATGATTAAGTGGGCGCAAGATCTTGGCCACTCCATACTACTGCGAGAATGGGAAGAAGTATGGAGGAAGAATACGAATTTTGCTGGAGCAACAACAATTTCGGAAAATTGGCTAAAACTGTTTTATCGCTGGCACCTAACTCCACAAAAGCTAGCCAAGATTTACAAAACCGTAAATAATAAGTGCTGGAAGTGCAAAGAGCAGATAGGGACCTTCATGCATTGCTGGTGGTCGTGCCCAGTAACCAAAAAATTTCTGGAAGAAGATCCATTCACACATTCAGAAGATCTTAGAGATGGAAATTGAGTTCAAACCAGAATATTATCTACTAAACTTGACGGAAGGTAAATTAGGCACGGAAAAAGATAAAATATTCTTCTTTATGGCCGCGGCGGCAAGGGTGGTCGTGGCAAGGAACTGGAAGCAGGGAACCCCCAGACTTAATAGAATGGGCAAAAAAACTATCTGAATACATGGACATAGACTTGCTAAAACATTTAGTTAATAAGCAAATCTCAAAGCCCAAAACAAACTGGCAACCCGTAAAGCCTATCTAAAAAAGCAAAGATCTAAGACCGATCTGCAACTAACAGAACATACGAGTGGACGGACGAGAACACAACGGGACGCGACGACGACAAGTTAAAAACGATCCCCTGCCATCCTGACTGGGAGATAAAGATAACTTGCGGCTGACATAGCAGCCGCCACCCTGCACTACTTTCTTTTCTGCACTTGTTCACCCCTAACCCTCTTCTCTCTCTCCCTCCTTTTCCCTCTGTCCTCTCCTTTATTCTTTCCTTCTTTCCCTCCCTTCCCCTCTCTTTACTCTTCCCTGCCCTATACCTCTGTTACCGATACTTCTAGTCTTTTAACCACTGATTGTAAAACAAACTCAATAAAAATGATTAAAACAAAAAAAAAAGAAGTTGTCGCCATCCTATAGCCTATTTCTAAATTATCTGAAGTTAATAGCAATTTTAACAATGACTGATAATAGTTCTCCAAGGTCTCAAGGGTTTTCTAAACTCTACCCAGAGATCATAAAATGAAACTGGGATATTTTCATGCAAAAAATGAACTCTCACCAAAGGTGGCCATATCATTAGGAGTAGAGCAAGGCAACTGCCTCAGGTAGCAGATGTTGAGATACAGGAAAAAAGATCTTCCTAAGTCCCCTGGATATTCTGCTCAGCTGTGTGTGCCACTCAACTAATCTCATTCTTCTAAAGTGGCTTGCTGCCCTCAAGTGTGGTAGAGAATGCTCTTCCATTGCCAGTGTTAGGGTAAGAGTCAACTGGCAGTCTATTAAAGGTCTATATATGGAGCAAGACTGGGGGGTACCAGCTTTTCCTTGGTCTGTGGTGGCAAAATGTTTTCGTAAACAATGGAATTAAGTTCTTATACAAACATAATTTGAATTGCATGGGACATTTTCACAAATGACAGTGGAAAATGACTACTTGAAGCAACCACAGGGATTAGTCAACAGGATGAAGAGGTAAGCCACTTTCTGAGGGATGTTCAATGTGTCTTCCTGTAGTGGTTTTGTTTGCAATGTAGTAGCTTTCCTGAAGTAAGTGCCGTGCTGGCAATTTAAAGGAGCTGGCATGATTGCAAAAGAGCTTGGTACAATTGCAAAGGAGCTAAGTATAAAATAAACTATCTGAATATATCCAGAGTTTTAAAGTCTCATTTCATGATGAAAATAACAACCTCATCAAATGTGCCACCAGAATCGCCTTGGATCATGGTGATTCCAACGGTGCCTGTTTAGGGACATAGGGAACCCATTGCCCCACGTCCCGCATCGCCCAACTCACCCATGGGGAGAAGAATGATGCTAAGGCAACTGTTGCTATGATGTTAAGGCAACTGTTTTAATGTATTTTAATGTATCTTAACTGTTGAAGGGGTTTTTGGGGGTTTTTTTATTGTTCTTATGTAGGCATCGAATTGTGCCGTACTGTAAGCCACACTGAGTCCCCCCTCGGGGGTTGAGAAGAGCGGGGTAAACTCCTAAATAAATAAATAAATAAATAAATAAATAAATATCTGCCACCCTGCTTATTCCCATTGATCCAAGGCAACACAGGAAGCATTCCATGTTGCTGCCACAGCAGGATGTGCCAGTTCGCCTTCCCTTTTATGATAGAGCCCCACTGGAAGTTGCAGTGCATTGTTTATTATTTATTTATTTCATTTATTTCTAACCCGCCCTTTTCTACCCCCGAAGGGGGACTCAGGGCGGCTAACAAAAAGGCAACAATTCGATGCCGCATACACAAGAGACAAAACAGCAACACATCATAAATTAATACAAAACAGATTAAAACAATCAAATATCAATAATTAACCACATAATCTCAGTTCCACACTCATAGGCTGTCCAAGCCAAATCCGCAGTCCACCTCCACAACCCTGTCATTAGTCAATTGTTCGTCCGCTGCCCCACATCAACCAAACGCCTGGTCCCAAAGCCGAATTGTTACCAAATTCACCCTCATCTGATGAGGTTGTGGGTGTCTCTTCATGCATATTGCAAGAAAACAAAAACCTTGGGCCCTTCCAGACAGGGCTTTATTCCAGGAGCATCCGTACTTTCTGGGATGGGTGTTTAGATGTTCTTCTGGGACTAGCCCAGGAGAACACCTGGAGAATCTAGCCCCCTCCCCAAAAGCGCTAACCCCCCCCTTTTTTTAAAAAAAAAATTAAGTACTTATTCTCTACTGGAGAGCTGCGGCAGCTTTCCTGGCACATAGAAATGACACATCAGGAGAAGAGGGGGAAGGAGTGATTTTCCTCCCCACCACCACCACCACCACCACCCCGTTCCCCTGCCGTGTCATGTCTATGTGTCAGGAGAGCTGCCGCAGCTCTCCAATAGAAACTGGTAAGTACTTTTATTTTTTAAAATGGGGGTTAGGACTTTTGGGGAGGTGGTTGGGATTCCCACAGTTTTCCAGAAAGTAGTGGGTTTATCCCGTGTCTTCCAAGAAAGTGTGGAATAAACCCACTATCAAATGAATTTGCCATAAAACAAATGGTTTGTAATGAATTAATTCAGGATTGTTCAGAACATTGCCTGGACAGCCCCCTTTTTATTGCGAACGTTTCCGCAATAACTAACTAACTAACTTTATTTCTTATGAGTCTCCCTCCACCAAAGGTGCTCTGGGCGACTTACACAATTAAAATAAACAGGTTACATAGTCACCGCTTGTTACTAACAATCATAGGCTCTTCTGAAAAGCCATGTCTTGAGTGCCCCTAAAAATGTATGTAGATCAGGAGTGGCTCTTTGGCCTGGCGGTAGGGAGTTCCACAAGATTGGGGCTACAATGGAGAAGAATAAAGAGGCTGTCTAGATCTGCCCAGTGATTACACATACCAAGCTATTTTATTTTGATTCTTGAGGATTCATAGTCAAAAGAGAACTGAAGGCAAGATGCTAATGAGATACATCAAATTAAAATAGAGAGCCTGAGCTGGTTCGAAATGGAATACACAGACATAATGATAGAAGAACTCAAGAATACCTGCTCAATAAAGTAACAGACTCTGCATGGTACTTGTATTATAATGCAAAAACCAGCTCATTAAGTCTCAATGACTCGGGAATCTCTACAGGAGGTTATTGCTGCACTATTTCTAATACTGACCTGATCACTTTTCCCAGAACTTTGAAATCTTTCTCTGTACCTTGCAGGGGACTAAGAGAACTGCAGAAGCCCCCACATTCCTTTCCGTCTGGGCATGTACAAAGCATTTCTGTAACAAATTGTGGCATGAATCCTAAAGAATAGCTGCCTCCGAAATAAATCTACTGTTATCCATCTTTCATTATATGGAGACCAAAAGGCCACAAGAAGATTTATCTGTCAAGATCACAGTCCCTTGAAGAATGTTGAGGAAAGGACCTCAACAAAGCACCCAAGCCCCATTTCTATTGAAGAGGGTCATTGTTATTGCCCTTTAACAGCAAAATGGCCCATCACAAAACCTATTCAGAGATTGCATCAGAGCATAAATATCAAAACACACAAGCCGAGGCACAGGGATGCAGTGCAATGCATCCTTCTCATAGTTTTCCTTCTAGCTGCCGCATTCCCCACGGAGACAGTGCACTTTGGCTCATTGTATCTCGGGTAAGCCGCCCCATGAAGCCAAAAAGTGACATACACATTTCAACAAACTCTTTCTTTTATATAAAAAAAATTGTGGCCAACAGTGAAGCATATCATTCACATTACCATTTGCAGAATTTTCCTCTCGGTGTACACATTCCATCCACATAGCCACACGAAACCATTCAGAGTGGAACAAATGAGATTCAAATATGGTTCTCCATATTTTCCCATAATACATACACCTTCCTTAAAAGATAAAATTCATGAGTGGGCAAGCACCAGCTGTGAGTCAACAGCTGGGATGGGGAACATGTGGTCACTTAGATACTATTAGATATTTCCAGTTTGCTCATCCCTCACAATTGGCTTTGCAAGCTATAGCTGGTACAAGCTGCAATCCAACACTATCTGGCATGCCATATGTTTTCCCATCCATGGTCAGCCGAATGGTTGGCTGGAACATGAGTGCTGATGTACGGGAAGGTAAAATGTAGGCTGCATTTACACTTCCTAAAGGAAAGATTATGGATGGCTTGCAGATCACTTGATGACTTGCATGTGTTAATGAACCAGTCATACTGAAGACAGACCTTCACACACTATGCTTTCTGGAGGAGTCTGATTACACATTCAGTTGGAAGCCTCCGAGCATACAGTATTTCTCCATATGGTGATGCATGTGTGAATCAACATAATAATGACATCATCCTGTTATGTTTATGGTAGATCTATTCCCTACTCCTCTGTCCAGTTGAAACTGGTCTACCTCAAGTTTTATAATAGAGCAGAAACATGAGAGAAGCTCTGGAGAGAATGCTGTGAAAGGATAAAATATGGTTGTGTGCAATTAAATAGGCAACATGGCATTAGTATATCCAGTTACAACAGCTAATTTAAGCATTAAAACTCATGGAATGACCGTTACTAGTAGGTTAAGTTAAAAAAGAATGAGTCTGCCTGAAGAGCCTATCTATATATATAAAGAAAGAGTTGTCATGGAAAGACCGTCCCAAACAGAGAAACCTTACAACGCAGAGACACCAAACTTGCCAACAGAAATAGGCCTCAGACAAGGTAGGTTTGTAGCAAAGAAACTCCCCCCCCCCAAACCTAAAAGGCCCCCAAAACAACGCGTAAAAAAACTATATTTCCCAGCATCCTCCGGGGCTGCCAACGACTCTCCCAGCCTCTACATTCTGACAACATGATTGGCTGCCAATAAGGGTGGATTTGCATAACTCCTGTACTGGCCAGCCAACATGAACATTCCGACCCATAATAAACTGTCAGAGGAGGATAAGGCAAAGGGCTGAGGCACAAACACAAACACCCAATTCACTTCCCACAGAAAATGTACACCCCTACAAATCACAGACCACGCCCAAAATTGACAGTAAGGCTTCATTAACTTAATTTCCCTGACTAGGCCTCACTTAATGGAATGCTGTTTACGCTCTGAATTGACAGTAAGGTTTCATTAACTTGATTCTCCCGACTAGCCCTCAGCTCATTGGACATTGTGTATGGCCTGAATTGACAGTAAGGCTTCATTAACTTGCTGTTCCTCACTAGGCCTCAGCTCATGGGACATTGTGTATGGCCTGAATTTACAGTAACCTACCTTGGCACACAGAGCCCCTATGACCCACGCTACATTCTACTACAGTTTGGAGGAGGGTGGACCATGGATTATGGGACTTGAAGTACCTCCATGGATAATGGAATTTGTAGTACTTCAAAACCCGTCATTCCCCACAGACCACTGTGTCCAAAAACCAAGACCGATAAAGACTAAACTTGGCAAACAATGCACCCCATGACCCACACTCCATCCGACTGCAGATTAGAGGAGGACACACCATGGATAATGGGATTTCAAGTACCTCCACTCACTTCCAAAGTACCCCACCCACACACGCATCAACCTCTACATCAACACAGCAGACGGAAAGACAAAAACATTGTATATCCACAAGCTATGCAGAACGCCAGCAACACCACACAACAACAACTCCACAGGGCTCCAACATCCCACCCACCAAAACAACCCACAACAACACAGCTCCGGCCTGCTGGAACAACTTCTGTCCTAGGCTTGGGGCACGGTTCCTGTAACCTGGGGTTAGTGTTCCAGAAAATCCTGGCCTGGAACAGTCTCCGAGTCCTTGAGCTGAACGTTCTCAGCCTCCTCTCCTGTCGTAGGCTGATGGCTGACTCCGCAGCCTTAGGGGCTCTGTGGTCACGGTAAGGTGCCGATTTATACTGGTGCTCCGCGGGGGGGATGGAAGCTCGGGACCGATGAACCTTCCTCTTCTGCCTCCGCCTCCTTGGGTGAACATGTGACCTTTGCTGCAGGTCGCTTCCGGGTCTGCGCTCCTTAGAGGTTGAGGATATCCGGTCTGGCTTGGCGTTTCCAAGGACGGTCACCATCTTTGACCAGTTTGCAACCGCTCCCCCGGCCATGGCTCGGCGGCGGGGGCGAGCGTCTCGGGCGGAGGACAGGACCTCCGACACATCCAACTGTCTCATTTATGGCCTGTATGTGGAATTATATCTTGGGGCCTGAAAAGACTGCATTGACTCATTGCAAATTGCCAACCAACCTGGGAGGAAAAACCCAATAGTCCGGGTATTACTTTTTGGGGACATGAGAGAAGCTTCCCACAAGGATGGTACTCGTAAAACATCAAAAACATCCAAGTGACTCCTGGGCAACATTCTTGCAGATGGCCAAATCTCTCACACCAGAAGCAACTTGCAGCTCCACACACACACACAAAACCTTTTGGGGACCAGGCTCCATCCTAGTACCAGAACTACAAGGGTCAAGAGGTTGCAGTTCTTGTCCCTAACAAGATTATGAATTCAAAATTAATTTATTCTTTGATCAGCTCTATGGTGTGTTTAGTATTCTTTTTAAAAAGTAATACTTTATTAATTAAATTGAAAAGTATGACATCTGTCTCTCTATTTATTGACGTACTTTATTTATTAAGGTGCAATTGTTATTCTGTATAATGCTTGCAGTTTACCCAAACACAGTACGCCCCATATACCTGTGAGATCAGTACCCATAGTTTCACCTATGTGCATCCAACAAAATATGAGAAAAGATGCCTGTCTAAGAATTGTCTAGGTCCTCCAGGACAACTCTGTGGTCACAGCAAAAATCATTCATTTCAATAGAGTTCGCTATTATCCATCCACAGTTTTCTGGTAACTCCAGGAACATTTCCCCACAGATACAGAGGTCATACCATATAGCACCCAGCTGCAGAAATAGTTGAAGAATATATAAGAATAGTTCTCAACCTTTTGCCATCCAAATCTTTGAGGGTTCAGCTCCAAGAATTCCTTAACATACTGGTTGGGACTTCTGGGAGTTGAAGTCAAAAGACACCTGGAAGACCAAAGTTTAACAAAGGCCCCTTCTATGCTGCCATATAAAATCCAGACCCATATGATTCAGTGTAGACTCATATAATCCAGTTCAAAGCAGATAATGTGGATTATCTGCTTTGATAATCTGGATTATATGGCAGTGTAGAAAGGGCCAAACACTGCTTTAGGGAGTGACCATGGCATCTCCCACAGGACTTGCAGTCTCTTTTCTGTCAACTGAACGAAAGTATCTGATTTTCTTTTATAATATTGATTGTTGAGCTTTTCATTATACAAACAAAGTTGAATACATCCAGTGACAATCAGGGCCTGTGACACCCCCTAGAGAGCTGTGTATTTCTGTATTTGGTTTACCATTCGCCTGCATGGCCCTTTGTTTCTTCGCTCAGCCATGTGCTCTTTTGTTCTGCCATGTGCTCACCTGAGGGAGAAGGGTGACCCGCCCTCAACTCCTCCTTTTACCGGAGTTTACCTGAGAGCAGGACATCCCTTCTGACCTCTCTTCCAGCAGAGTATATGGACGAAGCAGGATGAAGTCTGGAGCCAGGCTCAGACAAGGCACTTCGGTTTACGTACAGACTTTCAATGCTCCCAAACCAAGAAATTCATTAATAGGAAGAGCCAGCCCTTCAATAGAGACTGTATTTCATTGGGGACCAAGGATTCAGTGCACCAGAGGACCATTTGAGAAGCTACAGAAAATCTGGAACTTAAGAGAGACCTTCACGCTGCTTAAGGCAAGTGAAAGCAACCCTTTTGTTTTGCAACCCACTTCAAGCTTTTTTGGCCACCAGTTGTTTTTCTACTGGTTGTAATAAATAAACCTGTTTTGAGTTCACCATTCTCAGTCTGAAACTCATTGCTTAAGAGGATCTCCAGGTTTTCTTTTAAGGGAAGGCTGTAACGCAACCCCCCAGGGCCCTATAGAATTCGTCCATCCTTTTAAAGCTCCCTTTTGGGTCCTGGGTGGATGCTACAGTAAACCGAAGGACAGCGATACTTCGCTTAAGCCTTGCCCTCGACCTTTATAGTAAAGTTTTTGAGCCAATGCAAAGCCTTTGCAGTTTTGAAAGCAAAGAAAGTTTAAAGAAAGAAAGTAAAGTAAAGAAACAAAGGACTCTTGGGGCCTACACCTAGGCCTATTGTGGCTACCTCTGCACCCAAACCCAGGCCCAGAGGCAAGCTCCACAAAAAACAATGGGGTCATGCAGGTGAATGGTAAACCAAATACAGATATACACAGCCCTCTAGGGGCCGTCACACTCCCCCCCCTATTCCCAACATGGGAATATTAATAACCATAACAAATAAAAATACATATCAGACATTGCAGAAATGCAAACATTTTGAACTATCTCTAACTAAACTGAAACTCTAGGAGAAGGTCTCTCAATAAGGGTAACTTTGCCCTTGGTTGAGAAGCTATCCTATACCTTTCACATCCTTGGCATGGTGTAACTTCACTCCATACATGGGAGGGCCTCTTGGCAATTTCTGAAAATTGGGACTCAGCCTGTGCTGAAGCCAGGCCTCTGTGAGTTTTGTGTATCTCTACCACTTTCCTTTCCATCTCTTTTGTCTCATTTGGTGCAGACTGGAAGTTCTCTGTGCAATCAATGATGTGCCCATCTCGGAGTGAGACAATGACATTGACAACACCCTGCTTATTCATCCTAAATCTTCATCAATCCCCACCACTCAGAGTTAGAGTTGAGTATATCACAATCTATCTTGGGGGCCCTTCATAGCATACTGCTCCAGGTGTATTCAGGGACACTATCTCATCACCAGTATTGCAGTAATATCAGCTATTTTATATGTGGTTGTGAAGTACACTATCTTTCTACTTAGGTCCAGAGTTTAGAAGTAATATGTTTTGCCCTACATCATCCAGAATCTGCAAGCCAACACTGCCAGGTACCTTTATGGTTGGAAGTTTCTGGAGAGTTTCGTCCCAAAAAGTAACTTTATCAAGTTTATGTGTCAGATCAGTCCTGATGGGAGAAATCTATGAAGGCTACTGAGGCTATTATCTCTTCCTATTCCCCTGATGTTCACTAGTGGGCAAAATAGCTGTGGAGAAAGACATTCTACAGAAATCATTCTTTAAGTGCTTAACCATCTTTCCTAAATAAGATTCCAGCACAAGCGGAGAAGCCAATGTGTTCACCTCCAGTGCAAATCTAATGGCGCTAGTGCCATTAGTCCCCTGATTCAAATTACTATGATACTTGTCACTGAAAAGGGCAAGAATATGTTTATGACTCCTCTTTGCTAAATTAAAAAAAATAATTCTGAGAAGGAACTTACACACTTGCTCTTTCTGACAGATGAAAAGGAGTCTTATATTGAAAAGGGGAGGAAATGTCTATAACCAAATTACATTTAAAGCTGAGGTGAGTATTCAGGTCAAGCAAGGCTGCTTTAGTGCTAGGTCCAGGTCTGATGCCAGAGTGAAATTGATCAAGAAAATCCAATTCATTCAGATAACCCTGTAATTGGCTGGCCACCATCTCTCAATGCTTTTGCTCAGAAAAGGGTATGTTCCAAACAGTGTGATATTTATTACTCCCAATCCAAGAAGGCCCTCTTCAGGAGGAAATATTTCAACAATTTTTCCAGTGCATGTGTTGTGTGTCTTCAAGATTCCAACTTATGGTGACCTTAAGGCAAATCACCTAGTAACACCCCACGTACCCTTCTTCCCTTCCTCCATCACATGGTGGGGATGACACTGCCTCTATCCCAGGGGTGCTCATTAAGTAGATTGCGATCTACTGGTAGATCACGTAGGACCTACTGGTAGATCAGGCATGGATCATTACCTTTTGCCGGACTAGGCCACAGTTCAGAATTATGCCCCCCTATTGGCTGCCACCGGCGCCGCTCCAGTCCTCCTGCTTTTGCTAAGGCATAGCAGAAGCAGGAAAAGCTAGCACAACAGCGGCAGCCAATCGGGGGCGCCCAAGGCGGTGCTTAGCTGCTAAGCGCCGCCCCGGGCAACCCCCATTGGCTGCCGCCGCCACGCCAGTCCTCCTGCTTCTGCTAAGGCATAGCAGAAGCAGGAAAAGGTAGCGGCAGTGGCAGCCAATGGGGGGGGGGGCACCTGAGGCGGTGCTTAGCTGCTAAGCGCCGCCCCGGGCAACCCCCATTGGCTGCTGCCGCCACACTAGCTTTTCCTGCTTCTGCTATGCCTTAACAGCAGGAAAAGGTAGCGCTGCGGTGGCAGCCAATTGGGGGTGCCTGAGGTGGTGCTTAGCAGCTAAGCAGGTGCCCCCCATTGGCTGCCACCCCCGCAGCTTACGCCCATAGGCCATGGCCAAGAGTGGCCTTATGGGTAATCCGGGCCTGTGATAGATCTACTGGTAGATCGCAGACAGGGCGGGAGGAAGGCTCAGTCCCGCCCCGCAGGCTCCCGCCGCCGCCCAGGTGCAGAAGGAGGTTGGACTGGATGGCCCTTGGAGGTCTCCTCCTAAAGGAGAAATCGATACCTTAACAGAAGGAATGTCAGAGAGAGGTGCTGCTTTAGACTAGAACTGGAGTAGCATAGCAAAGAAATAGTTTGCCAGCAGCAGTGACGAGAATAATCCACTTTGATTGGTACACAAGCACAGGCTGTGATTAGCCAGAGAACATCATGTGCCTCTAGATAAGAACACGGTCTTGATTGGCCTAGCAGTCACCATGTGCGTTTTGTTTACAAAGTAAGTGATTGGTTAGGAGGCGCGCATGGCAAATGAAGTTTTCACTTGGCAGGCAACCGGTGAAGGCTCGGTAGCAATGTAACGATTTGAGTACGCTTTGCACATAGGGCGGATAACATAGAACAATGATGGAAATTCACACTGCGCCACAGATGTTAGCAAATAGGATTGAGATGCAAGAATGCTTTGTTTAATTGGGTAGAGTAATATGGGTTCATGAATACTAGCCAGTAACAATGCATGAAGAAGGGAGGGACTAAATGTTGACTCCATTGTTTGTATAAAACCTGTCCACTGGGAAAGATCGGGGTTCTGTCCACCCGCGGCTGCGTTTCCGCACAGGGGGGCAGACCCATCAGCTGATGTGATGCAAATAAAGCTGGTTTCCTGAATCGCAGTAAAATTGTCGCGTCATCTTGTCCTTGCGCTCACTAGAGACGGCAGCCCAGTTCAAAGGGTAATTGCCTTGGGAGTTCTGGGACTCCGAGTTACTGCTTCACTCCTATTCCACGAACCCATTGTTATTATTATTATCAGAGGTTGAATGGCCATCTGTGAGGAATGCTTTGATTGTGTTTTTTCCCTTATGGCAGAAGGGGGTTGGACTGGATGGCCTTGGAGATGTCCTTCTACTCTAGGAATCTGTTGTTGTTGTTGTTAGTAGTAGTAGTAGTAGTAGTAGTAGTAGTAGTAGTAGCAAAGGCTGAATGAATATTATCAACATTATTTTTATGAATAAATTCAGGGGCTTATTATACTCACATTTAGTTGAATTCAGTCTTAAAATGTATTATATGGCTCTCACTGAAATAAATTTCCAAATAGTTTGCTTTTATGGCTCTCTGAGTAGTGGGTAGGTAGATCATTTTGACTTGGTTGTTTTATAAGTAGCTCGCATGCTGAAAAAGTGTGAGCACCCCTGCAGTCTATCCCCATTGGATGGGTGAAAGGGAGGCAATGCACATTGCCGCGTTGCCCTTACTCCCAGCAGGTGGAGGAAGGGGCAAAAACAATGTAGGTAGCTTTATCGGTGCTTCCCAAACTATACTTGCATCTCCATTGTGACAGAGGAAGTGTGTTGCATTGTTTCCCCTTCACTTTGGGAGGAATGAGAGTGGGGCCAAGCCAGCATTGTTTGATGGTGCTCAGCAGGCCCCATCCAGAAGAGCCCAAAAAAATCAATGTGATGAGGTGGTAGAAGATCTTCTAAATATTTCTACTGGACCTGCCACAACTGGAACAGATATGAGCATCCACAAAGAAATAGCCTGTTGTTTCTCTGCTCTTTACACTACTCTCATTCGTTCATTCTGCTCAATAATCAACAAGGAAGCAATGGATATCTTCCTCACAACTGTAGGTGCTCACATTTACATTTGAGTGCATTTGCTATAAGATCTGTGACATTTCCATCTCAGACACTCCTTAGATTTCCTTTCATACTACACAGGTATAGCAGTATGGTGCCACTTTAACGGTCATGGCAGCATTTTTTATGGATTTGCTATTAAGGAAAAAGTATTTAAATTACTCTCCCAGAGAACTCTAGTGCCTCACCACTTGGCAAACTTCAATGTGGGGATGTAGCGCAGCTGGCTAAGTGTCAGCTGCATAAGATCTCTCTGACCAATAGGTCATGAGTTCGAGGCCTGCCCAGGTCGAGGTGGGTGCTCGACCTTAAGTGTAGCCTGCTGTCAACCTTTGCAACCCGAAAGGCAGTTGCATCTGTCAAGTAGGTGATAAAGGTACCACAATAAGTGGGGAGGCAAATTTTGACTGAATTATTAGGCCATTAAAAGAACTCCAGGAAACGCTAAGGCATGCGGAAGAAACAACAAGGGACGCTGAGAGATGAGGAGTGTGTCAGCTCCCCCTGGTGGCCAGAGTTCACCTCTGTTCATTTATATGTGTGTACTGTGTACTATGTTTACTGTGTACAGTGTGTACTATGTATGTGGAAACGGCAGGGATTGTCTGCTAAGTATGTGTACCTGTAATCCGCTCTGAGTCCCCTCCGGGGTGAGAAGAGTGGAATATAAATAAAGTAAATTAAATAAAATAAATAAATATTTCATGACGTATTGACATGCACAGTAAAAGTGATAACACTATAAGTGTATCATGTGAGTTAAACCCCTGTGCCGGCAGGACTGAAGACTGACATGGGGAGAGCGTGAATGAACTCCGTCTATCAGCCCCAGCTCCTCGTGCAAGGACATGAGAATACCCTCCCACAAGGATGATAAAACATCAAAAACATCTGGGCATCCCCTGGGCAACATCCATGCAGACGGCCAATTCTCTCACAGCAGAAGCGACTTGCAGTTTCTCAAGTTGCTCCTTACATGACAAAAAAAGTGTATCATGTGAAAAGATCTCTGTTTAGTTCATTACTCGCCTCACACTTATGATGTTTACCATATGTAAGCAATCAGTAGGAAAACTCCTGTTTTAGTTCATGGCTAAAATCCGTTTTTATGCCAAACCGAAACATTTTCTGCCTAGTAAGTCACCCCATATGCGAATTTTTCACTCATCCAATTAGTTCGCTCTGATTGCGACCAGCAACATGATTTAAATCACTGTCACAAAATATCAATATGAAACTTGTTATCAAATAACATCTTGCCATTATGCCCACTGAAAAAAAACAAAACCTACCTGAACATGAGCTTCCAACAACTGGGTAGTTTTTCCATCCTCTTTTTCTAAGAGCAATATTATCCAGCAACCTCCTTCTCTACAAAGATTTTGGTCCATGGTAACTTGGGCCAGGAAAGTTAGCCAACTGTGACTTTCTGCTTAATAACAAAAAGAACTGGGCAGTTCTCAAGTTCCAGTTATATACACAAAGATTAAACAGGCATTATGTGGCTGGACTGGGCAATGGGGAGGAAAAGAAGTGGCAGGTAGCCAAGTAGAAATGCAACCATTTCAAGACAGGTTAAATTGATGCATGCTAGCATCAAACTCCTCCTTTGTTCTAAATAAACCACAAGGTAAGCCGATGACAGGCATTTTTCAATCAAGAAAGGAAAGGAAGGACTAAATTGCAGGTAAAAGAGCAAAGTATGTACGCTGTTCCGATATTCTCAGGAGGAGAATTGTAATCAGTATCGGCTTGCACAAGGATATGAACGCCTCTAAGATTGTTCATGTATTATTTTTCCCTATGTATTTTAAGTCTCAGTTGGGCACTTCAAATCTTTAGTTACCCAAGCCAAATGAACATCTGGGGAAAGGTAATAAATGGGAGATGCACTAATCATTGATCATGTAGAAAATCCATAGGGTGTGGGAGAGAGAGAGAAAAAAATGGAACTATAATTGCTGTCAAAAAGAAAAATCCCATTGGACATTTGTAAAAACTCTATTAATATTTGCTCAAAATGTTCCTTTATAACTTTCTCTGTTTGGCATTTCCCCACATCTCGCAACTCCCGCCATCGTGCATCAAATTAAGCAAATAAATACAAATAGATTTCCCACATTAAACTGAGTAGATACATGCCTAATACATGACCGAAATGCTGTTATCCGTAGAGCTGGCTGAAACGGGTTTCATTATCTCCGCTCAAAAGAAACTCATATCTCAAAGAGCCACACCGAAGTCAACTTGTTCTATAGAGAAGCTCAATTGAGGCTGTACAACTTTACTCCATTCAAAAAGAAAGGAAAGAAAAGAGACTGCATTTCTAGGTCAAGGTCAAAACTATGAAGTGAAGCCCTACAGAAAGCATTGTAACTAACTACCTATGTCGGGCCAAGTCTGTATATACATAGGAAACCTTCATTCCCACTGCTGCCACTTTCCAAGTTGAAAGAGATCAATTTGGAGATGAAGAGAAGCCTGTGTCTCTGGCAAAATGTGATTCTGTACAGGGAGGAAAACCAAGTAGATCTTAGTGCAGTGAGATAACAGGCCTGGATTAACACCTTTTTGTGCCCTAGGCCACACTTTGGAATTACACCCCCTTTAAGCCAACCTCTACCGCCCCCCCCCCCCCCCCACACACACACACACACACACACCACTCAGACCCACACTTGGCTGGCTTTCGCCATGGTGCCTCCAGAGCAGAAGAGATAGGCGAGTAGGCACCATCCCGCCACCTCCAAGGTCCCCATTCCCACTGGCTGGAAAGCTCCGCTGTGCTCTGAAGGTCTCCTCGGGAGGCTTGGGGAGAGCACAGCAGGTGCAAACTCGCTCCAAAGGCATGCACGAGAGAGAGAGAGAGAGAGAGAGAGAGAGAGAGAGAGAGAGAGAGAGAGAGAGAGATGTCAGCTCCGTGCAGCAGAGCGAGGAGGATTCAAGTTGGGGTTTGTGCGGCTTTTGTTCAGCTGCTCCCAAAGGCAGGAGAGCCAGACCCTGGCCTTGATCCTTCCCTCCCTCCCGCGGCTCCCTTTGGCCAAGCAGCCTGCCCCGGTTTGATTCGAGAGCACAGGAGCGACCCTGGGTTGGTGTGGTCTCGTGCTGGGGACCTGGGAGAGGTCCACCCAAGCAATGCCCTTTCTCTCCCCTCTCCCTCCCTCCCTCTCTTCCTTCTTTACTTGCTTTCTTTCTTTCCTCCTAGTTGCCTCCTTCTCCTCCTTCTCCCCTCCCTCCCACCGCCCTCTCCCGGACTCTGCCGCTCAGCTCTGGCTGCAGGAATTTACAGTCTGCCGTCGGGCGAGTCACCATGGAGATGGCTTCCCTGGGAGCCAGGAGGCCAGGCCAGCCAGAGACCCACGGGTAAATCAATGGATCAATGCGAGGGCCCCGCCGCACCCCAGAGAGCGAGAGACGGAGGTGACGGAGCAGAGACTTTGCCGGGAGAAGGAGCGAGGAAGGGCATGAGAAAGGGTGAAAGAGGGGCACAGACCAGGGTTTTTTTTGGTCCGTGATCTGCGCCCCCCCCCCCTCGGCTTGCGCCCCCTAGGCCATGGCCTAGGTTGGCCTTACGGGTAATCCGGGCATGAGATAAAGGGCAAAACATTCAACCATCATGAAATGGGAACGTGAAAGTTGCCTTGAGTTTGCATGCAGAATTTGTTAAGATTCATGATGGCTTATTAGCCTTAAGACCATCCGTAATCTGAGAGAGAAGGCAACAAAAGTGTGTTGCTTTTGTTAGGTTTCTTGAAGTAGTTTTCTTTCAGTGGACTCTGCCTTCCACTAATGTCATACAAGCTTAATGTCAAAAGCAGGTTTTCACAAGTATAAAATGGATAGGACAAGCCCACTGGAATCTCACATAGACTATGTAGCTGGTAGTAGTACATCAAGATACAGAGTTATTGTTTTACACTTTGAGCATGTTTGTTCTAAAAGAACTCCCATTCATGTCATCAAGATCCACAGGAAAACAGCATGCTTTTGATAGCAACCTAAAAGTACGAGATATGTACAAAGAGAACAGAGCTTGGTAGGGTTTGAATATTTCATTTGGTCTGTGCTTAGGGTCTTTGCAGTGTTTCGTTCCTATATTTTGGTATCGGAGATCTAAAAGGTACTCGCTTCTTTTGCTAAAGGGATTTAGCTAGCTGGTAAAATATCATTTCCTCTCCGTTGGTGCTACCTTGTCATGGGGGAGAGGCTTGCGTACCCTAATGAAGTTGTGAGCTATGCTGGCGGTGGCAAAATAGCCACGGGTAGGGCCTCCCATGCCAGACAGGTCACAACCGAAGGGTCTGACAAAGAGCGTCAAAGAGCATGATGGGCTCTCTAGCCTTTTAGAAACCATCCTAGGAGAAGGAAAGGTCTGATTTCAAACCCCGGCAGATGGTGCCTCGTTTAACCCTGTAAGGTCAACCATCTAGAGAAGGAAACTCGAACCAAATCTCTGACCTGAGGACCTTGCTGCCACCATCCTAAGCTTGCTAGGCCCCGGCAGATGAACTTTTGGTTTAAAGTGTGAGGTCAGTTCTGTGCACGCTGCGCTCCACCAGAAAAATCCATTGCACAGGCTCGAAGGACACATCCAACCTCCATCATCAATGCGCTTGTAGAAAGCGTAGGATGAGTCCTTCCTGAATCTTCGGTCACGAAGAAAAGCCAAGAAAATATCATTTGCAGGCAAAATTTATTTATTTATTTATTTGCCATGCTTCTATACCGCCTCTCTCAGCCCGAAGGCGACTCGAGGCGGTGAACAAGCGGCAACAAGTGCCCATATACAATAAATCACAAGATAAAAACAGTCATATAAAAACATATAAAATTAACAGCTAGAAACTACAAAATACACATCTCAGCTCCACAATCTTAAAATTGGTTTCCGTTTCGTCGTCATAGTAATCCTTGATCTCGAGTAAAGTTCGTCTGCAAACGCTTGCTTGAAAAGCCAAGTCTTGACTTCCTTACGAAATATCAGGAGGGAGGGGGCCAATCTGATGTCACTAGGAAGGGAGTTCCAAAGCTGAGGAGCCACCACTGAGAAGGCCCTGTCTCTCGTCCCCGCCAGGCGCGCCTGCAAAGCAGGCGGGACCCAGAGCAGGGCCTCTACGGATGATCTTGAGCATCTTGATGGTTCATAGGGAGAGATGCGCTCGGACAGGTAAGTTGGACCAGAACCGTTTAGAGCTTTAAAGGCCAAAACCAGCACTTTGAATTGTGCCCGGTAGCAAACTGGTAGCCAGTGGAGCTGACACAACAGGGGAGTTGTACGCTCCCTGAGTGCCGCTCCCGTTATCAACCTGGCTGCTGTCCGTTGAACCAATTGAAGCTTCCAAACAGTCTTCAAAGGCAGCCCCACGTAGAGAACATTGCAGTAATCTATGCGGGATGTAACCAGAGCGTGGACTACCGTGGCCAAGTCAGACTTCCCAAGGTACAGGCGCAGCTGGCGCACAAGTTTTAATTGTGCGAATGCTCCCCTGGTCACCACCGAAACCTGGGGTTCCAGGCTCAGCGATGAATCCAGGATCACACCCAGACTGCGAACCTGCGTCTTCAGGGGGAGTGTAACCCCGTCCAACACAGGCTGTAACCCTATGCCCCGTTCGGCCTTTCAACTGACCAGGAGTGCCTCTGTCTTGTCTGGATTCAATTTCAATTTGTTCGCCCTCATCCAGTCCGACACAGCGGCCAAGCACCGGTTCAGGACTAAAACAGCCTCCTTAGTAGGCCTCTTGTTCATTCCTTGATATCTTAAGGGCTAGGGAAGATGCTTGGCTGAGAACCTGGAGAGCTTCTGACATTCAGCACAGAAGAACGGAGCTAGATGAGCCAAGGGTATGATTGGCATAGGAAACTTTCTGTAATTCTTTATAGTTATTATTTTGGGTTGCTGTGGTTTTTCCAGGATGTATAGTCATGTTCCAGAAGCATTCCCTCCTGGCGTTTTGCCCACATCTAAGGCAGGCATCCTCAGAGGTTGCGAGTTATTGCTTTTCCTATTATATTATGAGGCTGGATCTACTCTAGTATATAATCCAGTTCAAAGCAGATAACCTGTATTGTATGTGACAGTGTAGATGGAGCCTAGCAGATAGCTCGTGGTGGTGTCATTCAACCAGTGCACACTGGTTCACCAAACTACTTGTAATGAGAACAGAAAACAAAAAGTTTCACTGTGAGCGGCGGATGCTTTGATTCATTCCCAGTTGCCCTCTCCAGCAACAGCAGCAAGCCATTTAACAGAGCCATTGTGGTCATTCCTGGCTCTGTTGAAGCTTGTGAGCCACCTGGGAAGAGGAGAAAGGGGGGATGATCACTACTGCACAGATATCCCCTATCAGGGAAGGAAAAGAAGGGGGAGAGTGTGATGGGGAATGACAGAGATCCCTCCCTTTACTGCAATCAAGAATGCCCCCACACTTCCTTCTCCAAGAGATGTCTCCTTTTCATGCATGTTACATGAATGATAATTAAGATCTTCACCATATGTGTATTGTGAGGGTGGTGATGAACTATATAGCATTACAATATGTTTAGTTAACATGCACACATTTGAAGGGGAAAATAAACAGAAGCAATTGTTGATCGTTTTGAATGATACCAGTGGTAGGTTGTGTAAAATAATAATAATAATAATAATTAAAAAAAATATTTATATTCCCCTCTATCTCCCCGAGGGACTCAGAGCGGATTACAACATACACCAGTGATTTTCAACCAGTGTGCCGCGGAACACTAGTGTGCCGTGAGAGATCATCAGGTGTGCTGTGGGAAATTATTTTCGAACTTTATTCATAAATAAACTATAAGGCACATCTGTCCCTTTAAGAAATGGAACCATAGCACTCTCACGTCACCTAAGAAGTGACGCGAGAGTGCTATGGTCATGCGATCTTGGATTTGCTCAGACACAGCTATGTAAACAAAGTTAGAGTTAGTGCTGCAGCTGTGCATCAAGTGACAGTGGCAATTTGGGATCACAGCAAGACAAGCGAGTGACAGTGATGGAGAAGTTTTTGAGAAGGGAAAATGCAAATGCCAAACAGGGCCTTCACAGAATGCCTTGACTGGGTTAGGGACCCATACAGCTCAGCATGCGTTGCTGGAAAGGACATGACTTTAAAGGAGCAAGAGGAACTCATTGAACTGAAACAAGATCGTAGTTTAAAGCTAAAATTTGCTGATCTTCCTTTGGACAGTTTTTGGTTATCTGTTGCCAGGGAGTTCCCCATTCTGGCCAACAAAGCTATTTTGACATTGCTCCCGTTTTCAACCACATATCTGTGTGAGGTGAGCTTCTCAAGCTTGACTGTGATGAAAACTAAAAACAGAGAGAGACTGACAGCTGTTGAGCAAGAGCTTTGCGTGTGTGTTTCTACCATTCCTGCCAGGATATCTATTTTGTGTTCATCGAAACAGGCCCAGGTTTCACACTGAGTGTATAAATATATTTTAAAACATATTAACTATATGTATTACTGTGTTAGAGTGTCATTTTGTGTCATTTTGGTTGGTGGTGTGCCCCAGGATTTTGTAAAGGTAAAAAATGTGCGGCTCAAAAAAGGTTGAAAATCACTGACATACATAGATAGGCAAACATTCAATGCCTCAATACAATGGAATAACAATGACATACAAATGCACAGAGGTAAAAGCTTTCTCTTTCATCTCTGGCTTTCTGAAGGTGGTGCTCAACTTTGGCCATGGGAAGGTGCTCTTGTTCTATTTCCAAGCTGAAGAGCCTGTTGTCCATAGACACTTCCTGGTTGTGTTTATTTATTTATTTATTTATTATTTTATTTATTATTTCAGCTTCTATGCCGCCGACTCCCGGAGGCTCGTGGCGGCTCACAGTAGCCACAAGGCACAGCAAAATACATACAGTGTTGTTGGAATGGCTGCATGAGCACCTTTATTACCTTCCCTCCGAAGGGCTACCTATTGATTAACTCACATTTGCATGTTTTTGAACTGCTAGGCTGTTAGGAGCTAAGGCTAACAGCAGGTGCTCACACCAACCCGCAGCTTCGAACTGCCAATCTTTAGGTCAGCGGATTCAACAGTTCATAAAAGTAGTAAAAGCCATAAAAAGTAATAAAAGCTATAAAAGATGATAAAATTGGATTCAATGAAATACATCTAAAATCCCCAAATAACACCTTATAGTACCTGGCCGTCAGCCCAGGTACTATAAAGCACTTGAGGCAGAAATAACACCAAGATTGAAGGTCATTATGAACAAGGCGATGCAACAGGGAATAATCCCAGAAACGTGGAAGCAGGCGAATATTGTTCTTATACATAAGACAGGATCTGACCCAACTAATGTCCAAAATTACAGACCAATATCGCTTCTGAATACTGAATATAAGTTATTTGCTATGATTTTGGCCAAACGTCTTAAAATTTATTTGAATGACACCATAAAAGAAGATCAAGCAGGGTTCCTGCCTCACAGGCTGATGAGGGATAACATCAGAACAATAGTCAATGCTATTGAGTATTATGATTTAAATATACAGAAAGAAGTTGGCTTTTTATTTTTAGACGCCGAAAAGGCTTTTGATAATGCAAACTGGAACTTTTTATTTCAAACCATGCGAGAAAAAGATATGGGTTTTGCGTTTATCCAAGCCATACAGGCTATCTATCAAGAGCAGACGGCAAGTATTATTGTTAATGGCAACAAATCCAGGCAGATTAAAATTCAGAAGGGTACACGGCAGGGCTGTCCCCTGTCGCCGCTTCTTTTTATTTTGATGTTGGAGGTCCTGTTAGATGATATAAGAGCGGATGGGAGCCTAAAGGGCCTACGGTTGCAGAGGGAAGAATACAAGATACAAGCCTTCGCAGACGACGCGTCGTCTGTATAATCGAGGAGCCCGTGGAAAGACTGACTAAATGGCTAGAGAAGATTCAAAGTTACGGTGAGGTGGCCGGCCTAAAAATCAATGACTCTAAATCAAAAATACTCACAAAAAATCTAAAAAAAGAAAGAAGGGAAATCTTGCAGGATATTTCTAGGATCCAAGTGGCAAAAAAGGTAAAATATCTCGGCATCCACATAACTATGAAAAATAATCAATTACTACAAAATAATTACGGACAGACATGGAAACATATTAGGAAGAAATTGGAAAGTTGGAGATTCCTAAACCTCAACTTGTTAGGACGAATAGCAGTTATTAAAATGGACGTACTGCCTAGAATGACTTTTTTATTTCAATCGATACCCATCCTGAGGACAGTTTATGATTTTAAGTTATGGAAAACAGACATTATGAAATTTATTTGGGAAGGAAGAAGGCGCGGATAAAGTATAGAATTATGACGGATAGAAGGGAAAGGGGAGGCATGGCTCTCCCGAACCTGCAATTATATTACGAGGCCGCTGCCCTCAGTTGGGTAAAGGACTGGGCACTTCTTCAAAAAAACAAGGATGCTCAATTTGGAAGGATTTAACATCACTAGAGGTTGGCATGCGTACATGTGGTACGAGAAAGCAAAAATAGAAAAACATTCACCAATCACCACATCAGAGCCGGCCTACTCAAAATATGGGAAAATACAAGGACCAATTGTACAGGAAGACCCCATTATGGATCTCGCCCCCTAGAGGCGCAACATAAAAGAGAGATACCCATGTCCAGATGGCATACGTACAAATCACTGATAAAGAAGGTAAATGGGAAATGGGAGCTAATAGACCTAGAGAGTCTAAGAAAGGCAGGGGTGAACATATCCTGGTTCCAGTACATACAATTACAGGACTACTACAAAGTAGATTGCAAAAAAGAGTTTAGTGACGAAGAAAACACCTGGGACAGGGTGATGAAACAAAAGAAAAAGCATATAAAAAGTATATACACCAAACTGCTAGAACTAGATACAGAACCAGAGCTGATTAAGCATGTAATGATCGAGTGGGCACGGGATGTTGGCCACAGCATTCTACTTCACGAATGGGAAAGGACCTGGAAGAAAACCATTAAAATATTGGGCTCCACATCTCCTGCGGAGAACTGGTATAAAATGTTTTATAGGTGGCATATGACCCCGCAGAAAATAGCCAGGTTCTACCCAAAGTCCAACAGCAATTGTTGGAAGTGTAAAGCCCATTTGGGGACATTCATCCACTGTTGGTGGACATGCGACAAGGCAAAGAAGTTCTGGAAGGAGGTACATAAATATACCCAAAAAATGCTATTGGAGAAGTTTGATCTGCTGCGGAAACCTACCTTCTGAATCTCACTAAAGAAGGTTGGGATCCAAATAAGGAGAAATTGTTTTACTTTATAGCCGCGGCAGCCAGGCTAGTATTTGCCAAAAATTGGAAAAAAGAGGAGACACCGCAGATAGAGGATTGGATCAACAAACTAAGGGATTTAATGGAATCAGATGAATTATATAATAAGGTATATGGCAGAAGCGTAAAGGCCAAGGCGGACTGGCATCCCGTTAGGTTATTTCTGGACAAAAGGAGTTGTGAAAGGAGAGATTAACCCAAGTACAGGGTACCCAGTAGGGAAGGACTGCGAGGACTCAAGTGAAAACTTTCGAGTAGGAGAGGTCCTCAATGCTCGAACTGGAAGACGTTGGTGTGTGTGTAGTTTTGTTGTATCCCTTTCCTTTGTCCCCTCACTCCCCGTTCCCTCCTTTCCCTCCCTTGCTTCCCTATGTTTTTATTGTTGTAAAAACCAAATAAAGAATATTCAAAAAAAAAAAAAATAAAATAAAATCCCCAAATAACCACAGAAGCATGGACTCAATAAAATCAATTTAAAGCTTTGTTGAACAGGAAAGTCTTCACACCTTTTCTGAAATAATGAATGAAGGGGCTGCTCTGATTTTAGCACTCATTACAATCTGCAAATGATTTGTGGGAGATAAGAATTACTAGTACAGTAGTCAATAGCCATGATACCAAATGGGGGGAAAAACATATGAAGAGATTACCTGCCTCTTTCTTTTGGGAATGACAGGTTTGAGACTAGAGAATAATACAGCAGCAAAAACAACCTATGTAAGAAAATGGAAGACTAAAGAAATCCCAACAACAGACGAATGGTTACTGAAAACAGTATAAATAATGAGTATGGACAATTTAACTCAACAACTCAAAGACTATCTAAGTACCCCCCCCCCCCCCAAAAACCCAATAGATTGGACGCATTTAAAGACAATTTGAAACAAGAAAAAATGAAAATGATAATTTAATATCAGGAAGAAACATAGAAAAATTATCCGCATTAAAAGAGAGAGTGGAAGAATCAAACAAGAGTGAGAAACAAACACAGAAATGCTGGACCACTCTAACAACTGCCATGCCAGGCTACACAGAAAAGCCATTGAAATCCACAATCATGCGAACAATTTCAACAGAAAGGAAAAAACCATGAAAATGAACAAAATCTGGCTACCAGTATTTAAAAAACTCTAAAATTATAACAGTAAATAAAGAACAACACAGGAGAACTCCAGATAAGAAACAATCAGGGACAGCTAATCACCTCTCAACAAAGGATTCCCCCAGGCAGTAACAAGCCACACCTAAAATCTGTCAGGCCATCAAATGCTAATCAAGATGGCCAATTGAAACATTAACACCTAGCTCCAACAGATAAAGAGTTTTTTCTCCCACCCTGGACTTTCAAGATATATAAACCCAATTTTCCTAGTTTCCAACAGACCTTACAATCTCTGAGGATGCCCGCCATAAATGGATGAAACGTCAGGAGAGTATGCTTCTAGAACATGGCCATACAGCCCGAAAAAACTACAACAATCCAACAAATAAAGACTTACTAACCATGATGAAAGAGACTGGAGGTCAACATTCCCCTTTTTGACCCATCCCTCCTTTCTCCTTCTCCCTGCTTTGTTCTTTTTTTTAGTTTTTTATTATATCCCCCCCATAGATTTCCCCCCCCTTCCCTTTTCATCCTCTCTTGTTTGGCCCAATTGTGTCTTTTTAATTTTGTTTAGAAACTATTTTTCTTTTATTAATTAAAATTATTGGTTTTTAAAAGGCATTACATGTTTATGTTGAAGATTAATAATAATAAGAATAATAATAAGAATCTTTATTTGTACTTGAATTTGTATTGTATTTGAAAGGGACTCGGGCGGCTTACTTTATTTATATTCTGCTCTTCTCACCCCGAAGGGGACTCAGAGCGGATTACAGGTACACATACTTAGCAGACAATCCCTGCCGTTTTTCACATACACAGTACACACTATACACAGTACACATAGTACACAGTACACACATATAAACGAACAGAGGCAAACTCTGGCCACTGGTCAAATGGGAGCTGGCTGGCGTTCCTCTCCCATCATCTCTCAGCCAGTCCCAGATTTGTTGTTCCTTCCGCATTCCTTAGCGTTTCCTGGCGTTCTTTAATGGCCTCATAATTCAGTCAAAATTTGCCTCCCCGCTTAATGTGGTACCTTTATCACCTATTTGACAGATGCAACTGTCTTTCGGGCTGCAAAGGTCGACAGCAGGCTACACTTAAGGCCAAGCACCCACCTCGACCTGGGCAGGCCTCAAACTCATGACCTATTGGTCAGAGAGATCTTATGCAGCTGACATTTAGGCAGCTGAGCCACATTCCCGGTGTTACATGAGGCCAAGCCCAGAAATACATATCAATACAAAACATAACAAACATAAAACAACATTTCAACAACAACATAACAAACATAAAACAACATAAACACTAACAGCCAAGAAAAATCATTGTTCATAAAGCCCATAAATATTTCATTCTTCACTCTTAGAAACAGGAACATTGGGTGAGATGGGTGTTTAGCCTGATGCAGCAAAGTAGTTGTTCTTTTTTTCCCTTCTCTTACTCTTCCTCTTCTTTTTTTTCTCTTCTTCTTCCTCCTCCTCCTCTTCTTTCTAATTTTTAGAAACAACCCAAACTCTTTCCTATGCATAACAGGAGCTTCAATTTGTACATCAACCAACCCCCTCACCCTCAATGTTACACAGCAGAGAGATTGCCAACGTAAGCAAATTGTCACACTTCAGCTTGGGAGTGTTCCATCACATATGCTCTGGGACTGCAGAAATCCCTGGCAGAATATAAAATGCCTGCATTCAGATAACTGCAGGTTTAGAATTCCCACTTGCCTCCCATTCCAAAAGCAAAAGGCTCCCAGAAAATAAAAATCCTAACAGGGGGCAATGGGAATGTATCATTATGAAGTACATAATCATTATCAGATTGAAAACACACACAAAAGTGTTCTGCCTGCTCAAACAGGGAATTAGCGATGCACAGATATCATTTATATATCAGGAAGGAGACGGGTGCCAAATGGCTCTTATTGGACCTACTGTTAGTAGAGGAAATTGTTCCCCAAAGAAAAAGGTTGAAAAATATGTTTATTGAGAAACCATGACAAAAAAAAATCTTGTATTCACTAGAATCGTCATGGTTTAGGACATATTCTGCATAAAGTTAGCAAATTTAGCACAGAATAACAGCATTTTCTGCAAATAAAATAATACTTTTCCCCCCAGTTTATAGTTTGATGAGACACTACAATTCACAAGATGATAATTCTAAATAAATATCTATCCCAAAACTGCAAATCCCGGTATTTTACAGGATGGAACTGTTGGGAAACTTCCCCAACCATGCAGTCTTTTCAACAACCTATACCCATTTGCTATTAGCGCAATGAGACTTTAGACCAGTCGATCGCAGAGACGGAACTGGCTGATCACGCAGCCAAGGCCGGTGTTTCTGCGTGGTGTGCATCTTCCTCCATCAGTGTGTGAGCGAGGCCGGCAGCACTCACTCAGCACCACCAGGCCCGCCGCCTGGAGACCCCTCCATCTGCCTCGGCACCTCTGCCCTGCTCTGCTCTCTCTCTCACACACATGCCTCCGTGTTCACATTTGGGCATATTGAGTATTCATGCCAAGTTTGGTCCTGATCCATTATTGTTTGAGTCCACAGTGTTCTCTGGATGTAGGTGAACTACTGGGATTTAAGTCAGCTTGACTTGCCAGCTACAGAACTTTCTTGGACTATCCTTGGATTTAGTCGAGTTGCCTTGCATCTTTCTACTTTTGGACTATTACTTATTCTAAATAAACATACATTTATTGCATCTGCCTGGTGTGTGTGATCTAGGGGGGCTGTCCACAATCTGAGGTGCAACACTTTCACTATCTGTCTTTCTTTTCCCTCAATGTGGTGAACACAGGCACTGCCAAGTTCTTGATATTTTCCTATCGTTAACTGGGGTCTATATGTTTGAATGTAAGATCCTTAGCTATGAAGTTTCCATACTGCCTCTTCACCTTATTTTTCTAAAACGAGTCTCAGAGATATTCAGCTCCTCCATTTGTGAATTGTGCTGAAGGAGGCTGAGTTGTACCTGTCATCATCTTTTCCAAGAAAAAAGAATAACACCACAAGAATCTATTTCTAATCTAATAGGAACCACGGCAGTCCAAGTCGAATCATACTGTTCAAAACGTGTGATGGAAAGAAACCCAAACAGTAAAAAAATCCTGTCGAAACAGATGCTATTTAAGATAACTCCACAAAGAGTGTATCACAGATGTCAATTCTGGGGGGTCACTATAGCATACATAGCCCAGACTTGCTTTGTAGAACCTTATTTCATGTAGAAAACAAGTTTAGGAAAAGTCCAAAGTGAGACAAAGAGAACTCTGGCATTCAATGATCTCTACCTAATTAATCGACAGCTCTGCCTCCAGTCAAGATGGGAGCAAAGACAGGGCAAGTCAAAGAGACAAACAAAAAGTCAGAAATTGGCATCGTCTTGTGGCAATAAAAGGTTATGTCTCTTATTATTTATAGTCTCATAGACAAACAATCCTCACAAAGTGTATGCCTATAACACTCATGCAACTGAATATCCGACAACAACTATCAAAAGCACTGGATGCATGATCCTACATGAACCATCTAATTTCCCCAGGCACAGAACACTTCTAGAGATGGGGAAATTGAAAACATCCATACAGCTCAAAGCAAGATGTGTGAGGATGCCACAGGGCTGCAGGATCCACCTATTTGAGGTTTGCAGTCCTATTAAATTGAATCCAAAATGACCCGGTGAAGAAGAAGAATGTGGCCCAAAGTTTATCTGAAAGAGGAACAAAAACTATGGAATTTGAGAGGCTTTGGATTTCTAAATGTTTATTTCTTTTAACCATATGGCCTCAGAAGTAGCAAGCTTAGCTTCCCCTCAATGCATAGTGAACATGAACCAAAAGCATATTACAAAGAAGGAGCAATTAGGTTTATTGAATATTTATGAATCTACATTGCTGGCTGCATTGAACTTCCTGGGTCCTGCATTTGTATAGAATTGATATCCATTTCCATTTGTTTCATTGCTAAAGCCCTGTTTTCGTTTTCAAGCGCCTCTCCCAAAATGGGCGCCTTTCTGAATGAGCTTTTTTGTTCCAGGTCTGAAAGAACAAAATTTTCCGGATCATTGGCCAACATGGGCATCCTTCCCAGGCTCCCCTTCCCCTCAATTTTAGTGCTAGAGGGGTGAAAATCAGCACACATGGATGGCACATCTACCACTCTTATCCCACCAAGTTGGGTCATCCCCCAATTTTTAGGGATGTTTTTTTCTTTCTATAAATAAAATGTCCTTAAAAACATTTCCTGCTGGTCCCGCCCTCTAACTTCTCCAGGAGCAGCTGCAGGAGGGAGGCAGGGCAGGGAGAGCACCATTTCTTCCTTCCAAATGATGCTCCACACACATACCACAGACAGCCCAGTGCTCAGCCCCACACACTTCTTCTTTAACTGGTGGCGATGGGGGGAATTCCCCTCCCCTTCCCATGATTTTTGGCAATGGCATAGTTTGTCTTGGAGAGCTGCCTCCTTGGGCCATTGCTTGCTGCTGCAGCTGTACTGGGTGGCCTCCTCCTTCTCCTCCATCTCTCATGCAAGAAAGGCACCTCCAGCCCCTCTCCTCTTCTTCCACTCCTCTTACCCTTTCCTCTTCCCTCCTCCTCGGCTCTTGGAGTTGCCACCAACACCTTGGGTGTTTGCTGTTCCGACTGGCTAACTCTAGTGCAGGGCTGTCCAACTGGTGGCCCGGGGGGCGTATACGGCCCCCCAGCCCCTTCCCTGCGGCCCCCTAAGCTTTTTAATAAAATAAAAAAATAAATTAAATAATAATATTTTTAAAAACTACCCACTTCCGGGTTCCGGAGCAAGTATCGCGAGACTACGGAAGCCACACGGATTTTGCTCTCAACGCGAGATCACGCCTGCGTTGAGAGCGAAATCCCGTGTGGCTTCCGTAGTCTCGCGATACTCTGTTGCCAAAATCTCGGCTACTTAATCCCTGCGCCCACGCAGACGCGATTTGGACCTTCTCGGCTGCTGCCTCGGTTGGTTGTTGCCTCTGCTCGTGGTCCGGCTGCTCCTGGATCCTGCGCGTTTGGGAAGGTAGGCTAACCTTTATGTTATTATTATGTAATTGTGTATGGATGCCCCTTATGTATTCCCACCCTGCATTTCCCCTTAGTAAAAGATTATATTTGATTGTATGGATGCCTCTTATGAATTCCCACCCTGCATTTCCCCTTAGTAAAAGATTATATTTGATTGTATGGATGCCTCTTATGAATTGTAAGTAAATTGGAGCCGGGGGCGGGGTGGGGGTGGGGGCGGAGCCAGGGGCAGACCCTTCGGCCCCCCAGGTCATCAGTGACCGGAATTCAGGCCCCTGGGCCGGTAGAAGTTGGACAGCCCTGCTCTAGTGCACTGATTCTCAAAGTGGGCGGTACCGCTCCCTGGTGGGCAGCGAGGCGATCCAAGGGGGCGATGGGAGGCTCAGGGGAATTTGGGGGGCGGTGAACCCCTTTAAGGGAGTGGTGAACGATTGGCCAATTAGGAGGGGTTGTGTGGCCCTCTTCTTTGGCACTGATCCCTTCGCTTTGACCCCCCACGCGCAGTGCAGTGCGAAGGCTGCAGTGCAAAGACCTCTGCGTCCTCCGGCGGAGCGCGGCCTTCCCCAGCTGAGGTGGCTGCGGACAGAGCAGGAGAGCCCGGGGCTTTAGCGTGGAGAACAAGCCTTGCTTCTTCATCAACTCAGGCCGTGGCTGCCCATCCTCTCAGAGCCCTCTCCGGCGGAAGTCAGAGCTGAATCGATTGAAGGTACTGCAAATCCCATCATCCATTGTCCATACTCCCCCAAACATATTGTTTTTGTGATTAATCACTATGCTTTAATTATGTTCAATTTGTAACAATGAAAATACATCCTGCATATTAGATATTTGCATTAGAATTCGTAAGAGTAGCAAAATTATTCATGAAGTAGCAACGAAAATATGCTTGGAGGTCACCACAACATGAGGAACCTTATTTAGGGGTCATGGCATTAGAAAGGTTGAGAACCACTGCATTAATACATATATCTTTCTGTTTAATTGCTATTAAATTTAAAAAATAATTTCTAGGGGGGCGGTGAGTAAATTTTTTTCTGGAAAGGGGGCAGTAGGCCAAAACAGTTTGGGAACCACTGCTCTAGAGTAAGCGGTGCAAAGCAGAAAGAGGCGCCTTCCTTGCATGAGAGATGGAGGTAGCAGCAGCAGTAGCAAGCAAGCAATGACCCAATGTGGCACCAAGGCAGCTCCAAGAGCCAAAGAGAAGGGAGGAGGAGCTACACATGCAGGCACTCTCCAAGGCATTTTAAGGGGGCTTCCCACTTGCAGATAAGGAAGAGTGATGTCCTCCTGTAAGAGGAGAGTAAAGGAGGGTTTACTTTTTGTTTGCTGGGGGATTGATAAAAAAGATTAAATTGTGCTCATGAAAAGCAGACGCAAAAGGGCTACTGTTCAAACTTTCCTTTCGTTTCACAGTTATTTTCATACCAGAGGGGGGTTTATTGTATCATGGCATCCAAATGAAAGAAATGGTACAAAAATATGGTTTAAATGGTAGAAATGGTTACCACGCACACGACTAGTATTAACATGTCAGTAAAGACCATTTTTACCCAACAAAACAAGGCAACGCAAAAGGGTTATGTACGGGAAGAAAACCGGCCTCCAAGTTGACATTTACGACTTGATTTATTGAGAGGTTTTGCCATTGTTTTTCTTTGCGGCTGTGTTCTGCTCAAGGTCACCCAGTGGCTTTTTATGGGTCAAAGTGGTTCTGAACTCTGGTTTCTCAGAATCCTAGTCCGACACTTGAACCATTACACCACACTGGCTCTTATTTAGCTCTTGCAAAGAGAGATTTTAAAGGTTCTCTCAATCTTACCATTCACTTCCTTGTAAGGATCCATTCTTTACTGTATAATTTTCTGGCTAAAATGAACTGTCAAAGGAAGAAAATAAGAGAGGAAGAACTGAGCTGCCGCTACTGCTGTTTTATTTTCCATGCATTTCCATTTCATTTAAAATCTTTTTTCATAATGCCTTTTCAGACCATTTCCCATGCATATCGCTTTGATTTACAACTTTTAATCACTATTCAACAACTTACTAAACAAAGATTTTCTAATGTCCTCCATATATTTCAAAGTTTTAAAGTCCAAAGTTCTAAGAATTTGCAGTCCTCTTTATCTGCCTTGGAATCCTTTCTCATAAATCATATTATGACACTATCTGCATCTACAAGGTGCATCACTATTTATAGCTCACCTTGTTTTGTACCAAATCATGTGATCTTCCTAAATCATGCCCCTTTTAAACACCTGTACTGTATTTCCATCTGTCAAGCACATCATTTCTACAAAGTTTTGTTTCCCTCATCAAAATTCTCCTTCAGCATTCCTACAGATATTGTAATGTGTGAAAAGGGGCTAATTAGGCAATTATACACTTCGACTTGATCGAAGTGTATAAAATCATGCATGGGATAGAAAAGGTGAATAGAGAAAAAATATTTTCTCTGTCACACAACACTAGGACTAGGGGGCACTCCCTAAAGCTCCAAGGTAGGAAAGTTAGGACTAATAAAGGAAATATTTCTTCACCCAGAGGGTCATTGGGTTATGGAACTCACTTCCAGAGGAGGTTGTGACAGCTGTCAGCCTGGACAGCTTCAAGGCAGGATTAGACAGATTCATGGATACCAAAGGGAAAGTCAGTAGCTACTGGAATCTGGACATCATAAATCCATATTATGTATTGATGGAAGGCAGGCTATTTATAGCCACCTTTTTTGTACCAAATCAGGTGATCTTTTGCCTAAATCATGCCCTGTGTACAACTAAACACCTGGACTAGAGGGGCTGAGGCCCGATTCAGCATGGCTCTTCTTATGTTCTTATGTTCTTATGTTCTTGTTTGTATTGAGATTCTATTTAATAGAATCTCATGCTACCAGCCCTTAATTTAAACAGGTGAATGTTATGATAATATAAGGTTGAAGATTACTTATTAAACAAGTTTTTAGTTCCAGAGATTCTATTTAATAGAATCTCATGCTACCAGCCCTTAATTTAAACAGGTGAATGTTATGATAATATAAGGTTGAAGATTACTTATTAAACAAGTTTTTAGTTCCAGAGATTGGTCTACTGGTCCATCTAGTCTGAATGTAAAGAGCTCCATCTAGTCTGAATGTAAAGAGCTGTGGAACCAGCAGCACTTTGTCAACTGCAGCTCCCAGAATGCCTCACCATGCCATATATTGGCCAAGACTGAAAGGAGTGCAGGGCTGTCCAACTTCTACCGACCCGGAGGCCTGATTTCCGGTCACTGATGACCTGCGGGGGCCGAAGGGTCTGCCCCCCCCCCTCCCCACCCCTTCCCCAGCTCCGCCCCCCTGGCTCCGCCCCACTTGGCACGAATACTACATATGCCCAAATGTGAACACTGATGGAGTTTGGGGAAAACAGACCTTGACATTTGGGAATCGTAGTTGCTGGGATTTGTAGTTTGCCTATAATCAAAGAGCATTCTAAACCCCAGCAATGATGGCATTAACCAATCTTGGCAGACAGAACTCCCATGACCAACAGGAAATACTGGAAGGCTATAATGATGCATGCATCTGGACCAAACTTGGCATGAATACTCAATATACCCAAATATGAACACAGATGGAGTTTGGGGGAAATAGGCCTTGACATTTGGGAGTTACAGTTTCTGGGATTTATAGTTAACACACAATCAAAGAGCACCCTGAACTCTTGCAACAATGGAATTGAACCAAACTTGGCATATTGAACTCTCATTACCAACGGAAAGTACTGAAAGGGTTTGCTTGGGAATTTACCTTGAGTTTGGAAGTTGTAGTTCACCTACACCCAGAGAGCACTGTGGACTCAAACAATGTTGGATCAGGACCAAACTTGGCATAAAACTTGGAAGGACGAAAGGGTGGATGGGTGGGTGGGTGGAAGGAAGGAAGGAAGGAAGGAGAAAGAGAGGGGGAAGGAGGGAGGGAGGACGAAAGGGTGGATGGGTGGGTGGAAGGAAGAAAAGAGGAAAGAGTGGAAGGAAAGGAAAGGAGGGAGGGAGGGAGAAGAAAGAGGGAGGGAGGGGGGGAGGGAGAGGGGAAAAGAAAGAAGGATGAAAGAAAGGAAGGAGGAGGGAGAAGGAAGAAGGGAGGGAGGGAGAAGGAAGAAGGAAAGAGAGGGAGGAAGGACTGAGGGGAAGGAGGAAGGCCAAAGCAGGAGGAGGACTCGCCTCTTCCTCCTGCTTTGGCCCGCCTGCACCTCCCGGCGCTCCTGATTGGGAGAGGCGGGATGGAGGCAGGCCAAAGCAGAAGGGACTCGCGTCTCTTCCTCCTGCTTTAGCCCGCCTCCTGCCTCTCCTCCCAGAACCCGGAAGTGGGTATTTTTTATTTTTTACTTTTTATTTTTATTTTATTAAAACAAGTTAGGGGGCCGGAGGGAAGGGGCTCGGGGGCCGTGTACGGCCCCAGGGCCGCCAGTTGGACAGCCCTGGAGTAGGGGAACCATTGAAGCATAACAGCTCCTGGCTATGTTCAGTCTTCCCTATTTCAACTGGTAGCAGATCACCCTCAAAAAAGCTGGAGATGCTAGTCTCGAACTTTGAGAGCCAGGTAACAAATAAAATGTTGTTGTAGTAGTATACAGGTTAAGGATTATTTAGCTGTGGTTGCCTATATTTTAGAGTATTCTGACCTGGATTGACCCAATTAGTCCCCCCCCCCCCATTTGAAATACACTGCATTGCCAATGTATTGATGGCCACGCATTTCCCCTGCCGAAATTCAGATCAGGGCCACTTTTTTCTCCTTCTCATCAGAGCCACCCATAAGCCCAGCCACAAATGAGAGTAATGGTGAGAGGGTAGATCTAAGCCCACTGACGAGGGGTTTTGCTCTCTGTTGGTGCTTCTAGACACTTTTGAGGCTTGAGAATTGGAGGCACTGTGCTGCAGTGGTTCCAGTCATATCTTGTAGACAGGTCTAGACGGTTGTGCTTGGGGATAACTGCTCCTCAAAAAAGGAACTGGTATGTGGTGTCCTACAAGGTGCCATTCTATCTGCATTTATTTTTCATATTTACGTGAAAGGGCAGAGAGGGATCATCTTGAGGTATGTGGCGGGGTGTTATTGAAATGCCAGTGACACCCAAATATATTTCTCAGTGCCTTCAAAAGTAGCTTCAGCTAAGGATAGTGTGCCTCCTCTGAATGAATGTCCAAATGGGGTAATAGGCTGGATGAGGAAAAACAAATGGAAACTGAATCCAAACAAAACAGAAGTGCTTGCCATCAAAGGTTGTCATCTGGGGATGGAGGTGTGTCAACTAGTTCTGAATGGGGTTATGCTCCCCTTTAAAGACTGTGTTTGCAGCTTGGGAGTGCTCGTGGACCTGTCTCTCCAAAGGTCAGCTCAGTTAGAGGCGATGGTCAGAAGTGCTGCTTACTATTAGCTTCAACTGATACTCCAGCTGTGCCTGTTCCTAAATTGGGAGGAATGAACATAAAGATGGTAACCTCAAAGATGAATTTCTGCAATGTGCTTTACATTGGGCTATGTTTGTATCAAGTTCAGAAACTCCAGTTGGTTCAAAATACGACAGCCAGATTGGTTACAGGAATATCCAGGAGTGTTTCCTCGCTACTTCGTGGTTCGCTTATTGCGGACTCGCTGTTTCGCAGATTTCAAAATATATTAATTTAAAATATATATCATGGTATTTTCACTGTTTTGTGAGGTTTTGCCGCCGCCGCTCTCCAAGGCGCTTTCCCTCCTAAGTCGTCCTTCCCTCTAGCCTTGAAGGGCCTTTCCTTCCTTTCCTTCCTTTATTTTAAGTTTATAAAGACTTAAAATAGTGTATAACTACTAAAACAATGTATAAATATTAAAATAAATAGAGCATCCCTACATCGCAGTTTTTTACTTCTTGCGGGAGGTCCTGGAACGAAACCCCAGCAATAAGTGAGGGAACACTGTACACCTATACTAAAGCCACTCCACTGGCTACCAATTAGTTTCCGAGCAAAGAACAAAGTGTTTTTTTTAACCTATAAAGCCCTACATGGTTTGGGTCCAGGTTAAGTACAGAATCATCTGCTCTTGTACAATTCACCCTGAATACGGAGGTCCTCTGGGGGGCAGCTACTCCAGCCTGCCAGAACCCAACCATCACCCAAAGGACCTTTTCTTTGGCCACCCCAAGATTTTAGCATGACCTGCCACAAGAGCTCTGACTACTAAATTAGCTTTCAAAATTTAAAAACCATCTCAAGACTAATCTCTTCCAGCAGTCTGACCCAGGCAAGTTTAATCACGAATTTTAAACTTGCATCTTGTTTAATCTTTGTTCTGCATATTTTACTATGTATTTTGTCAAAATATTTTATATGTGTCTTTGTCAAAATATATTTTAATATGTGTATTTATAGAATGATCTTAAATGATTGTGTGTTTTGAGTCACAAAGAAAGGCGGGTAAGAAATAAAATTATTATCATTGTTGTTATTTAGTATTCAAAGCCAGCAAGTGCCTATTATTTATTTATTTATTTATTATTTGGGCTTGTACACCGCCACTCCCCGAGGGCTCGGAGTGGCTTACAATCAGGTAAAACATACAGAGGTTAAAGCATACATATTAAACTAGCTTAAAAAAGATTTCTGGCCTAGCAATCAAAGGCTAGTCAGAAAAAGTGAGTCTTGCAGGTCTTGCGGAAGGAGAGAAGGTCCTGCATGGCCCGTACATCGCTAGGAAGAGTGTTCCATATTGACGGCACCACTACAGAAAAGGCTCTGCACCAGGTCGATGTAAGATGGATTGCTTTGAAGGTTGGTACTTCAAGGAGGTTTATTTGTTCAGAACGAAGTGGCCTCTAGGGTTGGTAGGGGAAAAGACGGTCCCTCAGATACAGCGGTAGGGTCCCATATGTCCCTTATTCTAAGGGACGTCCCTTATTTTGGCCCTAAAATTTGTGTCCCTTATTTTCAGGCCCTGTCCCTTATTTTTAACTAGCAGGACAGGACTGGGCGGGGTTGACCAGAGGAAGGTGCGCGCTGCGGTTTCCATGGCAATGCCTGCCCGGGGATTCCAACTCGCAGGGCAGCCTGCGTCCCCGTTGGAAGGAAGAGGCGATACAGGACTTTTTCAAACTACAGTAGACTAATTAACCGTTACCCAAGAGGAATGTTGGATCATGTTGGATAAAGATAGTTTCTGGTTGCTTGAGAGTTACTCTTAAAATAGGCCTAGCTGTGCATCCCAATACTATACAATGCTGTGTATCCCATACTATACTATACCATTAACTATTGACATAATAATCATGAAGATGTACTGCCTTATAAAATTTATTTTATTTTAAAGTGTAGACAGTGCACTTTTAAAGTCAGCAAAGTCAAGTACTAAATACAGATGGAGAAAATTAGGTAGTTCTGATAATGTTTTTTCTGCATGACAAAGCATGCAGAAACATACCATGTACTGTTAAGAGGGTATAAGTCAGTTTATTTTGTGAGTTTCAATCATTATCTTATTCTGTTAATAAAACTATTTCTACCTAATGTTTGAGTTTCAAGTTTTTAATGAAGTGTCCCTTATTTTTGTGAAAAATCCCGTAAATGTCCCTTATTTCTTATATCAAAAAATGGCAACCCTATACAGTGGCCCCAGACCATGCAAGGCCTTGAAAGTTAACACCATCACCTTGAAGGTGATCCGGTGCTCGACCAGAAGCCAATGAAGCTGCTGGAGGATAGGTGTTATGTGACATCTCACTGGAGCCCCAGTGAGAAGTCGTGCAGCGGCATTCTGGACAAGCTTAAGTTTCCGGATCACTGACAAGGGCAGGCCAATGTAAAGGGTGAACAGTAGTCCAGTCTCGAGATGACCGTGGCTTGGAACACTGTGGCCAGGTCGTCTCTGCATAGGTAGGGGGCCAGACGCCTAGCTTGCCGCAGATGGAAAAAGGCATAGTGCATATTAGTGCGTAGTCAGCTTATACATTAGTACGTATTAGTGCATAGTCAGCTTATACGGTCCACATTTGCATTAGCACATGGCCAGAAATTATCATAGCATGTATGTACTTGTCCTCAAGCAATATAACACATTCTGTCTGATGAGTGCAGGTGAGTGTAGAGATTTAGAACATGCTCCAGGTCAGTTAGGTGTGCCATCACAGACATCCTATTGATATATCACACCTATGTAATAGCTATAGAAAAATAATCTATTACTATAGCCTCAGCTTATTCTGATAAAATTCTTATACAAATATATTTTAATGAAATTTATGAGAACATGGTAAAACAAGTCTTCATTACTCAGTGATTGCCCTCCCATTGCTGCATCTTTTCTTGAATTCTGGGTAGCATTTTGAAATGTTCAAAGGCCAGCCCATTTTCCCCAATTGCTACAACTGAAGAAAGAAGTTGCTGTACTTCTCAGCAATTGCCCACATGCTGTTCTAGCAATGTCAATTTTTATTAATTTCATTGTTACAGGAAATAGCAACCGGTGTAATCAATTCTCTTCTCACTATGGGAACTATTCATAGTTCATGGCTTCTTCCGTGCAAAACAACTAGGTTTCCATATTATATGCAAAATCATAATACACAGGCCTAGTGTACTCATTTAACAGAACATTTGGTTCTAGACACAGAAATAACATGGAAACGATCATGATAGGTTCCAGCACTAGCACCACGGAAAAAAAACAATATACCGTGTTTCCCCGAAAGTAAGAGAGCGTCTTACTTTCTTTTCCCCCCGAAAAGTCCCACTACGCCTTACTTTCGGGGTACGGCTTACATTGGGCGGCGGTAAGCCGTACCCCGGCAGCCGTCACTCGGTCCCGCCTCCTCCGCGCCGCCCTCCCTGCGGCCGCCTCTTCTCTGATCGGAAGAGAGCCGGCTGAGGAGAGCCCTCAGCCGCCTCTGTTCCGTTCGCCGAAGAGGGGGCTGCAGGGAAACCGCGTGATCGCCCCCCCCCTGCAGCCCCCTCTTTGGGGGAATGGAACAGAGGCGCAGAGGAGAACCCTCTGCACCTCTCTTCCATTCCCAAAGAGGGGGCTGCAAGGAAACGCGCGCCCCCTGCAGCCCCTCTTTGGGGAACGGAACAGAGGCGCAGAGGAGAGCCCTCTGCACCTCTCTTCCATTCCCCGAAGAGGGGCTGCAAGGAAACCGCGATCGGCCCCCTGCAGCCCCTCTTTGGGGAATGGAACAGAGGCGCAGAGGAGAGCCCTCTGCACCTCTCTTCCATTCCCGAAGAGGGGCTGCAAGGAAACAGCGCGATCGCCCCCCTGCAGCCCCTCTTCGGGAACGGACAGAGCCGCAGAGGAGAGCCCTCTGCACCTCTCTTCCATTCCCGAAGAGGGACTGCAAGGAAACCGCGCGATCGCCCCCTGCAGCCCCTCTTCGGGAACGGAACAGAGGCGCAGAGGAGAGCCTCTGCACCTCTCTTCCATTCCCGAAAAGGGGGCTGCAAGGAAACCGTGCGATCGCCCCCTGTAGCCCCTCTTCGGGAACGGAACAAAGGCGCAGAGGAGAGCCCTCTGCACCTCTCTTCCATTCCCCGAAGAGGGGGCTGCAAGGAAACCACGCAATCGCCCTCCCTGCAGCCCCCTCTTTGGGGAACGGAACAGAGGCGCAGAGGAGAGCCCTCTGCACCTCTCTTCCATTCCCCGAAGAGGGGCTGCAAGGAAAACCGATCGCCCCCTGCAGCCCCTCTTCGGGAACGGAACAGAGCCGCAGAGGAGAGCCCTCTGCACCTCTCTTCCATTCCCGAAGAGGGGACTGCAAGGAAACCGCGCGATCGGCCCCCTGCAGCCCCTCTTTTGGGAACGGAACAGAGGCGCAGAGGAGAGCCCTCTGCACCTCTCTTCCATTCCCGAAGAGGGGGCTGCAAGGAAACCACGCGATCGCCCCCCCCTGCAGCCCCCTCTTCGGGGAACAGAACAGAGGCGCAGAGGAGAGCCCTCTGCGCCTCTGTTCCGTTCCCCGAAGAGGGGCTGCAAGGAAACCGTGCAATCGCTCTCCCTGCAGCCCCTCTTCAGGGAACGGAACAGAGGCGGCAGAGGGCTCTCCTCAGCCGGCTCTCTTTCGATCAGAGAAGAGGCGGCCGCAGAGAGGGCGGCGGCGGAGGAGGAGGCGGGACTGAGTGACGCGGCGGCCGAGGGTACGGCTTACTTTCGAGTGTACGGCTTATATTAGCCGACCCCTCTGACACCCCGATCGTCTTACAATCGGGGTGTCTTACTATCGGGGAAACATGGTAATAAACAATATAATAAAATAACAATATAATAAATATAATTAAAAAATAACAATATTCCCAAGTGTAATGTAACAACCAGGTCAGGGAAAACTTGCATAAATACCATATATTCCGGGGTACTAGATGACTTTTTAGCCCTGAAAAATCTTTTTTAAGGTTCTCTAGTATGCCAGATATAAAATTTAAAAACCTAAAAATAATTAAAATAAAATAATAAAATTAAACTACTGTGCCTTGGGAGGAGGAGGAGGGTGGAGGAAGGACACAGGGAGGAGGAGCGGCATGCTGTATTGCCATGGAGACAGCCTGCTGGACTGTCCCCATGGCCCCGCTCGCCTTGGGATGGCAACGCGACGTGAAGGGGATCCTTCTTGCCTGCCCGCACGCCAACACAATATTTGAGGGGATTGGGAAGAAAGGGGCGAAGCGTCCTCCTTGCCTGCCTGCGCGCCAACACAAAGCACGCGCTATCTCGATCTCCCCGCCACCACTTTTGCCAACCAGGAAGTCGCTATCTGAAGGCGCTTCCTGCTGCGTGCGTGTGCAGCAAGCCCATCCCACGCACGCAGCAGGAAGGCGCTTTCTGGATTTGTTATACTTAAACAATATTGTATATAATTGCGATCCCTTCTGAAGGCAAATTTTAATAACAAATTTAAAGAGCTTTGTTTTGTAGCAGCAAATTAGGAGTCCCAGAACTCCGTTGGCAAGTTACCTTCCTTACCAAACAGCAACGTGGACGTGCGGGCACAGGAACGAGAAAACGCAACAATTTTACTGAAGTCAAATGAAGCCAAGTTTATTAAGTTGCACCAGCTGGTGGGGGTTCACCCACAGAACAAGCTGCTTTGGGCAAATGGCCCCGTACATTCTAAGAACATTCCTTAAATACCCCTCATGGCGGCAGATCTTGTCCCGCCTTTCTTCATCAATCATCATTGGCTGGTGCATCAGAACACATTTCATCATCCAATTAAACACAATACTTTATTAGCATCACATCTTAATCTTGCCTCTATTTGTTAGAACAATGTGGCGTACTAAAAAATTCTCATTCCCACAGTATGTTATCAGCTCTGGCCAGTGTGTCCTTGCTTTGCAACATTTCTACAGAAGCTTTCCCTGGGCGTCTGCCAAAGGGGAAAGCTACACTTGCCATGCGCAGCTTCCAACCAGTCCGTAACAATGTAAACAAAGCAGCATGTTAGACTGAGGCCAATCTCGGCTGCTTTTTATCTAAACAGACACATGGTGTACTCTTGGCAAATCACTGCCTGTGCCTGACGTACCAATCAGGGTACAGTATTTACGGCTTGGATGCCAGCGTGATTTCTGGCACAGAAGCCTGCTATTCTAAGGCCTTTGCTTGTGCATCACTCTCCTCTGACTGTACTTCTGCTAAAAGCATCAACTCTGCTTTAGTTTCATTATTTACTAAGACCTGCCACTTCAACCTAACACTGAAAATTTGTGCCTTTCTGGGTCTCCATCACCATCCTCCAATTCCAATATTGCTAAAATGATGGCAAGATCAGAATGTGGTTTGTCTCTCATCCACTGCAATCTCTCTTTCCTCAGTCTTTTTTCTCTACACTTCAGCTGCTCATCTCTGAAACTCTGTATAGAAAATAGGCTTGGGCCCAGATAAGTTTGACTGAAAGTGATTTGAAATATTCAGCGGTTCTTTTCTTATAATCCCCCGAAAACAGAAAAGGGAGGAGGGAATCAGAAAACCAGCCAAAATGGATGAAGAGAGCCGGATTTATCAACTACTGGAGAGGATGGAGCTAAGTCTATTGCAAGGCTCCTGGAGAAGGTGGGATTGCCTGCAGCCTCTTTTTCCCCCTCCCCTGCAGCAATGTCCATTTCTTTTGGAAACGTTTCCTAGGCTCTACCTCCAGAGAGGGCCCTGCTAGGAACTTGCTTTCCCAGCAGCACTTGCATGGGGTGGGCATTGAAAAGTCTCTGAGTTCATCTTGGAGCATGATGGGAGTTGAAGTTTTTCTCTGTGTGTCAACATAAGGCCTGGTTGTGTCCATGTTCTGATTGGCTGAGAATGGACACAATCGGCAACTGCAATTCCTAGAACCCTCTCTTGCAGTTTGTCTTATTTACAAAAATGTTATGATAAAAACTTAAAATAATTCTTTGCAAATCAGTAGATTGGTGAATTGTTCTGAAACTTGGCAGATCTTGGCAGATCTGCAGATCTGTTTTATATGTGATGTTGATTATTTTGTTGTATTTGATCATATTTCTGTATTGTGATGTAGCGGCCTGTAGTGCTGCGAATGTAAGCCGTGCTGAGTCCCCCTTCGGAGGTGAGAAGCGACGGGGTACAAATACCATAAATAAATAAATAAATAAATAAATAAAGCCTAAAACTGAGGTAGGTTTCATGTAGATAGACCTTACAATGGCTGAGGATTGAGCCTTTAAAGTTTCCCATTGTAACCATTGTGACCGCATTTCCATCCACGAACCCAGGTGATCTCTTCGATCATCTGGAGAGACCCTGCTCTCGCTCCCACCCGCTTCACAGGCGCGATTGGTGGGGACGAGGGAGAGGGCCATCTCTGTGGTGGCCCCCCGACTCAAGAACTCACTCTGTAAGGATATCATAAAAAGCCCCAAATTGGCAGTTTTTAGGAGGAGCTTGAAAACGTGGCTGTTCAAATGTGCCTTCCCGGAATAAAGTAAATAACGCCCTGCTCTGATCAACCTTAGAAGCACTTCAATCACCTGTTGGGTTGTCTACTCCACATTATCTTCTAAAAACCCTCCCGTGACACACATTCTACCTCTGTTCTCACCCAGTGTTATTTATTTTTAAATTTTAATAATTTACATCTTTCCCAGTCATAATGCTTTTGAACTGTGTTGTTGTTTATTGCTTATTGTAAGTTATATTGATTGTATTGTTTTATTTGCTGTTGTGTTGTTTTACCACTGTCGTCTCACGCCTCGACTACTGCAACGCCCTATATGTGGGCCTCCCCCAGACAACAACTAAGAGGCTGAAACGTATCCATAACGCCGCAGCCAGACTCATTACTGGGTCATCAGTGAGGGATCACATTTCCCCCATTCTTAAAGAACTTCACTGGCTGCCCCTAGAGTTCAGAGCCCTTTACAAACTCCTGGTGCTCACCTTTAAAGCCCGGCACAACATTGGGCCTTCCTATCTGAGTGACCGGCTGACGGCCCCCTGCAGCGAGAGGCCAGCACGCTCCATCAACGGTGACCGCCTGACTACCCCTGGAGTGCGGGAGGCTAGACTGGCGAAACTCGGCGGAGAGCCTTCTCCGTCGCGGCCCCTTCGACTTGGAACTCACTGCCGCCCACCCTCAGAGCCTCTCCGACTCTATCTGGATTCCGGCCAGCCTTGAAGACCTGGCTCTTCCGCCTAGCGTTCGGGACTGGCTCGGTACCCTGGACTACCTGAGCCACCCCTCCTGTTCATATTCCATGTTTTTAAACTGTTGTACATTGTTCACCCTAGGGTTTTAACTGTTGTAAGTCGCCCGGAGCACCGCCGGTGGAGGGCGACTCACAAATATTAAAGTATTATTATTATTATTATTATTATTACTATGTGTTGTTGGGCTTGGCCTCATGTAAGCTCCCTCAAGTCCCTTCTGGGAGATGGGGCAGGGTATAAATAAAGTATTATAATAATAATAATAATAATAATGGGCCAAATCTTTGCTGAATGAAAGCAGCAACACGCCTCCTAATTTGAGTAACTTCCTATTAAACACAATGAGGGGTTAACCAAAAACAGGCCCCAAAACAACATGCCTTTTGGACAAATTTCACAAGTCTAATAGCAAACATAGCCCCAGAAACAAGAACTCGCTCTTCAATGAGGTATTAATGAAACAAAAATGTTACACCTTCCTTCTGTATTTGCATCAGAGGAGCGTGTAGTTTATTGCACTCTGTGCATGTGTGAGAAACAGTTTGCATATGTGAAATTGCTCTAGGTACCCTATTCATGTCAGCAGTGGGTGGGGAGGAGAAGGTACACTTGGTAGCATGCCCACTCTTTCAGTTGTGCTGCCAAATGACTGCCATAGAAAGCCCCCATTCTGGGCCAGTTGGAAGTTCTGGTTGGTTCTAATGCGCAGGATCTCCCCTCCTTCCCTGACACACTAAACTCCATCATCCCCCCTCCTTCCAAACACAAACACACACTTGAATGCATATCATAGTAATTCATCAGCATCTGCAAATACCCACTTCTGTTCCTGTTCTACTGCCAATAATGGAGTGACTTGTAACAGATGGTGATATTTTTGCATTTGCTTTAGTTCCACTCAGTGGCTAGGGTTAGTTAAGAAAAAGCACTTGTGATTACCATACAGAAGTCTTAATGGCCAAGAGGTTAGCCACTATTAATATTCACTATTGCCTTTCCGGGTAAGCAACGAATAAGTTTTATCTAAAATGATAATAACTATATTACCCTGCCATGGCTTTCTTCTTCATGTGCCTGTCTGGCTGCTTTCTGCAGAAGGCATGTTCCATAAATCAATAGAACAACAGCATTTGAACCGTGTCTTGATAACTAGAAGAGGCAGGTAAGAACATTGCAACAATAATATCCATTTGCTTATAATTTTCTTTAATACCTTTGGAAGTACCAAATAAACCATGGTTATAAAAAATGAAAATTTCCTGATACATAAGAAATAATATTTCCACATCAGGATTATATTTCTGACAGTTTTCACAGAGCCTTTCTACTTTAATTACGATGACACTGTAAACAATATCAAGGCAGTGTGGTGTGTTCCATGAATACATATGAGCTCTATAGAAAGAAGAATTGGGTGCGCAGCTTTGCTTCTTCATAGTGTCAATATAAAATCATGTCAAACCCTTTCTCCTGCAATGAGATGGAGTTTTAAAATGTTGTGCTGGAGAGTCATATAAAAATTGAGTTGTGGGAAGGACCAAATATGTATTGGAATCGTAGTGAAAGCATGATTTTCTGTTGCACCTCAGACTCGGACAGCCCCCCCCCCCCAGATCACACACACACAGGCAGATGCAATAAATGTACTTTTATTTAGAATACGTATAAAGAATAGTCCAAAAGATAGAATAAAGCAATCCAAAAATAGTCCACAAGGATGAAGTAAAACAATCCAAAATAGTCCAATAAAGTTCTGCAGTTGCAAGCCCACTGGCTTAAAACTCAAAGAAAACAAGGTCCATGGACATGGCAACCGCTCCGGCGGTGAAGCGTGGTACTTGAAGCAAATCGCAACGGCGGTTAAACATGAACATGAGACCGAGCCGCTCCGGGAGCCGGCTCAAACTTGGAGACAGGAGCGTAGAAATTGATCAAGTCAAACGTGGCTTCAGGTCTGACTAAAAGGTCCAAGAACCAATACTAACAAGGAAGCTAGTCTCGAGGTACCCATCTCACCCTCTTCCTTAAATTCCACAATTGCCTAGAATCTCTGGTGTTTCTCTTTCTATCGAACACCAGCTCATTTGCCAGCCCAGCTGCCTTGCTATCAGAGTGAGAACCAGAAAACTCCCTTTCTTCGGAATGCATATCTGGGAAGGGAGTAGAAACTCGTACTTGAGAACCAAGGCCGCCTGGTCTCTCATAACCCCAATCAGACTCTTCTTCCATGGAATCCTCATTAAACTCATCTGCAGTCCTATATCCCTCCAGCCATTCATTGTCCCATTCTAAACTCTCGTTTGGGGACCCATTCCCATCTGGCCATTCGTCATCTTCAAACTGCCCCCGATCAGTTGGGATCTGATCCTGATCAGCTGGGGGCCCCGATGCCGGGCTCTGACCACTAGGCTGGCTAGGCTGGAACACCACATTTTCCAACCTTGCAGTTAATCTGCATGGATTCCTGTAGATGGGTTACTAGCCTTAAGCCCAAAAGTGTATGGAAGGATCTTGACAAGATGATTAGAAATGAATAATTTCAGGAAATTTTGAAGCCGGATGGCAGGCTTTTCTTCTCGTGATAGGGAAGGGCTTTATTGGACAGAGTGATATTTGCTGTTTTATTTTAGGAAAATAAAATATACAATAGGAGTCCCGCATCTGTGAGACCGGTACCTGCAGTTCATTCATGCACTTCTTATGAAATATAGCTTCTCTAAAAATATGCCTCTTTGATAAGGAAATTCAAGCCTTCATTGGGTCGGACCAATACAATATTCTCTATCCTGGCTATCTCTAAGTTTACTCCCAAACCAGTGCTATGGTATACTCAGGCCAGATGTACTCCATTTCAATAGGATTCACTCTTACCCACAGATACAGGAGTCGATTCATACTGCATTATAACAACAAATACCAATGCATTATATCAACACTGATAGCCCTATACCCCTACCAATATAGAAGCACTGTACCCAACTTTAGAAAAAGAGGCAGACTACATTACAGGTGAACTAAAAGTTGATTAAGAAAGCCATGGCCATGACTTTGCAGTAGTTGACACCTGGGGCTCTGGGAGATCTCTCATTCATAAGGTCACCAAGAAGGCAATAGCAGTTCAGTGTTCCTCACTTATTGCTAGGGTTACATTCCAGGACCTCCCACAATAAGTGATGCTCTATTTATTTTAATACTTATACATTATTTTAGTAGTTATACACTATTTTAAGTCTTTATAAATTTAAAATAAAATAAGGAAAGGAAGGAAATGCCCTTCAAGACTGGAGGAAGGGAGGGAAGACTGAGGAGGGAAAGTGCCTCGGAGAGCGGCGGCGGCAAAACCCCACAAAACAGAGAAAATACCATGATATATATTTTAATTTTTTTAAAAAATCGCAAAACAGCAAGTCCACAATAAGCAAACCGTGAAGTAGTGAGGGAACACTCTATACAAAATTCTGTCTTACAAAATACTGACCCACTATGCCCAGAGAAGAAGAAGAAGAAGCAGTTACTCCACTTGCACAGGCAAGCAGTTCTACCTATTCTTTACCAGCTCATGAATCAGCTGTTGAGGGACACATGATACAGCTTCAGGTCTAAAGACTCACGTCTGGCAATGGCCAAAGCGAGGGTGCTTTCTGCAGATGCAGTGACTGTGTATCCCATTCCTTTGCAGAAATGCTCAATGGACCTTATTTATTTTATGTATTTATTTACCATACTTGTACTCTGCCTTTCTTAACTGCAAGGGGGGCTCAGGACAGTCTCACATGTCAGCAACAATTCAATGCCTTAAAATATGTTACAATTAGTAAACATCTACTTTAAAAACCAGATAAATTAAAACATCTATAAACAGTTACATCAATTATTAAAATCACATAATCCAAAGTCATAAGAAAGAAGGGCCATCAGAACAGAAATGTATAACAGTACAAACATGCGGAAAATATTGTAGAAGTTTTAAAAACATTCAAAAATGTTCATGAACTGGAGCAGGTCGGTTATATTTAAGAGGAATTCAATGGATCAACAGGTGAGAAAAATAATACTGCTAAAGAATGGCTCGACCAGATGCACCAGGCCGAGCGTGTTGTGGTGCAGGGTGTCCTCGCCGCCCTCTTGACCCTAGGGAGGGGGCTTCTTCCCAGAAGCCCCCTGGGTGGCGGGAGAGTTTCCCGCCACCAGTGTCAGCTGGCCAATGGCGGGGCTGGCACCGCCTCCCTTACCCCGTAGGCGGGCCAGCCCTCCCTTTCGCCTGGGCAGTCTACTTAAGGCTGCTCAAGGCTCCTCAACAGGCACTGGGCCTGTTCCTGTTTTTGTCCATCCCACCCTCCCTGCTTGCATTCATTGTTTGTATCCTTTTACTTTTCATGCCATGTATTTATTGTTTGTATCTTGTTAACTTTTCTTGCTGTTACTTGTGTTAATTGTCGCAACTCTTGTGTTTGTGTGTTCATCATCGCAACTCTGACGTGTGGCATGGGCCCTGGATCTGGCTGGCTTATCACCCCCTGGTGGTAGGGGAGATAACGCCCTGGCCCCTGGAGTGCCGAGTTTTCATGGACGGGTAGTCGGCTGGTGGCACCCAGGCATGCAAGCGTCTTCGGACAACAGCGGGTTGTCTGACCCCAGATCCAGGACCCATGCATGGCTGCCAACCCTTCTTCCTGTTATCAATAAAATAAGTTGCGGCCAATTTTATCCCAACAAATTGTGTTGGGATAAAATTGTATTGGCTATAACAGTGTTTCCCAACCTTTTTTGAGCCGCGGCACACTTTTTACATTTGCAAAATCCTGGGGCACACCACCAACCAAAATGACACTCTAACACAGTAATACATATAGTTAATATGTTTTTAAAATGTATTTATACACTCAGTGTGAAACCTGGGCCTGTTTCGATGAACTCAACATAGATATCCTGGCAGGAATGGCAGAAAGACACAAACTTCTCACACAGAACTCCCATAACCAAGAGAAAATGCTATAATAGTTTGGTGGGCATTGACCTTGAGTTTTGGAGTTGTAGTTCACCTATATCCAGAGAGCACTGTGGACTGAAACAATGTTGGATCAGGAACAAACTTGGCATGAATACTCAATATGTCCAAATATGAACGCAGTAGGAGTTCAGGGGAAATAGACCCTGACATTTGAGAGTTACAGTTTCTGGGATTTATAGTTCCCCTACAATCAAAGAGCATTTTGAACCCCATCAATGATAGAACTGGGCCAAACTTCCCACACAGAACCCCCAGGAGGCAAGAGGAGGTCTCTACTTGGGGAAAGGGAGGCGGGCCTTCCCAATGCATGGAGAGGGAGAGACCAAGTAGACAACGGGTGGGGAGGGGGGTGTTTGTAATTTTGTGCCTTTATCGAGGTAGGTTTCTTAGGGTTTTTATACTTCAACACACTAGACTCTCCCCCCCTTCCTGGAGGTTCCAATTTCCCACAGCACACCTGATGATCGCTCACGGCACACTGGTTGAGAAACACTGGGCTATAAGGCAGGAGTTGTGTCACCCATGCACACGCAACTGATATATGAATTGTCTCAGTATAGTAAATAAGAACCACTGGAAACCGACCACAGAAACAGAGTGTGACCAAGGAGCAAAGCACCCAGTGAGTTCAGCTTCATGTATTTGGAGAGAGATATCTGATAGGGACATTTGTGCAGGAAGTATCATCATGGTGTAAGGATTACTTGGGATTTGTTCTCAAAGTCTCCAACCTACGATTCCTGGCAACCCAGCATGCTTGAGACTGTCATCTTTTAAGACCCAAACTTCACTGGTTTGGTGCTTACGGAGACCTGCAAGGATAAAGAAGCTGCTTCAGGATCTCTGGTTTAATGAAGTAGGAAATGCTGTGATCATTTCACTTCTGTATGGTCTCAATCACAGGTGTAGCAGGATGATCAGCTCTTGTGATACAGAAAGGAGTACAATTTTCCAGGCAGTAAGAGCACCACTTGTAACTGCATAAAGTTACTTTCAATTGCAAGTTGGGAACAAAGCCTTATTTAAAATTACATTGTGATCTGATCATGAGCATCCTGTGCTGATTAGTCCAAATGAATACAGTTGTTACAAAGCAGTTTAAAATAGTCTTGAATTTTAAAAAGATTGGCTGGGGAGATGTTTTGTTCATTCCCAAGAGCTGAGATAGCTTTTATGATTTCTTTAGACTCTTTCCTGAGAAAAAAGGTCCTTCCCAGTAGTTCGAGGTTGATGAATCATAACAGTAGCCCACAAGGAAGAGATGTGCATCAAAAAATGTACGTAACTTACTCAGCTTAGCACCTCTCTTCAGTCAGTTTGGTCAGAGGGAATTCAATGCAACCACCTTGCTCAATTTGAGCAATTATGAATCCAGTCAATCCCCATGCCTGGGAGTAAACTTAGAGATAGCCAGGATAGAGAATATTGTATTGGTCCGACCCAATGAAGGCTAGAATGTCCTTATCAAAGATGCTTGGGACCAGGGAAGAAGACTCTGAGTCCTGTAACTTTAGGCAAAGCCCCTTACCTCAATAATCACAAAAAATATTACTCTGTTGTAGGAAATTTACCAAGTTTCATGCCTCTGGTACTCTCTTCGCGGCTATGACTATTGCCTTAGGTCAGAAGAGACGATCCATCTCCCACCCCCAAGGTTTAGATTGAACTCATAGGATAGTTTCCTCATACCACATGAGTTCTTTGTGTCAGGGACCCTTTCAATGTATGCACCAGGTTGCTTAGAAATTCAGAGCAAGATCTAGTCTGAATCTTGCAACAGGTCATGGGGAAAGTCCCGTGAGATTGCCAACCCCACAAGACTTAGGACCTCATCACACTGTCTTCAGGAAGTGTCCCAGGATGCTTCCAGGATGCTTTCTCAACAGAGCCTGCTGGAGCCCATCATACAATGCAAGGCTACTTCTGGAGAGGCTTTATTTATTTACTAGCTGAGGACCCGGCGGTGCCCGGGTTATTTGAGGAAGGCATTGTGTGCCAAGGTTGGTTCCTATTAGATGTGTATGTGGCTTGCAGTGGTCTCAGGAAATTAGTGAAGGTACTGCAAGTCCCATTGGCCATGGTCCATCCCCCTCCCAACAGCACCAGGATGTAGAGTGGGTCATGGGGGCTCTTAGTGCCACGTTTGGTGTTGATCATTCATTGGATGAGAATCGCAGTAGTCTCAGAAGGTGAGTGAAGGTACTTCAAGTCCCATCATCCATGGTCCATCCTCCTCCAAACAGCACCAGGATGTAGAGTGGGTCATGAGGGCTCTGTGTGCCAAGTTTGGTCTTGATTAGTCATTGAATAAGGGTCACAGCAGTCTTGGGAAGTGAGTGGAGGTACTTCAAGTCCCATCATTCGTGGTCCATCCTCCTCAATACTGCACCAGAATGAGTCATGGGGGCTCTGTGTGCCAAGTTTGGTCTTGATCAGTGTTTGGATGAGGTTGGCAATGGTCTGGTGAAATGAGTGGAGGTACTTCAATCAATCAAAACTTTATTACGGTCACAGACCAGCACAAAGTGGGCGCAAACGCCCTAAGAGGAGAAGGACAGTGGAGGTACTTCAAGTCCCATCATCCGTGATCTGCCCTCCGAACTGCATCAGGACGTCCATTGGGTCATGGGGCTTTTTGTGCCAAGTGTGGTCATGATTATGCACTGGATGAGGGTCGCAGCGGGCTTGGGAAGTGAATGGAGGTACTTGAAATCCCATCCTTCATGGTCCATCCTCCTCTAAACTGCAGTAGGATGGAGTGTGGGTCATGGGGGTACTGTGTGCCAAGTTTGGTCTTGTGGTTCAGGGCCGCCTTGGTCTGTGGGGAATGAAGAGTTTGAAAGTACTACAAATCTCATAACCTGTGATGGTACTTCAAGTCCCATCATCCATGGTCCTCCCTACTCCAAACTGCAGTAGAATGAATCATGGGTCATAGGGGCTTAGTGTGCTAAGGTTGGTTACTGTTAATTCAGGCCATACACAATGTCCCATTAACTGAGGCCTAGTCAGGGAAATCAAGTTAATGAAGCCGTATTGTAAATTTTGGGCCTGGTTTGTGATTTGTAGGGGCTACAGTGTTTTCTGGGAAGTGAATTGGGTGAAGGTACTGCAAATCCCATTATTCGTGGCCCATCCTGTCCTAAACTCTCTTTTGGGGCCTGGCCCACAATCCCATTAACTGAGGCCTAGTCAGGAAAATCAAGTTAATGAAGCCTTACTGTAAATTTTGGGCCTGGTTTGTGATTTGTAGGGGCTACAGTGTTTTCTGGGAAGGGCCCCATCATTCGTCCTGTCCTAAACTCTCTTTTGGCGCCTGTAATGTTCTGGCCTGCTCTGCTGGTAATTGGTAACTTTCAAAGGCCGAATGGCAGGCAGCCGTTTTCTAAAAGCTGAGGGGGAGGAGAAAACAGGAATCCATTTTGTTTTCACAGAGCCAAGTGGGGAGGGAATGTTGATGGTGCATTTTTCCCCTCAGTGGAAAGAAATCCTGTTGTTTGAATGTAGAGGCCTGGATTCTGGGATGCTGGCTAATCAGTGGCAATCAATGCCCTCTGTCTGGTGCCTTAGAATTTTGGAGTGGCGAGGCTGGCCAATCAAAGGACTTTATGCAAATAGCTGCCACATATCCAAATCCTGCCTGGATTCTTCCTAATCAGTGGCAATCAATGCCCTCTGTCGCCCTTCCACCCTCCGCACACATACATACATACATACAAACATTCCGCTTTATTAAGGTATACAAATTTATTTCCTATATTTATACCCCACCCTTCTCTCCCCGGAGGGAGTACAGGTAGTGTCCTGGCAGCATCCTAGGATGCTGCCCAGATAACGAAGGGTGCTTCCCGTGTTCTCATTAGATTAGGAACCTCTGGTGGCGCAATGGATTAAACCTTTGTGCCAGCAGGACTGAAGACTGATAGGTCGCAGGTTCGAATCCAGTAAAAGTGTGGATGAGCTCCCTCTGTCAGCTCCAGCTCTAGCATGCAGGGACATGAGAGAAGCCTCCCACAAGGATGGTAAAACATCAAAACATCCGGGCATCCCCTGTGCTACGTCCTTGCATATGGCCAATTCTCTCACACCAGAAGCAACTTGAGACTCAAGTTGCTCCTGACACACACAAAAATAGAATGGGGGGAAGCCAGGCAGCAACACTTTCCCACATGTAATGGGGAAAGCGGCAATGTAGGGCGTAGGGCAATAGTTTCCCCCGCTGCCCCATGGAGTCCCCATGCTGTCTGGCAAATCCACCTGCTGTCCCGTGGCTTCAGGACCTCAGTGTGATGAAGTCCTATGTGCAAGATTGTGTTTCTAAACTAAGAGTCCATTTCCAAGATGGGACAATAAGTGTGACATGGATTGTAACTAGCCCCCTTTTATCAAAGGTGGAAGTAGCAAAAAAATTTACAATTTTTCAAGTCGTTCATATTTTCAAAACTGGAAAAGGGAGACCCAACCAGTATAAAGTAAACTTTTATAAATAAACTAGCTGTACCCGGCACGCGTTGCTGTGCCCTATTTAGGAGATGCGAGATGTAAGGGTTGGAAATGATGTTACTTATGGTCTTGGTGGGGTCATGTAGGCATGAATTGCGCACTTTCTATGTGTGCTCCAAATGATGTCATCTGGAAGCATGAGTTGTATTGTCTTATATAGCGGAGGAAGTGTTTTGATTCTGGAGTGTGTCCACTCAGCAAAGTCTGTAGTGGTTGTGGAGGAGTGGCAAGTGGTGGTAGAGAGACTTTACCGGCTAGGCAGCACATTCCTGGTGTTTCTGCTGGGTATTTCAGGGCTTTGCAGTGTGTGCAGATGTGCGTTAGGGTGCCAATGTCGGCTTCTGGCACCATGCTGTAGTCTTCTGCAGTGTTGTATCTGAAGGCTAAGCGGTGGAATTGGTTGTGGTGTTTTTGAAGTTTGTTTTCTGTGTTGTGACGTCGTGTATCTGCGCTCCTTGCGCGCTGCTGTTGTGTTGCATTTCTGCATCTTTGTTGTTCCTGGCTGCGCGCTTCTTCTTGTCGTGCAGTTCTTTGCATTTGGTTCTCAGCTGTGCGTCATGCAGTGACCTGTTGTCTGTGTCTCTGCTGCGCAGTGTGTTTCTGTTCTGGCGTTTGTTCTGCCCTTTTTTGTTTGATGTATGTAGCATTGTGAGTGTGTCGTCCGATGCTGTTCTTTTTATAAGGCATGGCTTGTCTTTTGGGTCAGTTTATGTCTGTGTGGAAGGAAGGAATGGTTTTAGTTTGTGGTGTTTGTAGGTGTTGTGTGTACGGGGTCCCTTAAGTTTGTTGGGATGGGTTGTGATTGGAAGTTGTGTTGTGTTGTGTGGGTAGGAATTTGCTGGAGAATTGCTCCCTCAGAGTTTGGTTTTGGCAGTTTAACCCTTAAACACCAACTGAAATCTCTCAGCATTCTATCCTAGCCTTGGATGGCTCTTGCCAGTGTTGCTATGGTTACAGCAGTTATGCAAATCCGCCCTTATTGGCAGCCAATCATGTTGTTTAGAATGTAGAGGCTGGGTGAGTCAGTGGCTGCCCCGGAGGAAACTGGGAAATGTACTTTTATTTTTACTCGTTGTTTTGGGGGCCTTTTAGGTTTTGGGGGGGAAGTTTCTTTGCTACAAACGTACCTTGCTTGAGGCCTATTTCTGTTGGCAAGTTTTGTGTTTCTGCGTTGTATGGTTTCTTTGTTTGAGGTATACATCACATGACGTGAACCCATTTATATAATAGATAAATGAAAATTAGAGGATTTTTCACATCCTAAAAAGTTTGTTTAGTTCATAAATATAAGCCACTTCTAGGTGCCATTTTACATTTCATGCTGAAGATTTCTTTTAGCAAAATACACAAATTCCATTTATCTAAGAATAGGTACAGATAATCAGGCGCAGACAGCATGGAATCCATGTCCTAACATTCACTTTCAATCTTTTTCTTCTGACAAATATATAGAAGCAGGAAACACTGCACCTACTACTTCTCATCTCCAAAGGTTAGGAAGCAACCCAGGTGTTCAAAAAAGTGTAACAACATTTAAGAGATTTTCAAGATTATCTCACCAGGTCCCTTTGTCCATCATGTTCTTCACTACACAAGACTGAATACTCCTGTTGTGATGGTGACCCAATTCATTCCTAATACTTTCAAATATAAAATGACATTTTTTAAACCTCAAGATGCTTTGGGAGAGAGAATAAAGTTTCCTCACTGACAGTTTTTAAATATATATGGATTTCTGGATCAGTGTCACTAAAAGATTAAGATTTACCCAATAGTTTGTCTCAACTGAATGATTGTGATACTAAAAGAAAGCCTACTTCCATTAGTCCCATAATTTACTGCCATTAATATAAATAGAGCTTTGTATATTCTCTTCCAGTTTCTCAAGTCGCTCCTGACATGAAAAATAAATCTTCTTATGTCTTCTTATATTGTCTCCTGGTCTTCATATATTCTTTTCCAGTTCTTCTTCAATGGAAATTAAACTTAAGTTTTCACAATAGATTATTTCACATTAAATCTTTTCTTAAATTATTTATTATTCATATCTACCAAGAAAATTCTACAATTTCCATTTAGATTGTTAGTAGGTTAGTGTTTATATCATTTTATCATTATCATGCTCTCTCTTTCTGAATTTACATCAAATATATTTTCCATCTATAAGTCTTGGATTCAAAAACTCTTCTGATTTAACCATAATTACTCAGTATAATAATATTCTTATAGACCATTTTTAAGAACTTTCTCTAATAGCTCCTGAAGGCCAGATTTCTCAAACTTCTCTTTCTCAAAGTTTTGTTTCCACTAGCTTTCTTTTATATCAATCTGTCCCTCTCACACACACACTCTGTATATGCATAAGATAAAGGTTTCCCCTGACATTAAGTCTAGTCGTCTCCCACTCTGGGAGTGGTGCTCATCTCCATTTCTAAGCCGAAGAGTTGCCGTTGTCCGTAGAAACCTCCAAGGTCATGTGGCCAGCATGACTATATGGAGCGCGGTTACCTTCCTGCAGAAGCAGTAACTATTGATCTACTCACACTTGCATGGTTCCGAACTGCTAGGCTGGCAGAAGCTGGGCTTACCAGCGGGAGCTCACCCTGCTCCCCAGAATGAAACCAACAGCTTTTCAGTCAACAAGTTCAGCAGTTCAGCAGTTTAACTCGCTGTGTCACCAGGCGATACACACATACATAAACAGATTCATATATCTATATAAATAATAATGTAATGTTTGTTTGTGGGATTAACATAACTCAAAAACCACTGGACAAATTGACACTAAATTTGGACACAATACGCATATCAGGCCAACAAGTGACCATCTATCTATCTATGTATATAATAAAAGTCAGTGTTTGCGGGCGGTGGGTGGGTGGTGCAACCGAGGGAATATGTGCCAGTGTTTCGATTGGCTGCAACTGTCAGATTATTTGCATAAATGGCTGTGACTGGCCAGCCTCCCAACATTCCAACACAGCACAGAGAGGAAAGGAAAGGACCTGAGGCAGGCATAAATGGTTGGAGTTGAAGTTATCCAGTTGACTGTTTTTTCTGTTGGAAATGGAATGTTCCATATCTTTTCCCAATACACTTCTAAGGTGACTCAGAGGGAAAGCAAAAGGCCTCAGGCAGTCAGCCACTGCGGCCCACAGCAATGACGGATCAGGACCAAACATGGCAAACAAGGGACCAATGGCTCACTTCACAACCTGGTGTGGTTTAGGGCAGGATGGGCCACGAATGATGGGATTTGCAGTACCTTCACCTCATTCACTTCCCAAACAACACTGCAGCCCCTATAAATCACAGACCAGGCCCAAAATTGACAACAAGGCTTCCTTAACTTGACTTTCCTGACTAGGCCCCCAACAATGACAGAACAAGACCAAACTTGGCACACAGACCCCCCCAAGATGCACCCTACATCCTGGTGCAGTTTGAGGAAGGATGGACCATGGATGATTCACTTCCTTAGAGCACTGTGGCCCACACCAATGACTAATTATGGCACACAATGCCTTCCTCAAATAACCCGGGCACCGCCGGGTCCCCAAGCTAGTCACTCATAGAAACACTGAAAAACACAGCATAAAAGACTTAAAAAGCCAAAAAACAAAAAATACATTACAATGCACGCATGCGTGCGCACACATACACATAGATACACACAGAAAACACAAATACACAGACTGGGGCATAGCAACACATGGCAGGGGATGGCTAGTATACACATACACTCTCTCTCTCACACACACACACACACACATATTTGTGTGTGTGTGTGCACCTCTATAATTTCTACATCATTGATATTATGCATTTTTCTATAGTTTCTTCACAACTGACCCATCAGATAGCATCCCTCTCTTAAGTTTTAACATACAAAATACAGAAGATAATAGTATATTATTTATCTTATTTTTCGTTATCAAATCCTGTTGTGGTCATCTTTTGGATTTCCACAAAGTGTATAAAAGGTTTCCATTCTTCTTGTAGATTCTGTAGATTAGTTTGCTGTAGGGCTAAAGTTAATTTGTCCATCATTGCCATGTCAAAGACTTTTTGTACTCCAGTCCTGTCGTTGGTTTGGCTTGTTGTTTGCACAATTTTGCTTATTCAATTCTTGCTGCTGTTGTCATGTAGAGAAAGTTTATTTCTTGGTGTGTTTGGTATTTGCTTATCTAATAATCCTAATTTAAAAGTTTCTGGTTTCAATGTTATTTTTTTTTCTTAATATAGTTTCAATTTTATTATAATTTTTTATCCAGAAATCTTTAACCTTTAGGCAGGTCCACCACATGTGGTAAAAAGTTCCTTTCTTCTGTTTACATTTCCGACGTAAGTCTGAACACACACCTCACTTTTACTTGGCTGGATGGACAGCAACATAGCCATTTGACAATAAAGTTAAATCATAGTCATAACATCCATTGTGCAATGAATTGCACAACTGTGAGATTCAGTGCAACTAAACTACATAACCTCCAAATATCTGGATTTGTTTGACAATCCCAATCTGCCATCCCACTGTTTCAGTAACTTTTCAAACATCCCATTTTCTTTCTCCTTTTTCTACTTTCTCTCTCTTTGCCCTCAACTTGGGCCTCTTCTACATTGCCATTTAAAATCCAGATTATCTTCTTTGAACTGGATTATATAGTCAGATAATCCAGTTCAAAGCAGATAATGTGGATTATCTGCTTTGATAATCTGGATTACATGGCAGTGTAGAAGGGGCCTCAGAAGCGATGAAAAGAGAGAAGTGGGTAAAGCCTTGTCCTTCACAGTTGGGTCAGGCAAAAGCAAACTGCTGTAGCCTTTCTTAGCTTGTGTGTTCTTCCTCTTTTTTAAATTTTCTCACCACGAAGTCATTTTGATGTTAGCCCACATATCCATCTGTGAAGCATTGGAAGGCATGAAAGCAGTGTACATTTATGCTACACTAAAACTGTGTAAGATCATTGCCTTAAACAGCAATGTGGTGCAGCTGGCTGGGAGTCAGCTGCATTAAGTGAGCTCCTGACCAAAATTGTGTAGCTTGTTGTCGAACTCTGCAGCCCGAAAGACAGCTGCATCTGTCAAGTAGGAAATTTAGGTAACGCTTTGTGGGGAGGCTAATTTAACATAAAAATATCCAAGAAGTATGCATAGAATGAGGAAGTGACAGCTCCCCTGGTGGCGAAAAGCTGGAATGTTAAATTTATTTATTATTATTATTATTATTTACTTTATTTATATTCCGCTCTTCTCACCTTCGAAGGGAGACTCAGAGCAGATTACAGGTACACATACTAGCAGACAATTCCTGCTGTTTTTCACATACACAACACATATAGACGAACAGAGGCAAGCTCTGGCCACCAGGGGGAGCTGACGCACTCATCATCGCTCAGTGTCCCTTGTTGTTCCTTCTGCATTCCTCAGCGTTCCTGGAGTTCTTTAATGGCCTCATAATTCAGTCAAAATTTGCCTCACCACTTAATATGGTACCTTAATCTCCTACTTGACAGATGCAACTGTCTTTTGGGCTGCAAAGATCGGCAGCAGACTACACCTAAGGTCGAGCACCCACCTCGACCTGGGCAGGCCTTGACCTCATGACCTACTGGTCAGAGAGATCTTACGCATTTGACACTTAGCCAGCTGCGCCACATTCCCGGTGCTCTGAGTGTCTGTCTATATATGTTGTGTGTCCTATGGCATTGAATGTTTGCCATGTATATGCACATTGTAATCCGCAATGAGTCCGTTGCGGGGTGAGAAGGGCGGAATATAAATACTGTAAATAAATAAATAAATAATGAGTTCAGAGCAATGTTTGCCTAGCTAAGAGATGGAGATGAATCCAAACAATCTATATCGGTAGGAACAGGCTGAATCAACCCTTCCTCCACACCCACTTTTCCTAACTTGCTAGGAGAGTTGACAAAAATCAGAAGCAAATCCACATCTATTTATGTTGGCAGACTATTGGATTCTTTTCTCGTTACCTGGCCTTTTGTAACGTCAAAAGAAAGATTGCATTCTGCAGGAGGCAAAGTGGAGCAATGTGAAGCACAGCTGCACTCTATGGATTTAACAGAAAGCTAGAAAAGGATGTGGAAAGGGGCCTTGTAGTCACAAAGGGAAGAACAAAAGCCTACCATGGCTTGGATAAACAAGTTTCGTCTTGATTATCTACCTTTTATGAAAGAAGGGCCTTTGATCAATCCAGGGTGGCTCATGAAGCTCAACAGAACAAGTTGTGCTTTATAGAAATAGAAAGAATTCCTTTTGCAGTAGCTGTACATCCCAATTTTCCAGCATCCAAAGTGCTTCCAGTACAATAATCTTTATATTAATGTGAAATTTTTATCACCTGCAGATGGGAAGTAGAGTGTGGGATAATAATAGTCGCTTGTTTAATATTAGCCAACAACATTCCATCAACGAAATATTGGTGGACAGGAAAAGAGATTTAAAGATGGGCTTAAAGCACCGGGAATGTGGTGCAGCGGGCTAAGTGTCAGCTGCATAAGATCTCTCTGACCAGTAAGTCATGAGTTCGAGGCCTGCCCGGATCGAGGTGGGTGCTCAACCTTATGTGTAGCCTGCTGTCGACCTTTGCAACCCGAAAGACAGTTGCATCTGTCAAGTACAGTAGGTGATAAAGGTACCGCATTAAGTGAGGAGGCAAATTATGACTGAATTATGAGGCCATTAAAAGAACTCCAGGAACGCTGAAGGAATGCGGAAGAACAACAAGGGACGCTGGAAAATGCTGAGAGATTAGGAGTGCGTCAGCTCCCCCTGGTGGCCAGAGTTTGCCTCTGTTCGTTTATATGTATGTTTGTGAAACAGCAGGAATTGTCTGCTAAAGTACGTGTACTGTAATCCACTCCGAGTCCTCTTTGGAGTGTGAAGAGTGGAATGTAAATAAAGTAAATAAATAATAAATAAATAAAGCCAACCTTAAAAACTGTGGCATAGACACCGAGAACTGGGAAGCCCTAGCCCTTGAGCACTCTAACTGGAGGTCAGCTGTGACCAGCAGTGCTGCAGAATTCGAAGCGGCATGAATGGAGGGCGAAAGGGAGATACGTGCCAAGAGGAAGGCACGTCAAGCCAACCCTGACCGGGACTGCCTTCCATCTGGAAACCTATGTCCTCACTGTGGGAGAACATGCGGATCAAGAATAGGGCTCCACAGCCACCTACGGACCCACTGCCGAGACACCACATCTGGAAAACAATCATCCTTGAGCTACAATATTAATATTAGCAAGATGCTTGACCAAGGAGATGTTTGAATCGACGACACTCATAGCTGCATCTCTTCTCGTCACAATGGTTTTCCACAAGGACATTATGAACAGCTGACACTATTTCGCAGCTCTTGTGCCTCAAATAAAACTAGTCACCTTAAGACAAATAATCAAAGCAGCTGCTGCAAGAAATATTTTTTCCCCTTTCTATCTACAGAACTGGACAGCACAGTCCCAGTGGAAGCCATCACTCAAAAGCTCAGCCTCTGGGAAAAGAAACTGTGAGAGAACTTTAAAACTGCATAATGCTTTCCTTCCTGATATGATAATGAATTATTTCAATTTGGAATATATGCCTTCAAAAAGCAGGAAGGGCAATTTTTTACCCCCAAAAAAGATGTAAACAAGTATGCGGGAAGCTTTTTCTTTTCCGGTTAACTCAAATCAGTGAATGGTTTACGTTAATCTGAAGGTTTAAGGGAAACATTTGCATGTTTTAAAGGCTGTTTTGGTACAGCTACTTGCTTTAGGGCTTACATTCCTTCTAACCTTGGCAGAATATGAATTGGGACGTAAAATTACAAACAAACAAAAACGGTCTACGTAATGCCTGAAAGGAGGTGCCTTCATGCACATTTGCCAAAGATACTCATTTTCCAATTTAAAATTGCTTGCTTCAAATAAAAGCTTTCCTTTAAAGCTCTCTTATCTTGCATATTCTCTTCACATGCTTTTGCTCAGTGTATAAGCACATATTTATATGGGATTCTCATCTCCTATAAGAATGGAAAAGAAGTCACAAGAGTCAGAAGTGGGAAAAGTGCATGTTAAATCTCTCAGTTCCCACTAGATGAGTAGTAGTGGAAGGCAACAGAATTTGGGGGTCCCCTTTTCTACTCAAGAACAAGGGATTAGGTTAGAGCCTGTTATACTATCGCTTAGCTTTACCCACAATTTCTTACTAAAAGGACCAGGTATGATGGCTTTTTACAAATGTATCTCATTGGCATCCTTGATAAAAAAAATTTGGGAGAAATACAAGAATAGACTGTATCCAAAAACACTATTATGGATCTCACCATGCTCTTGTTTCATCCCGATTAGAGTACTGCAACGCGCTCAACGTGGGGCTGCCTTTGAAGACTGCCGGAAGCTTCTATTAGTCCAACAGTCAGCAGCCAGGTTTCTCACTAGAGGGGCATACAAGGAGCATACAACTCCTCTGTTACACCCACTCCACTGGCTGCCGATCTGCTACCGAGCACGATTCCAAGTGCTGGTTTTAACCTTTAGAGCTCTAAACGGCTGTTGGCCCAGACTACATGTAGTAATGAACCCGGCAAGGCTATCTAACAAACTAAATCACACAAAGTGTAGAACAACACAAGTATTGAGTATATCATATCATATATTCTCCATAAAGCACATAGAGTTAATATATATACACACATATAAAGAAACCCCGTGCCCAAACTACATGTCTGAACGTATCTCCTGCTACGAATCATCACGAAGTTTAAGATCATCTAGAGAGGCCCTGTGTTGCACCTCAGATTGTGGCAGTCCCCCCCCCCTATTTATTATTTATTTATTTGTCACGTTTCTATACCGCCCCTCTCAGCCCGAAGGCGACTCGGGACGGTTTACACAAGGCAGTCTCTGCCCTCAATACAACCCAAGCAAACAAACCAAAAAAAATCACATAACAACAACTTAACAATTAAAAACATACAATTGCAGTCTTAGCATCATGTTGAAATCAGTTTCCGTCACATCGTCGTCATTCCAAATATCTAATTAAACTGTTACATTTCATCAGCAAATGCCTGCTCAAACAGCCAGGTCTTGACTTTCTTGCGAAATGTCAGGAGGGAGGGGGCCGATCTGATGTCTCTAGGGAGGGTGTTCCAAAGCCGAGGAGCCACCACTGAAAAAGCCCTGTCTCTCGTCCCCGCCAGTCGCGCCTGTGAACAAGGCGGGACCGAGAGCAGGGCCTCTCCAGATGATCTTAAACATCTCAATGGTTCATAGGGAGAGATGCGTTCAGACAGGTAAGTTGGACCCGAACTGTTTAGGGCTTTAAAGGCGAAGACCAGCACTTTGAATTGTGCCCGGTAGCAAACTGGCAGCAAGTGGAGCTGGCACAACAGGGGAGTTGTACGCTCTCTGAATGCCACTCCTGTTATCAACCTGGCTGCTGTCCGTTGGACTAGTTGCAGCTTCCGAACAGTCTTCAAAGGCAACCCCACGTAGAGAGCGTTGCAGTAATCTATACCGGATGTAACCAGAGCATGGACCACCGTGGCCAAGTCAGACTTCCCAAGGTACGGGCGCAGCTGGCGCACAAGTTTTAGCTGTGCAAATGCTCCCCTGGTCACCGCCGAAACCTGGGGTTCCAGGCTCAGCGATGAATCCAGGATCACACCCAAACTGCGAACCTGAGTCTTCAGGGGGAGTGTAACCCCGTCTAACACAGGCTGTAACCCTATGCCCTGTTCAGCCTTTCGACTGACCAGGAGTGCCTCTTTCTTGTCTGGATTCAATTTCAATTTGTTCGCCCTCATCCAGTCCGACACAGCGGCCAAGCACCGGTTCAGGACCTGAACAGCCTCCTTAGTAGCAGGTGGGAAGAAGTGACAGAGTTGGATATCATCTGCGTACAGATGACACCGCACTCCGAAACTCCAGATGACCTCCCCCAGCGGCTTCATGTAGATGTTAAACAACATGGGAGATAGTATTGAACCCTGAGGAACCCCACAAGACTATGGTTGTGGGGTTGAACAAGTGTCTCCCAATAACACCTTCTGAGATCGGCCCTCCAGAAAGGACCGGAGCCACTGTAAGACAGTACCTCCAAGCTCCATCTCTGCGAGGCGTCCCAGAAGGATACCGTGGTCAACGGTATCGAAGGCTGCTTAGAGGTCCAGCAGAACCAACAGGGACAAACTCCCCCTGTCGAGCTCCCGGCGTAGATCACACACACCAGACAGATGCTATAAATGTACTTTTATTTAGAATAAAGAATAGTCCAAAGATTGAAAGATGAAAGCTAAGTAAAACCAACGATAATCCAGAATAGGTCCTCAAACTGGATTAAATCCCAAAGGCAGCAAACCTCCGTAGACAAGGCAACCACTCCTGCGGTCAACGTGAACTTACAGTCAGCAAGGCAAACCGCTCCTGCAGTCAACGTGAACTTAGAGTCATGAGCATGAGTCCTTCCAAGCTAAACGTAGCTTCAGGTCTGGCGAAAACCCTCCCAGCCCGGTCTAATAAAGGAATCTACTTTCTATGTGACCAACGCACCCCCTTTCTCAAGCTCCAATCTCTCCGGGAGGATCTGATGCTAGCCCTCCAGTCAAATTCCTCCTCATTAGCGGTCCCAGGTGCAGTGCTATCATGCTGGGAAACTCGGTCCTTCCTCTCCTCGGAATGCTCGCCCGGCAAGGGAGTGGAGAAGTTCTCGTGAGAATCAAGGTCACTGGGCCTCTCACTGTTTAATTCAGAACTAACTTCCATTGAGTCATCATTATCCCCATCTTTAGGCCCATACCCATGTAACCATCCATCATCTCAGGCTAATTCTTCATCTGCAGACCCGTACCCATCTGGCCACCCTTCATCCCTGTTCTGACCCTGGGCAGCTGGAACCTCCGGTGTCTGTCTAAGGCCACTAGGCTGGAACACCACACCCTGCTCTCGATCCCACCAACGTCACAAACACGATTGGTGAAGACGAGAGACAGGGCCTTCTCAACAGTGCCCCCCACACCTCTCTGTGGAATTTCCTCCCCAAAGACATTGGATTGGCCACCTCCCTCCTGTCCTTTAGAAGGAAACTCAAGACTTGGCTGTGGGACCTTGCGTTTCACCATTGACTAGCAGCTTGTATGAAGAAAACAAGTAATTTTCAAAGTGACAATGAATTGACCCGGACCTGGATTTTAATTGCCGTGTTTTAACAACTGTTTATTTAATGTTTTGTTTTAATGAATTTGTTGATTGTTTTTATCTTTTTGATGGCACCAAATGGTGTTTGCTGTGAGGCCGCCCTGAGTCCCCCCTCGGGGGTGAGAAGGGCAAGGTACAAGTATATGAAATAAATAAATAAATAATATAGAAGCCTTACATAAAACAGAATTAGGTCGAGACATTTGGATTACCTATAAACAATTAATAAAAGCAAAATGAGACGTTATATTTAAATCACAAAAAATTTAAGAAATAGATAGAAATATCTTATGATTCTGATACAGACAAATAAGAGAAAGCTTCAACAAAGATAAGAAAAAAGCTTTACGGAGAAAAACACCTTCTGGGACAGAGACAAAATTAATTACCAAAATTTACCAAAAAAAACCCCAACCTGCTGGAGCAGTCAACGGAGGAAGAACAAGTTAAGGTTTGTATGGTGAAATGGGCTGTGAATATAGAACATACAACAAAGTTAGAAGAATGGAGAAAATCTTGAACAAAAAGTTAAAATACACATACTCATTTGACCTTAAAGAAAATTGGTACAAGATGATGTACCGATGGTATTTGACACCACAAAAACTTTCAAAATTTTATCCAAATTTAAAAGACAAATGTTATTAATGTGAAGAACAGATGGGAACCTTCTTCTATATGTGGTGCTGGATCTGTAAGTTAGCAAAGAAATATTGGAGAGAAATACAGGGGAAAATCTCCACAAAAATTTGGCATTAGACTTTAATTTAAACCAGAATTTTTTTATTAGAAATTATAGACTTTGAAATAAATAATTAATAAAGAAGCTATTTGCATATCTTATAACAGCAGCCAGAATAATATATGCTCAAAAATGGAGAATGAAAGTATTACCATCAGCGGACAAATGGATTCTAAGAATAATAGACATAATGAAAATGGACATTATTATGTCAGGATCTCCCAGGAAGAAAAGAAACCAACAGATCGGTCACCTTTATTACAATATATGAAACAAGAAAAAATAAACTGGACAGAAAGGACTGATATATAAAACTAAAATTGCTCTCCAGGGGTGAAAGCTGGAGACGGAATAGCAAGAAACACAAACAGGAGAAGAAATGGACGATGACAACAGATGACAACAGATGTGGGGAAGACTGGGAGTCAACTTTCCTTCTACACCGATAAGGGTGAAGGTAAAGGTTTTCCCCAGGCATTAAGTCCAGTCGTGTCCGACTCTGGGGTGTGGTGCTTATCTCCATTTCTAAGCCGAAGAGCCAACATTGTCCGTAGACACCTCCAAGATCATGTGGCCTGCAGGCAGGGGCAGTCTAAGGTAATTTTAAATGGTAAGCGAACATTATTTTGGCCCCCCAACATTATTTTGCCCAGAAGCTCCTGTGCGCAGGTGCAGAAGCCTGTAAACATAGCACATTTACTACGGCGCAGCCTCGAAGCGCACAAGGCCCAAAAGCGGAACATCGGCCGGACGCTGTCTGGCGGGCGGGGGAATGCGCCCTTTACCCAGATGGCACCCCATACAGCGGCGTCCTTTGCCTACCGGTAGGACCGCCCCTGCCTGCAGGACTGCATAGAGCACCTATCGATCTACTCAGATTTGCATGTTTCCAAACTGCTAGGTTGGCAGAAGCTGGGGCTGACAACAGAAGCTCATGTCACTCCCCGGATTCGAACCTGCGACCTTTTGGTCAACAAGCTCAGCAGCTCAGCGATTTAACCCTCTGAGCCACCTATCCCTTTTTCCCTATATTCCTCTTTATACATTTGTTTTATCCCTCTTACCTTACACCAGTGTTTCCCAACCTTTTTTGAGCCGTGGCACAAAGTCCTGGGGCACACCACCAACCAAAATGACACAAAATAACACTCTAACACAGTAATACATACAGTTAATATGTTTTGAAATGTATTTATACACTCAGTGTGAAACCTGGGCCTGTTTCGATGAACACAACATAGATATCCTGGCAGGAATGGCAGAAAGACACAAACTTCCCACACACAACTCCCATAACCAAGAGAAAATGCTATAAGAGTTTGATGGGCATTGACCTTGAGTTTTGGAGTTGTAGTTCACCTATATCCAGAGAGCACTGTGGACTCAAACAATGTTGGATCAAGACCAAACTTGGCACGAATACTCAATATGCCCAAATGTGAACGCCGATGGAGTTCAGGGGAAATAGACCTTGACATTTGGGAATTGTAGTTGCTGGGATTTATAGTTCCCCTACAATCGAAGAGCATTCTGAACCCCACCAATGATGGAATGGAATCAAACTTCCCACACAGAACATAAGAACATAAGAAGAGCCATGCTGAATCGGGCCTCAGCCCATCTAGTCCAGCATTCTGTGTCACACAGTGGCCCACCAGTTGTACACGGGGATCTCTAGCAGAAGGGAGGGCAAAGCCCTCACCTGCTCCCAACCCCCCACAACCAGTACCCGGGGAAAATCCTGCCTGCCTCCATCAACACAGAGGTGGCACTTGGATGTCCATTTCAGTAGCTACTGATTCCCTTGGTATCCATGAATCTGTCTCCCATAACCAAGAGAAAATGCTATAAGAGTTTGGTGGCATTGACCTTGAATTTTGGGAGTTGTAGTTCACCTATATCCAAAGAGCACTGTGGACTCAAACAATGTTGGATCAGGACCGCATCCTGAACTCTTGCAAAAATGGAATTGAACCAAACTTGGCATATTTAACTTTCATTACCAACAGAAAGTACTGAAAGGGTTTGCTTGGGAATTGACCTTGAGTTTGGAAGTTGTAGTTCACCTACATCCAGACGGCACACCTGATGATCACTCACGGCACACTAGTGTGCCCCGGCACACTGATTGAGAAACACTGCCTTACACTACTATTTTTATATATATTACAAGATATTTTAATAAACATTATTCAAAAAAACTCAAATGTATCTCATTGGCTTCCGTCTAGGACCTTGTCTATGGTGCTTTATGTTTCATTCACTGAGAAAACCTATGTATGGGCAAGGGACTCATCTATATATATAATTTTGGTCAATCCGTTTAATGTCGTATATAGACAAAGAAACTATGGCTCGCAGAAGCACCAAACTTGGCAGCCTACTGGACCATTACACTTGCTACAGACAACGCCCACAAAACCGACCATACGTTCCTCGCAACACCCCCAAAACGGACCCCAAAAATCTGGCCACCAAATTCCCACCCCGGCCTCTCCGCTGCCAGTGCGAACGTTTAGAACGTTCGCGCATGGCAGCCAGAGCACAGCGGCCCTATTCCACAGACCACAGAGCCGGCTCTTCAAACCACCCCAAAAAGCCCGCGAAAACGGCTCTCCAGTCCCCCCTCCCTGATCTCTCTCTCTTTCTCTCTCCCTCCCACCCACCAGGCCTGCCCGGGAAGCAGCCCTGCGGCACCGAGGCCCAGGAGGAGGCGCCTCCCTTCCTCCTCCTCAGCCCCTCCTTCTCCGCCTCCTCCTTCCACCTCCGCCTCCCCGAACAGGAACAGCGTTGGGGGCGGCAGGGAGGGAGGGAGAGAGAAAGAGAGAGAGAGAGAGAAGACAGAGAAAGAGAGAAAGAGAGAGAGAGAGAGAGAGAAAGAGAGAGAGAGAGAGAGAGAGAGAAAGAGAGAGCAGCACCCGCCAGACCTGCCCGGGAAGCGGCCCCGCGGCACCGAGGCCCAGGAGGAGGCGCCTCCCTTCCTCCTCCTCAGCCCCTCCTTCTCCGCCTCCTCCTTCCACCTCCGCCTCCCCGAACAGGAACAGCGTTGGGGGCGGCAGGGAGGGAGGGAGAGAGAAAGAGAGAGAGAGAGAAAGACAGAGAAAGAGAGAAAGAGAGAGAGAGAGAGAGAAAGAGAGAGAGAGAGAGAGAGAGAGAGAGCAGCACCCGCCAGACCTGCCCGGGAAGCGGCCCCGCGGCACCGAGGCCCAGGAGGAGGCGCCTCCCTTCCTCCTCCTCAGCCCCTCCTTCTCCGCCTCCTCCTTCCACCTCCGCCTCCCCGAACAGGAACAGCGTTGGGGGGCGGCGGGGAGGGAGGGAGAGAGAAAGAAAGAGAGAGAGAGAGAGAGAGAGAGAGAGAGAGAGAGAGAGAGAAAGAGAGAGAGAGAGAAGAGAAAGAGAGAGAAAGAAAGAGAGAGAGAGAGAGAGAGAGAGAGAGAGAGAGAGAGAGAGAGAGAAAGAGAGAGCAGCACCCGCCAGGCCTGAAAGAGAGACAGAGGGAGGGAAAGAAGGCAGGTTGCAAGCCAGGCCCACCCAGGCACCCACTCGAGGGATCCTGAGGTCAAGACCCAGGCCCAGGAAGGCGCCTCCCCTTCCCCTCTCTCCCCAGCCAAGGTGGGATCCTCACCGGGGCAAAGGAGGCGGCGTTGGCTTCTGCTCTCCTTCTCCTCCTCCTTTTTCCCGGGCCTGGGAGCCGGCAAAGGTGGAGGAAAAAGGCTGGGCCCAAGCCGGGAAAGGCAGGCCTCAGGAAAGCCATGCCCTCCCCTTGGCTCCGCCCCCTCTGTGGATTCCATAGGCCCTGCCCTCTCAGTTACCTCCGTTGGCCCCGCCCCCCGTCGGCCCCCTCCCTCCCTTGGTTCCAGTGACCCCGCCCCTCCGTTGACTCCACCCCTAGCGACGGAAACGCTGTGCTGCAGAGGTTTGTTATTACCCTTCTCCAAGGCCCTTCCTACTATATAAATATTATATTTATTATGCTATGATTTATATTATTATTGTATTTATTATTATACCATTATTATTTATATTACTGTTATATTTATTTGTACTATTATGTATATTACTCTTACATTTATTATACTTTTATTTATATTACTAATATCAATTATAATATTTATATTATCATTATATTTATTATACTACTATTATATTTATTGTAATATTATGTATATTACTATTATATTTATTATACTATTATTTATATTACTATTACAAAATTATAATATTATTATTTACATTACTGTTATATTTATTATACTACTATTACATTTATTGTAATATTATTTATATTACTATTATATTTATTATACTATTATTATTTATATTACTTTTATATTTATTATATTTCTCTTACTATTATTTATATTACTGTTATATTTATTATATTTCCCTTACTATTTATATATTTATTATACTATTATTTATACTATCATATTTATTATACTATTACTATTTATATGACTATTATATTTATTCTTTTATTTATATGACTATTATATTTCTTATATTTCTCTTACTATTATTTCTATGACTATTACATTTATTTTTATATTTCTCTTACTATTATTTATATTACTGTTATATTTATTATACTACTATTATATTTATTGTAATATTATTTATATTACTATTATATTTATTATACTATTATTATTTATATTACTATTACATAAATTATAATATTATTATTAACATTACTGTTATATTTATTATACTACTATTATATTTATTGTAATAATATTTATATCACTATTATATTTATTATACTATTATTATAGTATTATACTATAAAATTATATTTATTCTATTTATAATAATATTATTTACATTATCATAAATAAAAATATTTATTTATTATTTATACTACTATTATATTTATTGTAATATTATTTATATTGCTATTCTATTTACTATACTATTATTATCTATATTACGATTATATCTATTATATTTATAATACTATTATTTACATTATCATAAATAAATAAATATTTATTTATTTATTTGCAGTATTTATATTTCGCCCTTCACACCCCACAGGGGACTCAGGGCGAATTACAATGTACATATACATGGCAAACATTCAATATAATATATTGTATATACATATTATATTGATACTGTTATAATGCTATACAATATAATACTACTACTAATAGATCAGAGTGAAGGGCAGGGCTGGGAAGGCAGTTCCATCTTGCCTCCACCACTGTGCATATAATATAATACATTGTATATACATATAATATTGATACTATTATAATTTAATACAATATAATACTAATAATAATATATTATAATTATATATTTTGTATTACGGTATAATGTTATAGTCAATCTATATATATATATATATATATATATATAAAGAGAGCTGTCATCCTAAGTAGCCTATAGACAGCAAAACCACACAAGGCAGACACACCAAATCAGCCCACAAAACGCACATACACACAAAACCCCACAAGGTATGTTTACCACCCAAAAAAAAAAATTAAAATTAAACAACATGACCAAAAACACAAAAAAAACAATTGGACTACAACTTCCATAATCCCCATGCCACCGCCCACTGGCAGTTTAGAGTGTCGGAATGTTGATGGTGCTGGCCAATTAGAGGCATTATGCAAATACTCCCTCAGTTAGAATGTAGAGGCTGGGAGCCACCCCCTCTGGCAGTTTAGAGTGTCGGACTATTGGTGGTGCTGGCCAATTAGAGGCATTATGCAAATACTCCTTCAGTTAGAATGTAGAGGCTGGGAGCCACCCCCCCCCTCTGGCAGTTTAGAGTGTCGGAATGTTGGTGGTGCAGGCCAATCAGAGGCGTTATGCAAATAATCCCACAGTGGAAACCAATCAGAAAGCTGGCACATATCCACATACATACAAACATTCACTTTGTTGTCCCAGGCCTGGGAATACAGTGGGACAGGACTACCGTACAACAAAAGGAAGATACAAATCCCAACTCATCCTGAGCGAACTGCTAAAGGTCTCTTAATGTTATCAACAAGAGGCAAAATGGCCATCTGTCAAGAGTCCTTTGATTCTGCTTTCCCACCATGTGGGTAGAAGAGGTTAGCCACAGAATATGGCACAGCAACGCGTGCACGGGTCAGCTAGTAGAATCTAAAATCTGAAGGATCCTGATGATAGAAAATTGCCCGAATCCACTTGCTGTTTTTTGTTAAAACATGTAACCTGTGGGCTAGTCTGGATGACAGGATAAGCCAGGAATACACAGGGATTTTGCTTATCAGTTACTAGCAGCAACAGTCTGGTGCCTGCCGCCTGTTCAAGTTCTACTTGCAATAGAAGCAGCTAAACAAACCACAGTCCATAATTTATCATGTTGCCCAATACAAGTGCTGTCTATTCTCTAGTTTGTTTGTCTCCCAATGAACCAAAGAAATAATCAGGGTTTGCGAACATCATATTTACATAATATACAAACTGTAGTGCAAAGCTGATTTTTAACCACTCCTAAGATGCTTCTGCAATGACAAGCCAGTTTTCTTATACTTCCTGGGATTCTTCTCTCATCCAAGCTCAGGCTGATGTGGTTTTTTTATGTTAACTGGATAAGAAAGAGTTGCCTTCACATAGGGCCGTAGCCAGGATTTTGATTCGGGGGGCTGAGTTTGGTTCGGGGGGCTGAGACTGGGTGGAAGAGGGTCTACCCTAGCAAACCTTTTGTATTGTTATCCCAATAACCCCATGAATGTGGGATATAATGAGCATGGTGATCAGATCATGATATGAATAAACATAACAGTTTAAATGATGTACCAGTAAGGCCTTTTCGCGGACCACCCTGAGAATTTCGGGGCTGAAGCCCCCTTAGCCCCCCCCCCCTGGCTACATGCCTGCCTTCACACAAACTATGTTCCATGGAAGTCTAAGGCTCCTCAAAAGCATCAAAGGAGTTCCACCCCCCCAAAAATCTAATTTTTAATTACTTTAAAAATAAACATACACAAATGCAAAGGAAGGGGGTGCACAGGTTATCTTTGAATGGAATGGAAATGGAAATTATTTTATCACAGCCCTGGGTTTACAATGTTTAGTTTAAAAAGAAAACAGGGGTAGAGTTAGGGTTCCATGTGGGGAGGGGAGTCTTCTGAACAAGCCCAGATCAACACCTTTTGGCGCCCTAGGCCACAGTTTGGAATTACGCACCCACCCCCACCTCGCGCCGCTGCATTAGAGAGGCCTATCCCCCCGCTCCCCCTCAGCCCTTCCTCCTCTTCTCCCCCAACATCCATCCACTCCCCGCTGAGGTTCCTCCCCGCGCCGGGAACGCGCGCCCAGCGATCCCAAAGAACTACGGGTCCCAGCATGCCCCGCAGCTGAGAGGCTGGCGCCGCCACCACATCCCGGCAGCCCCCACGACCTTGAAGGCGGCTCTGTGGCCTCGTGCTGGGTGTGCGGAGGGCAGCGGCTGCAGAGAGTCGGGGCCTTCCTCTGCCTCAGGAGCCAATCGTGACCAGCATGGGCTGAAGAAAGAGGCTTCCTCGGAGTCTTTTCCTCGGAGGAGGCCTCTTCCTTCAGCCCATGCTGGTCACGATGCTCCTCCTCTTCCTCCTCATGCTGCTGCTGCCTTATGTGGAGCCCTGGTCACATGGTGCGCCCTCTGCCGGGTCACGTGGGGGCTGGCTCCCAGTTGTATTGTCTGCAGGGCGCCGAGGAGGGACCCCCCCCCTTCCTCCCTCCTGCCTTCCTTCCTTTTGAGGAGCAGGTGGCAGGAGACAATCGTGGCACGATTTATTTATTATTTTATAACATTTTAATTTTTTTATTTTTTGTGGGCCGTGATCTGCGCTCCCCTCGGCCCGCGCCCCTAGGCCATGGCCTTGCTGGCCCTATGGGTAATCCGGGCCTGCTTCTGAAAGGTTTCATGACCAAAAAATGTTGAAAACCTTTGAAATAATATTCCTCAGCAATGTTCTTCCCATATATGAAGATCCTGAAGCATTGCAGGGGAAAGCATTATGTGGAGAAATTCACATGGTTGCTGCAGAAATGAAAGGAAAAAACACCTTGGGCCCTTCCACACAGCCTTATATCCCAGAATATCAAGGCAGAAAAATCCCACAATGTCTGCTTTGAACTGGGTTATCTGAGTCCACACTGTCATACATCCCACTTAAAAGCAGATAATGTGGGATTGTATTCAGTTGTGTGCAGGGCCGTAGCCAGGATTTTGATTTGGGGGAGTCTGAGTGAGAGAGGCTCTACCCTAGCAAACCTTTTGTATCATTATCCCAATACCCCCATGCATATGGGATATATTGAGTATGGTGATCAGATCATGATATGAATACACATAACAGCTGAAATAATGTACCACCCTGAGAATTTCGGGGAGGGCTGAAGCCCCTCAAGCCCCCCCCCCCCGGCTACATGCCTGGTTGTGTGGAAGAGCCCTTGTGTGCACTGAAAAGGGGGATGTGTGCAAAAAATAACCACATGCAAACGGTTCCTCCCCAATACTTCAAAACCTAGAATACTATAGAAAATCAAACGAATTTGCATCAACAATTGCTATCTTTTTTTTCTTTTTTTAATATTTAAAATAGCTTTATTGAGAATATACACATAAAAACAAAGATAGAGACAGTACACAACCCATATATGGCGGCAGTCGTTCCGCTCTATATATAGGAGTTACGTAGGGATAAAGAAAAGAAAACATAGGGAAGAATCAGAGGGAAGGGGGAGAGAAGGGGAGAGGAAGGGGAGAGCAGAGTAAGGGTAGGGGAAGAAAAGAGAAATTGTCTTCACATCTCAGACAGGAAATATCAATCTTATTCTCCACATTACAACTTTCCACATATTTAAATTATATATTTCTTTAAATTATATATTCATGCCCTTCAATAAGACATTTTTTTTGTTTTTCATAAATTTAACAAAGGGTGCCCATGTTTGGTCAAATTTTTCTAGGGGTTTTCCCTGAAGAAGACAGGTAAGCTTATCATTTTCCTCAGTGTCCAGTACTTTCAGGAACCATTCGTTTTCTTCTGGAATCTCCGTGGACTTCAATACCTTGCATATGTAATTCTTGCAGAGGTGATAAGATAGGTTATGAGTCTTTCAGTGTCTCTATTCTTGAATTGTCCTGAAATATTTAATAAATATAATTCTGGTTTTTTGAGGAATTTTTGTTGTAATATTTCCTGAATATTATTATGTACCATTTTCCAGTATCTATCAGCTTGTTTACAGGTCACATTTGATGAAAGAAAGTGCCTTTCTCTAATTTGCACTTCCAGCACATGTCATTGTTATTTTTATTAATTTTTTGCCAATTGATTTGGGGTAATGTACCACCTGTACATCATTTTATATAAGTTTTCCCTCAAACAATAGGCATAAGTATATTTCATTTTTACTCTCCATAAGTTTTCCCAGTCATCTAATGGTATATTGAATCCCAGATTTAGAGCCCACTTTTTCATATAATCTTTTTCCAATTCTTTTTCCTTTCCTGAATCTGATAAGTACTTATAAATTGAAGATACTAATTTTTTATCTGATTGTAACCAAATTTTTTCTAATTTGGAGGTTTTCCAGTCCCATCCTATTTGTTTGTCTATTCTAAATCTTGCATTTAACTGACTGTATTGAAACCAGTCTAATTTCCATTCTTGAATTTCATCTTGTTTTTTAAAAGGGAGGTTAGGTCCTTCCTTCTTTAACAACTCTTTATACCTTGGCCACTGCTTCTCATTAGTTATTTTTATTTGGAAAGCCTCACAGGGGGACACCCATAAAGGAATTTTGGTATATATTAGATGTTTGTTCTTTTCCCATACTCTGAAGATAGCTGCCCTAATAATATGATTATTAAAGTTTCTATCTTGTTTTATTTTATTATAAAACAGATACCCATGCCATCCGTATCTATTCCCATGTCCTTCTATATTTAACAATTCTTTATTTTTTAATTCAACCCATTCTTTCAATCCAACTAGGCAGTTTGCTTCATAGTATTTAGTTAGGTTAGGTACTCCAAACCCGCCATTATATGTTCTCTCCAATAAATGTTTTAGTTTTATTCTAGCCTTTCGGCCTTGCCAGATGAATTTAGCTAATTCTGTTTGCCATCTTTTAAGAATAATTTCATTTTTTAAGATCGGGAGCATCTGGAGGAGAAAATGAATTTTGGGAAAGATGATCATTTTAACCGTGGAGATTCTTCCGAGGAAGGAAAGATTTAAGTTTTCCCATTTCTTGAGCTTATTTTTTATTTCTTTCCAAGTTTCTTCAAAATTGTTCTTTATTAACTGACAATTATTAGCAGTAATATTAATACCTAAGTATTTTATTTTTTTTGTCGCTTCCATACCAGAGTTTTTTTCCATTTGTTTTATTTCTTTGTCTTCTATATTTTTTGTAATGATTTTTAATTTTTTTTAATTTAGTTTAAATCCTGAAATATCCTCGAATTGTTCAAATTTTCTTATCCAATTTCCTATATTCTCTAAAGGGTCTTCTATGATGCATAGCAGATCATCTGCAAATGCAAATATTTTGTATGTTTCCTTTCCAACTTTCAGACCTTTAATGTCTTTATCTCCTATTATATTTTTCAATAAGACTTCCAGGACGAAGTTAAAAATCAGGGGAGATAAGGGGCACCCTTGTCTTGTGCCTCTTGATATTTCTATTCTCTCTGATTTTTGACAATTAACAATTAATGATGCATTTTGTTGAGTATAAATTCCCATAACCGCTGTTGTGAAATAAAACCCCATATCTAGTTCTCTCAGAAGAATCTCCAGAGCATCCCAACTAATTCAAAAGCTTTTTCAGCATCTATGAATGCCAAAGCCACTTTCTTATCTGTGTTCTTATCCAAATACTCGGTTATATTTATGATGTTTCTTGTATTATCCTTCATATATCTCCTCGGGAGGAACCCGGTTTGATTTTTACTGATCCATTTATTTTAAAAGCTTTTAAATCTAGTGGCCAGAATATTAGTAAATATCTTGTAATCAAGATTTAACAGAGAGATAGGTCGATAATTCTATATCTGTTCTGGGTCTTTCCCTTCTTTTGGGAAGATTGTGATATTGGCGGTTTTCCAGGATTCTGGGATGTTACTGATGTTAAAACGTTATTCATGATTTTTTTAAAATAGGGGATTAACACCTCTTTCATTTTTTTATAGTAAATGTCTGTTAGACCATCTGGCCCCGGGGATTTCCCTGTTTTTAAATTTTTTATAGCCTCTTCTATTTCCTTTTCAGAGATTAATTTATTTAATTCTTCCCTTTCATTCTCATTTATTTTTTCTTTTATTTGTTCACTCATATACTTTTGAATATACTTTTGGTATTTTTCTTCATTTCTCTTTCGAGTCTTTCTAGATCGTTTTGAAGACTTTTAATTTCTGTGATTTTCCTTTTCTTTAAGTAGCTTAGTTGGGCGATGAAGTGTCCCTGTATGACCGCTTTACTAGCGTCCCATACACTTGGTATATCTATATCTGCTTGGTCATTAATTTCAAAATATTCTTTTAATATTTTTTTATTATTCTGAATTTGCTCTTCCGATTTTAATAGACTTTCATTCAGTCTCCACATATATTGTTTAATTCCAAGTTTAATGGTCACCTCTATGGGAGCATGATCTGAGACTATTCTTTGGTGTATTTTAGCATCTGTGCTATTTGAGATCAAATCTTTGGAGGCCCAGATCATGTCTATTCTCGTCCATGTTCTTCTCAGTCAAATTATTAAAAGATTTGGGGAGCTTATTAGAGGCAGTTTTATTCTTCGCATTATTATAATTCTTATCTAGTTGCACATCTAGAATTCCATTGAAGTCCCCCATTAGTAGATAGCTGTCACATTCAGTTAGTAACATTTTTTTCATTTAAAAGTTCAAAAAAGTTCATTTTCGGACCATTTGGAGCATATAAACATACAACCAAAATCTTTTTGCCCCTTGCTTCAATTGAGACTCCAACGAATCTCCCCTCTTTGTCCTTGAATTCCAGCAGTGGCTTCAATTCCGGTTTAATATATAGGGGGACCCCTTTTTGCTTTTTTTCAATACTTGATGTGAATAAAGTTCCCAGCATTTTATTTTGTAATAAATCAATCTTGGAGGTTTTTATATGTGTCTCCTGTATGGCATAAATGGAAGCTTTTTGTTTCTTTAGAAAGTGAAAGGTCTTTTTCCTTTTCTCGAACATTTAGCCCATTTAAATTAACAGAGTAGCACTTTACCTCCATATTTCCTGTTAATCTTACTCTTCCAGAAGGCTACCTTCCTCCTCCGAGACTGTTTCTCCTTCTTCTTCTTCTTCTAAATCTTGTCCTGGTTCTTCTTCTTGTTCTTTATCTTCCTGTCCATCTTCCAGAAGATCATTCATTCCATCAACATTATCATTCCTTGAAGTCGTTTCCATATTATTAGTATTTTTTCCCTGGTTTTTTGGGGATTTTGGCTTCTGAGTTTTTATTTCTTTATTCTTTCGTTGCTGATTTTTTCCTTTCGGTTTTAAGATATGTTCCCATTCCTTGTAGAAATCTTCTGCCTTTTCCGGGGTATTAATCCAATATTTGTCATTTTGGAAGGTGAATTGAATTCCTTCAATTTTTTCCCATTTAAATCTGATGTCCTTCATTTTCAACAAATCCGTAAGGAAATAATACTTTTTCCTAATCTCTAGTACTGAGTTTGGAATTTCTTTTAGAATTATTATCTTTTTGTCATTATGTTTATATGGGATCTTACTTTGATTCCTTAGAATTTCTTCCTTGATTTTAGTTGAATTAAATTGGATTAAAATGTCTCGTTCTGTTCTATTCTTTCTTGAGTAGGCTGTATGTACTCTGAAGGCTTTATCGATTTTTTTCTTCGATTTGAATTGTCTCTTTTTGAAGAACTGCTGCCGCCATATCCAGGGCGATTTTCATCGTGTCCTCTTGGCTTCCTTTATCTTCGGGAAAACCTCTCATACGAATTTGAAAGTATTTCTGAAAAAGTTCAGGCTGTATGTTCTTTCTGTCCAATTCTCCTTGAGTTTTGTCCAATTCATTAATCTTTCTTTGGCCAGAGAGAACTTTTTTTCTGGTGTCTTCTTCCTTTCTTTGTAGACAGTCTACATTATCATATAAGGCTATTACCTCCTTCCTTACTGTTATCATGTCTTTCCTTAATTAAAAAATGCCTTCCTTTATTTGTTTTCGTTCTTCCGCCCCCTTTTCCACCAGTCCACTCAGCCTTTTCACCTCATATATAATTTCCTTTAATTGGTCTTTAATCTGGATGTCTTCTTGGTATGAGTCTCTTCTCCCCATTTGGCTTCTAAGATCTCTTTCTATTTTTTCTGTTTTTTTCCTTGCTGCCATACTGGGTATTAATATTGGTTATTTGGTACTTAAAGATTAGTCTTGTAGAATCTAAATCCTACCTCAGTCTTTCCCCAGATTTATTGGTTTCAGGTTTCAGGTCTCCTCCACTTTCTTAATCCTTTCGTCTCTCTCTTGATTTATTTCCTCTCGCCAGCGTCCTTGTATTCTGACTGACTGACTGACTGACTGACTTTATTATTTCTGAGTCGCCCTCCACGTTAGTGCTCCGGGCGACTTACACATAGCAATTCAACAATTAAAAATATTAAAAATATTAAAAATTAGATTAAAATATTTAGGGGTTAAATGCAAGGGCCAGGCTCAGGTAGTTGAGTTCCTGGTTCTGCATTAGCCATGGGCTTTCCTATTCCTGGATTGCTCTTGTGGTCTTCTTTTCTTATGGGCTTGTTGGGTGAGATCCTTGACTAATGCATCTCTGTCTCTCTTCCTTTTCGCGAGAATCCCCTTGCCTCTTGCAGCCTCCTCCCAGGTCTCTTAATTTAACTCAGCTGTGGCTGCAGCATCTCGCGTCCCGCGCCTCGCCACTTTCTCACTCTCTCGCCCCTTCTCCAGTCCAGTCCTCCGTCAATTTAAAGTTACAGGCACCATAAGTTAGTTCCTCTGCAGCTTCTCAATTTAATTCTGCATTTGATTCTTGCTCAATATTATGTTTGTGGAGTTGAGTTAGTTTTTAGTTCCTGTTGTTCTCCTATTGAGATTCCTCAGTAGTTTTAATTGGAATAAAGGATTCTTTACCTTTCTTTCACTGAGAGAAATCGGGGAACGCGCGATGCTGTGGTGCCTCTCCCAATCAGGATGCGAACACCTCAAGCTGTTGCAGATTCTCGGCTCTGGCGAAGAGTAGAGCTGGGGGGTTTCTCAGCCACTTTTGGACTGAAATCCCCCTCCTCAGCTCTTTTTTCTTCTTCCACCAGGCTTGGGTTGTGTTCCTTTCTTCAAACACCAACCGGGTTTGCAGTTTAATATCCCCAATCTTAAGCAATAGCCTGCTGCTCAACGGAGCTCTGCCCTTAGGCTACCATCACGGCCATTTCCCCGACCGGAAGTCCTTTCCCCGACCGGAAGTCCCAACAGTTGCTATCTTATAACCCAAACTTTGTTCCTGTTCTTTGATGAGAAACAAAGGACTCTGGCTCCCCCAGTTCTCAGTGACCTTGTTTCCCACTATTTCCTCTCCCTATGTGGTGTTTCAATCTGGTGTTCATGTGCATGATGGGAATGATGGGATTGGTGTTACTGTGCCTGATGGGGATGCTGAGATTGGCAGTGAGCATACTGATGTGCAAAGTGCAGTTTCAGATGAGGCCCCTGTTCCTGAGAACAGTTTAGTTCCCAGGGCACTGTTAGATAAACAGTCCTTCGTTAAGGATGCAGAAAGCTCTGATAGAGATAACACTGCAGGTGAGAATTTTAATGACCAAAGTGAAACAGGAGTGCCGTTTGATTGTAGGGCCAGTATTAGAGAGCGCCAGCTTCTCAAGATTAGAGCTGCAGATTGCAACACAGGGATACAAAGTGAAAGTATTTTTCTTACAAGTTTGTAAGAAAGATTCACACCTCAGTTTCCAGGCTTCGTTTAGAAAAGGCATCATGTCTGATTCTCTTGTCTCTAGTTCCTGTCTGCCTTGGCCTTGTTTTTCATGGAATGTTCTACTGCTGCATTAAACTATTCTAGTATCTAGTATCAAGCTTTTAACCATTACCTTTTGGATCTTTGAATTTTGAACTGAATGCTTACCTTGGATTTATCTTATATAGATCCTGTCTTCTGCCCGGGATCAGGACCCCCGCCACCATGGCATCACTAGGGGGGGGGAGACGAATGGACGAGGGTCGGTCAAAAATGGCGACCAACCTTGAAGACGCCAAGCCAGGCTGGATGTTTTTGCCCACAGAGGACTGGAGACCTACAGCGGAAGTCCCTGCCCCCAGAGTATTGGAGGCCCAGAAATGACCTACAGCTGAGGTTGTGCGGTCGCCCGAGAAAGCGGAAGCGGCACCGGAGGATGAAGAGTCACCAGTACTTAGCTCCTGACCCCCTTGTGGAGCACCAGAGCGGGCCAGCGTCCCGCCACGACCATGGAGTCCCTGAGACTACCAAGCCTTCTGCCGGTCCATGAGAGGGGAAGAGGCCCAGAACATTTAAGTCTAGGACTCGGAAGATATTCCAGCCCAGGACCTTCTGGAGCACGAGCCTCAGGCAGCAGGAGTTCTCCTGGACGTGCTCCAAACCCAGGAGGGAGGATGTTCCAACAGGATGGAGTTCCTCCATCGGACCATTGCAGAGAGGGAGAGATGTTTTTCCTCCCGCCAGCAAGCAGTTTCGAGATATTCTTCTAGGAACTCCCAAACTGCCTTCCTTTGACTGCAGGATTGAGTCTATCACAAGACTACCTCCTGGCAACGCATAAATCTGTTGGGCCCTGAGCTGCCCATACTCTGCCTTCCCTATCCTCTCTTATTATTATTTATTTATTATTTATTATTCGGGTTTCTATGCCGCCGACTCCCTGAGGCTCGCGGCGGCTCACAGGAACCGAAGGTACAACTACACACAAGCAATGCGATAAAACATCTAAGACAATTAAACAGTTAAAACAGCAAAATACAAAACCCCCCAGGTACAGTTCAGAAATTAGATAGCGTGACACCCCAGGACAGCGGCTAAAGCGGAACATGGGCAGGACCTACTCACCGAAGGCCTGCTTAAACAAATAAGTTTTGCAGGCGCGTCTAAACGGGAGCAGGTCCTTTATAGCCAGCGTTCCAGCCGGGAGGGCGTTCCACAGCGTAGGGGCTATAACGGAGAACGCTCCGGCGAGTAGATGTCAGATTTCGCCGAGGTATCTCTAACAAATTAGCATCCTCGGAGCGTAGTGATCTCGGGGACAGTGTGGGGTGAGTCGGTCCCTCAAGTACGCTGGCCCCAGGCCATGCAAGGCCTTAAAGGTAAGAACCAACACCTTGAAGGAGATCCGGTGCTCGATTGGGAGCCAGTGCAGATCCTGCAAAACAGGTGTGATGTGGCGGCCTGCTGGGGTTCCAGACAGGAGCCGGGCGGCAGTGTTCTGCACCAACTTGAGCTTCCGGGTCGCCGACAAAGGAAGGCCAACGTAGGGCGCGTAGAGTAATCCAGCCTTGAGATGACCGTAGCGTGGATCACCGTGGCCAGGTCATTCCGGGAGATATAGGGGGCCAGCCTCCGAGCCTGTCGCAGATGAAAAAAAGCAACCTTGCTGACCGCGGGGACCTGGGCCTCCATGGGACTCTTGTCCCCTCCCTCCCTTTTCCCCCTTCTTTGTTGCTGTTACTATTTTTGTTATTGTCTGTTTTATGTCAAACTTTGTAAACCGCTCCAAGCCCTCGGGGAGTGGCGTTATAGAAGTTTGAAGAAATAAATAAATAAAATAAATATTTTGTCCTTTTACCTTTTATTGGACACTATACTTTGTTTCAATGAAAGACTATTATTCAAAGACTGTCTGGTGTGTGTGCGAACTAGGGGGATACTTCTGTCTGAAGTGCAACACCCTTTCCAGAGCAGGAAAAAGAGCAGGGCCCAGGTGAGGGCACTTCCAGACAACACTAAACTGCGAGTTTTAAACAGGGGCAAAAAAAATCAAGACTTCAGAAGAGGTCGACATACAGACCTCTTGGTCCTGGGATTTCGGCCTCTGTTATCCAGACTTGATGCTTTGCTGTGAGATTTAGAAGCTCCCAAGATGGCTGCTGTAGGACTTCCACTAGAAACCTCAGCAGATATGAGGTGCAGATATGCTGATATGCAGAGGTCTGAATATCTAAATCATTGCAAAAGTTCCATTCTTTGTCTTGGGCAGAGAAATTGTGCCCTTCATACATTTCATGAACTTTGTGGCACATCAAGTTTTTGCCTTCTACTCAACTGTCACCTTCTTTTTAGGAACCGACCACTCAGGAACAAACATCTAAAAACCGGGAACAAACCTAGATTAAAAATCCCATGATTTCCAATTGCAGGGACATACAGACATTCGAAGATGCGGATATTCAGCTCAAAACCCCGCTATTCCCACACCTGGAAATCTCGCAATTTTTGCCCTTTGTAGTGATTGCTTCCATGTTTGCAGGGAACAGCGTCTGGCCACCTTCCTGTTTGCTGCATAAGCTCCTGAGATAAAGGTAATGTCTGTACAGGCCCTGAGATGGCCCTGGAGAAGCCAAAGGGTGCATCTACACTGCAGAATTAATGCAGTGTGACGCCACTTTAACTCAATGGTATGGAATCATGGAGCTGTAATTTTACAATGTTTTTAGCCTTCTCTTCCAAAGAGTGATTGTGCTTCACCAACCTAGGATTCTATAGCATTGAGCCATTGAACTTAAAGTGGTGTCCAACTACATTAATTCTACAGTGTGGATGCACTCATAGTTGCCTTATCCCCAAATGTAGCGAGGAACTGAAATGTAAAAGGCTGCTCCAGGTTGCAATGTGCCAACCTACAAGAGAGAGAGAAAGAGAATCACACAAAAACACAGTTTCCATTCTGTAGCAGAATTTTCATTAGTTCTGAAAAGCTCTGGCAGTCCATACATTCACCTGGGTGCACAAATTGTACAGAGGGTGAGGGTTAAAATTAGCTTTGTTTAGCATTTTGTATGAAAAACACTTTCCTTCCTTGTAAACCTCCTTGGGAGAAGACGGGGTGGAGATAAACTCAAGCCTTAAACATGTTGGCAGTAATGAAACCTTCCTTTAAATACACCGAAGTTTCAAATCATCTTGCAATCCTGGAGGACTTTACACCTGTGCTGGGTATTTCTTTTTAAATTAGCTTCTCATCGACTCTTACTATTAAACAAGCACCAAGCAGCTATCGCTCTCCAACTGTGATTAGCATTAAACCCTTCAAAATCCAGCCTAGCCCAGACACCATTTCTGCCATTGTACTCAATTTGATTAATTCCTCCTGGTTTAAAACTAAAACTAATGAAGCATGCAGCATGTCAGAGGAATCTGAATAAATCAAGCAATGCATGCATCGAAAGAATGGCACTTTGTAGGTGTTTTAAAAGAGATTAAAAAACTGCAACAGATTTAAATCATTGAATTTGTACTTTCGTTTTCACGCCAAAATTGCAGGTTGCTTTATTGATTGAACACATATTACTCTCCTTTGCAAAATGCTAGCAGACTGGAATAATAGTATTAGAGAGATAAAGCAAGAGATGACACAAGCCTCCCATATCACCTACTCATTATGGCAGTGGTCTACTGACATACTTCCACTCATGATGGCAGTAGACTGCTAACATACATCTACTATGTTAGAGCAATGGAGAAAGAGGTGAATCGAGAGGCTTCTATCATATAGATTCCACATAGCATAAAGGAGGGAAAGTTCTATGTTGATCTAAAGACACTGTTCAACTATATATTCTAACATACTCTACCATTGTCTACACCAGTGTTTTTCAATCTTTTTTGAACCACAGCACATTTTTTACATTTACAAAATCCTGGGGCACACCACCAACCAAAATGACACAAAATGACACTCTAACACAGTAATACATATAGTTAATATGTTTTTAAATGGGCCTGTTTCAATGAACACAACATAGATATCCTGGCAGGAATGGCAGAAAGACACAAACTTCCCACACAGAACTCCCGTAAGCAAGAGAAAATACTATAAGAGTTTGGTGGGCATTGAACAAGGCTGGGAAGAAGGGAGCCTGAGTGGAGAAGAAAAAGTGTTCGGCAGGAGCAGGAAGAAAGGGTATTGGAGGTTCCAATTTCCCATGGCACACCTGATGATCGCAAAGTAAACAGAGCAAGGGTTGCGTTAAACACTAAAGTATTACACAAGCAAGGCAATATTCCATAGAAATATATATATATATATATATATATATATATATATATATATATATATTGCACAGAACTAGAGTATCATAGGAGAGATTAAACACATACTATACCCATTGCTGGATACAGAAAAGCACACAACATAGTACACAAAAGGTGCAATGTTCCAATAGTGGATACTTTGGATTAAATCTCATTTTCCGTGAAGTATGCATAAGTGTCCAAATAAGTTCCAAAATAATGTCTCTAGTCCGTGAGATAGGCATGTAATCCCAAACCAAGGTAAGGACCAAAAGGAGACTGGTGTATACTCCGAAATGAGAAGATTAGGACGAGGCCAACGGGATAGCGATGCCAAAGATGTTCGGGCCGCTTATCCAACGTTTCGCTCCCAGGCGGAGCTTTATCAAGGCCTCCATGGTGATACCGTCATCCTTATCAGAATCGGGATACACAGGAGCCTAACCTCGCTACAGCTAGCAAGGTGACCACCTGTTGATCGCTCATGGCACACTGGTTGGGAAACACTGGTCTACACTGACTAGCGTTACTAAGTATTGCAGCTCAACAGGCTTTAGAGGACTATATGAGAACTTTCACCTTTCTCAATTCTAATATCAATTGGGAGGGCTGTAAATCGTTGCCCATGTCGACCACCAAATGTGAGAATCTTCACCTGCGCAATTACTATGGCATGAAATTTGGGGAGCTTCTGGGTGTCCGTGTGGCTTGAGTGAGACTTTATTATTCTAATTCCTCCACTGCATTCAACCTCCCTTGAATTACCGGTGCCACCACAGACATCATGTGTCAGAACTCAAGCATTCTGTAGCATTCTCAAGGGCATAAATGGATATTATGAAAATTAATGTATTACCCAGAAGTTCAATTCCTAATTTTGAGTCATCTAAAAATAATTCTAACTCATGTGTTACTCATATTACTAATTTTTACGCTCATATGTCTCACTCTCCCTGGCTTAAGACAACTGGGGGCACTTCCAGACAGGCAAGAAATGCATGCCAAAATGGGTTTTCAAAACCTGCTTTGGTGTGCATTTCTGTCCCCACATCCCTCAAAAAACCTGGGCTTTTTCATGATAGGGGGTCTAGATGTCATCCTGGTAACTACCGGATTGGCATCCAGGTTCCCCGAAAACCCCAAAACACAAACACACACACACACACACACACACACACACATACACACATATATATATATATATATATATATATATATATATATATATATGCTAGGAGGATTAAAGAACCACCTTAATGGTGGCTCAGGCGGAAGTGGGTGTCATCCTGCACCTTTGGGCTCCAGAAGCCCAAAAAGTGTGAGATGTCTCTAGGGACTCACTCCTAGGTAGTCCCGGCTGGTTCTGTAACTACTCGGAGGTGTGCCCCCACAGGCCCAATACCCCATTAGACCCGGGCCTTTCAGGAAGGGCTGGATCTTAAGGGATAGCTAACTAATTTATGTCAAACCAGGGAAACCAGGGAGCCCCTGATTTGACCAGTGTCGTTTGGACACCTCCAGTGCACTGGATCAGGTCTCAGTTTAAAGCCTGTCTGGACGGATCCTGGGCTGAGTTTAATAAGGACCTAATCAGACAGGGGAATTCAGCATCTTAAGATGCTTTCACCTCACCTAGAGGACAGAACCCCATGCTGGGCTCAGTTACACAATGTCATATGAGTTCTGGTAGAGGCCCCACCCTCAACTGGGTGAAAGTGTCACCAGAGGCTTCACCCAACACGGGAGGCTCCAATGGAGCTAGCATGGTTGTGCAGGCTCCAATGGAGCTAGCATGGGGGCTCACCAAGAGAGCAACACTTTCCCTATGTGATGGGGAAAGCGTCGCAGAGAGGAAGCTGCGCACAGAATGGCAGATTTGCCCTGCCGCTCCCTCTTTCCTCCTGGCTGCCAGGCTAAGCGGAATGCTTCTCCTGGCCTTTATAATGAGGCTGTTGATCTTTTTCTCTATGAACCTGGCTAACTGTCCTACCATGAGAACTGTGGTTTCATTAATCCATGTACAACAAAGTATGTCCTTGACATTTTCGTAGACCTTGACAAGTCTATGGTATTCTTCAGACTGGAGTGTACCCTTTCAATAGAGTACACTACCTGTATTATCTGCAGTTCTATATATCCAAACAATATTCATAAATATATCTCCATATATTCATGGCCATACTGTAACCATATTTTATCTTAATTTCCCTAATGACCTTGCAAAAACATGGTTTTATAAAAGTACATAACATTACCAGGTGCATTTGTACCAAATATGAATAAACACTGCATTCAATGAAACAGGGATAAATTTCAACAGGTTGTGATCCACATATTTTGACTATCATATCAAAACTTTAAAATGTCACCCAAAAAGGAGAGGAACATAGCGCAGTAGGATTCTGAGCCATGGTTTGAGGGTTCTACATTTCCCTTCTGTAGAACCCTAAGACTCCAATTTGGACGAACCGATCAAATGTTTTGCCGCAAAAGACAACCCCCAAATGCTTTTTGTGACAGTTTCAGGTATTTCTAATCCTGAACCTTTCTTTATAAAGTTTATAGTAGCAAGCAGACTGAGCCCACCACACCACTACCACCACTAACACTATTTTGTCTCTCTTCTTTTAAAAAAAATATTGTTATAATTGCAAAATGGTGGTTAAAAAAAACAAAACAAATAGCACGCTAGATAGGGCTCAAAGGCACAATTATGGAGGCTGTGCAGAAGACAGATTGCGGGACCACAGATTGCCAAAGAAGAGTTGTGGCACTAATGCAGATACTGAACTCTATAAAACCAGTCTGTTTCTATTCCTTACATTAATACAATTATGGCAAGACAGCAGAGTGGTGTGATAATTCTTAAAAACAGTGCTTGCAAAGGTGCTGTAGGGTCAAACCAGAGCTCAGTAATGCTACCTTTTAAGACTATAATTCTCAGAAGCAGCAAGGCGAATGGCTCCACAAATTACACATTACATGGCAGATCTGTCAATTGTATCTTGATACTGAAATGTTGCAGACTTTTTTCTTTCCTTTTTTTCCCAAAGAAAAGAGAAAAGAACTCTTCACTCTGGCCCACTCTCACAAATAAAAATTCACCACCCAAAATGTTTTCTCATACTACTATCTTATTGATTTCTATACATTTTGAAAAATGGAAATCTCCATAACCTTTTGGGGAAAACCAGGAACCTCTACAAGCTTTTGGAAGTGTGATCCTTTCAGAGATTAATTGGCATTCACACTATTTGGAATAAACATAGCCTTTTGAAAAGGCATGACCTTGTTAGAGATCGTAAGTCTTCCTGAGGAGAATTAAAAACTCACTTGAGTCAATCTTCTCCTTAGTGGTAAATATCCACTAGTATTCATGCAAGGCAATTAGGTTTCTCAGCTGTTGAAAATACAATGAGCACAAATCACATGTATCTAATGACTCAGATTTGCCTAGATATCTCTTTGAACTGTTAGGAATAAAGATATTCCAATGCACAAAAAAGAGCAGAGTATTAGAAGTGTTTGTTTCAGTTGCCCAAAAACATCTACTCTCCCTTATAACATCTTGGTTTGAATAATGCACTCAAGAGACCAAAAATAAAGTAGTCTTCATTAAAATACTCACAAACTTCATGTACTCAGGATACAGGTAGTTTGCATATCAATCCAGGTACAGATAGGATTTGACAAGAAATTATTTTGGCGGCGGCGACGTCCACCCCCCCCAAACCAAACCTGGAGCAAGCGCGGAGGCAGAGTTTCCAGCATGCGTGGAGGCTCCACACATGCTGGAAACTCCACCTCTGTGCCAGCTGGTAACTCTGCCTCCGCGCCAGCTGGAAACACAGCAGATGCGGAGGTGGAGTTTCCAGCCACCATGGAGGTGGAGTTTCCAGCATGCATGGAGGTAGAGGCTCCACGCATGCTGGAAATTCCGCCTCCACGCCAGCTGGTAACTCCGCCTCCATGCCTGCTGGAATCATAGCAGACGTGAATGCGGAGTTTCCAGCCGCCGTGGAGGTGGAGTTTCCAGCATGCATGGAGGTGGAGGCTCCACGCAAGCTGGAAATTTTGCCTCCGCGCCAGCTGGTAACTCTGCCTCCATGCCTACTGGAATCATAGCAGACGCGAAGGCGGAGTTTCCAGCATGCATGGCTGTGGAGGCTCCACGCATGCTGGAAATTCTGCCTCCACGCCGGCTGGTAACTGTACCTCCGTGCCTGCTGGAAATACAGCAGACGCAGAGGCGGAGTTTCCAGTTGGCACGGAGGCGGAGTTTCCAACCGGCGGCGGTGCACCCCTGCGGATCTGGCACTCTCAGCGGGCACCTACTCCGCCGAGTGCATCAATCCACCCCTGCATCTTTAAGAGAAAGGGAAAATAGGGATAATTATACTGCTAGGTGGGACTGGACGTTGCTTCAAGAGTACTGTATAGTGCAATGTAAAATAGACCTAGAAATGTAAATATTAAGAAGAAGAGAGCTCGGGTTATGGTATTCATTTCTGTATGTTTATAGTATATTTTTTGATTATAGGATCGGGATGGAAAGGTCGGGAAATCCAAATCGTGAAAATCAAATACTACTGTAACCCAAATTGCCTAACTGCCAGTATGGCAAAACCATGTTACCTCTCCAAAAATTTATTTTCTGGTGCACCACTGTTTTGGTTTTTTTTTCCTTTTCTATCCACAGTAGGTGAATACCTTTTTGCTATCTTGCGCTTTTCTTGACTTTTTATCTTCATCATACTTTTACTATATGTTACTTTTAAATTGTGAAAATTTAATAAAGACCTATTTTACACACACAAAAAATCCACCCCTGCATCTTACTTATAATCAACAGTCCAAAGTCTAAAGCATCTCTCCAGTCTGAGAGTCTGATAGAGTCTATGTAGTCTGAGAGTCTAATGGAATCTTGTAAGCATTCTGTTTCTACTGACTTCTAAACTGGAGTCAGACATCTTAATAGTCCCAGATCTGATCACATGGTCCCACAACATAGAGTTAAGGAAAACTACAAATCAATACACACATATACAATACAGTAAGCAATCTGAATCATATACATAACAAATGACTAGTGGAGGCTTGAAGAAGGTTGCTGTTTCCAACAATACATTCATCTTGAGGTAAAAAAAATGGCCTGCTAGGAAAAAGTTAAGATCTTTTCTTCCAGAACCATGTTGTTTTAATATTTGTGCACTCAGATAAATAAACATGCACATATTTAATCAAACAGAATAAGATGCATCAACAAACTCAGATATCCTGTGTAATATGTAGTTTGGCATTTAAGGTCCTCTTGAAATGAATCTTTTAAAAGTTGCAACTATGACTCATTGATTCTCCCTTTTTAATCTCTCAGAAGTACCATTATTCAGAGCATGATCCCTCCTTGAAGGAAACCAGTAAAGCCTTTGCAAGTGCTCAGATTGAATTATACATATTCCTCTAAAACCGCTCAAACTGCTTTGTAAAACACACATTCACCTGAATTTATCAGTACATGGTGATCACGGTCATATGAAGATGTAATTGTATAACAAGCCTTTGATCTTGGTATGAAATTAAAATGATGTATAGCAAAACTCCACTAATGCAGTTTAAGTTGCCATATAAGCTGCTTCTTTTTCCCCCTTTTTATATTACAAATGCTAAACTTTTCTACTCTCACAGAGTAAGATGGCCATTCTGTCTTGACTGATATACAGAAAATACAATGAGCACAAATCACATGTATCTGATGACTCAATAGAGAAAATGTTGACTGTAAAAAAGCAAAATGTAACAAGCTGGTTTAAATTTGGTATATTATTTAAGGCAAAGACAGGAATAAGGCAGCCTTCCAGATATTTTTGGACTGTAAATCCTAGCATTCTTTACTGGTGGTTATCTTGATCTATGACCAAGGTGCATATCTACACTGTTGTATTAATGCAGTTTGACATCACTTTAACTGCAATTGGTCAATGTTATGGAATACTCAGATTTGCTGAGGCACCAACACTATTAAGAATAGCAGGGGGCAACACCGTGGTAAATACAAGAAGGCAATTCAGGTGTATGAATAATACAATAATCAATTAGTATCAAAAGTAATATTGTATTCGCAAGTACACAATAGGAATAATTCACACTCCACAATGGGAACAAAATAGTGTGATCTCTGAAGTACAGTGCGATAGCATAATAGCAAACTACATCACTGTGAGAACTAACAATCAGGTTAGGTACAGTTTGGCAAAGCACAAGGTTAGGTACACATGCGCCTTGCATATATGGGCACTTCTGAGCTGTCTCCGTGAACTATTCCTTTCTTCCGCTAGACACGGACTTCATTCCTGGCTCCCTACATTGTTCAAGCGCCTATAAAGGTATTTACATTGTATACTTGTACAATAGCGACCCAGGAGCCGTGAAGGTACTATTATCTTCTCAGCCACAGATTTCTGTATTGGATTATTGTGATATACAAACTGCATGTGCTTTGCCAAACTGTACCTAACCTGATTGTTAGTTCTCACAGTTATGTACTTTGCTATTATGCTATCGCACTGTACTTAAGACATTGCACTATTTTGTTCCCATTGTGGAGTGTGAATTATTCCTATTGTGTACTTGCGAATACAATATTATTTTTGATACTACTTGATTATTGTATTATTCATACACCTGAATTGCCTTCTTGCACCAACACTATTGACAGAGAAGGCTAAAGACTTTGCAAAACTACAACTTCCATGATTCCATAGTATTGAGCTAAAGCAATTAAAGTACCATCCAACTGCATTACTTCTATAGTGTAGAATTGCACTCGTAATTCATTTTTTACTGCTAAAGTTAAGATGTCTGGTCACTGAATAGAAGATTGCTTAGGTTGGATCTATGCTGCCCTATATCCCAGGATCTGATCCCAGATTATCTGCTTATTTTAGAGTATCTGGCAGTGTAGACTCATATAATTCAGTTGAAAGAAGATAATCTGGAATCAAATCCTGGGATATATGGCAGTGTAGATCCAGCAGTAGGTTCAGCACCTTTTATTTGACAGAATAAAACTGAGAAATGAATATGTTTTACATTTTTAAATATCTCTGCCTGCAAATATCTGTCTGACCAAATACATACTGCCATGAAAAGTATGCCCTTTTCTTAATGTGAATTTGCATATATTAATCTGAATAGGCAATCATGCGTGCCAGCATTGATATAAACATGGTAATTCTCAGTGCTGTACATTTATAAGTTTCTAAGACATCCCTTGCCTCTGTTTCCCTAATGTGAACATTTCTTCCATTTTTTTTCTGATGCTGTGGGCATTCTGAGCTGACTCAATAAGATTGTATGTTTCACTTAAAACTAAATCACTTTAGCTCTTTATATTTAGGATGCTATTTAGGTTTCGCGGGGCAAAATTAAAGTCAAGACAACATTGATAGTTTAACGCTTACTTTAGCATGGACTCAGGAATGGATTGCAATACAAGCATTATTTATTTATTTATTTATTTATTCGGTTTCTATGCCGCCACTCCCGGTGGGCTCGGGGCGGCTCACAGCACCAGAACAAGATAAAAACAACAATACATGATAAAACAGGGGTGACATAACATTAAAGTGGCATTAAAATATCAATGTACAACACTTAAAACGACAAAGTCAGAACCCAGAAATTAGAAAGTTTCAGGAGCTTTATAATGTTCCATAAGCTTTGTAGTGACCAATTTTTTACACATCATAACAATTTAAGTACTCCTTAATCAATTATAACAGTGGTTCACAACCTGCGGTCTGTGGGCCACCAGTGGTCTGCAAGAATGAAAATATGGTCTGCGGCCTCACTATTACTACACTGTTGCCTCAAAACCACAATTGCCTCAGAACCACTGATCTCGCAAAACCATCTTATAGTCAGGGGCGGTCTAAGGTAATTTTAAATGGTAAGCAAACATTGTTTCCCCCCCCCCCCCAAAAAAAACATTATTTTGGCAGACACACACACACCCGCATGCCCAGAAGCTCCTGTGCGCAGGCGCAGAAGCCTCTAAACACAGCACTCCCTATTCGGCATGCCCCCCCTCCGCGCATGCCCTGAAGCTCCTGTGCGCAGGCGCAGAAGCCTGTAAACACAGCACTTCCTATTCGGCGCACAGGGAGGTTTGCTACAGCGTGGCATCGGAGCGCACAAGGCCCAAAAGAGGAACATCGCCCGGACGCTGTCTGGCGGGCGGGGGAATGCGCCCTTTACCCAGATGGCGCCCCACGCAGCGGCGTCCTTTGCCTACCGGTAGGACCGTCCCTGCTTATAGTGCCAGATCAACGGGGATGACAGGAGGGGAGAGGCTGACTACCGACAAAAGATTACTACTACCACATCAGCTCTAGATTATTAAATATGGTTTTCTGTGGGTGAGCAGGTGGTGACTACTGGGTGGCATATGTTCTGTATCAGAAACTAGAGCAGATGTGGTCTATCCAATGCAATTTTCTGAATCAGCACCCCAAATAAGCAAACAAAATCTAAAGTTGACCAAAAAAATGATTTGTAACCCTTTTGGTACTAATGTTGGAGAGTGGTCCTTGGTCAAAGTGGTCCTTGGTCAAAGTGGACCCTGGTCAAAAAAAGTTGGGAACCACTGCCTTACACTAACCTGTTTCCAGCACTATAATCCAAACATATCTGTTGAGCTATAGCTAATAATGTAACTTGCATGTATAGCATGGTTTATGGATGGCTATATCACTAACAGGGTATCAGTCTGAATTTTAAAGGAGCTAGCCAAGGTCCTGAAACTGTTTGAAGGGTCCCTGGTCAAAAAACAGTTGGAAACCACTGAATTATAAGAACTAGTAAGGACCTTGAAAGGTATCTGGTGCAATTCATTCTCTATAGAGAAAACTCAGGCCAACAACAGTAGTTTCAATCACTGAACATATATTTTTTACTTCATCTTCAACCATGGTCAAAGAAGAGAGAATCGGATAGTCAGAAATCAGCGGACCAAAGGTTGATAAGCACTAACCTAGAAAATATTCTCAGTAGATAGTATCCATTCTCTGCCCAAGATCTCCACCAAGGAACACCCTGTCCTTAAGCTTAGTCCCACTGCTGGATTGTCCAAATAGGGGGAATCCCATGTAGTCTAATCCACAGGAAAGGAATTGACCCCATTGCATTGTGAGTCATTTAAGGAGTTAAACAACACACATGCATTGACCTTAAAAGACAAAATTAACTTTGATTCAATGACTTCAGCTTTTGGGAAGAAATTGTCTGAATTCAGGAGGTTTGACCCAATGTTGCTGCCACAGGACATGAAACACAGCAATGTCATTTAAGACAAAGCACCCTTCAGATCCAAAATAGGCAGAGCAAACAGCTCCTACCTAGGGAGCAATCGCTTCAGGCCAGTTAGAAACGTTTGTATAACGAAATGATACAGCACTCCTTTGGGATGGCAAATACAATTTTCAAAGGAAAAAAGCATACCGTTTTATCGCCAAGAAGCTCGACAGCAGTGAGCACTAACATCCTGCCAAGGATTCGTTTTCTTTTAAGCCACGCCAGTGCATGGGCCAGGGAAGCCTATAAACAACACTGTGCTCTGACAATTTGAGGTTAGGGAATAAATTTTCAAGAATCAACAATCCAACGCTAACAAGGCAAAAAGGAGAGCAGGGGCTGATTAGTCCTTCTTCAGTTATAATACCAATGCATTGTCAAGTGTGGCTCTACATATACAGTGAGAGACTGCACTCTTTTCAAAACCAACAAAAGAAAGCCCTGGGATTATACTGTGAAGCTCAAAGATTTTTCTTTCACTTGCCTCGCCAAAAAGTCTGGATTGGAAAGAAACAGTTTTGAAGAAGAGAATGCAAAGAGAAAGAAAAAGTGTGTGAGAGAGAGCATTAGTAAGGAAACAGCTCAGGACAACATTCAAAAGGCTGGAATCTAGACTTTATTGTGGAATCATTTTGGAAGAAAATCCTAGGAAGTTATCCAATGCCAAATCAGATCAATTAATACAGTATTATATACAACTACTAGCTGACCCGGCCACACGTTGCTGTGGGATGTTTGTAACTTGGGGACTGTGTGTATAGTTATGTATATGTGTATGCGTGTATTTGTGTATATTTATGTATATGTGTGTATTTATGTATATGTGTTTGTATCCTTCCTTCTTCCTTCCTTTCTTCTCCCTTCCTTCCTTCCATCCATTCTTCCTTCTATCCTTCCCTTCCTTTCTTCCTTCCTTCCTTCCTTCCTTCCTTCCTTCCTTCTATCCTTTCCTTCCTTTCCCCTCCCCTCCTTCCTGCTATCTGTAGCACAGCAGTTCTCGTTTGTGCCTGGGGACCAGGGAACAGCACCGGGGGTTCCATTAGCATTAGGGCCTGCACCAGCAGAGATAGATTCTGAAGAGGATTTGGAAGGGTTGCCTGAAGGAGCGTTTCCCATCACTGGGCCCCTCTCTCCCACTGAAAGCTTGGCTTGGGATGAAAGTTGGCTTGACCCCTATGCAGACATAGATGAAAGCCAGGTGCAAACTGAAAGCAGTGATAGTGGACGTAATGAGCATCCGGGGGAGAGGGTCACAGGAGCTTCTAAGTGAAAACATGGAAGAAAGCGGCTGGGAAGATTCTAGGGAGGAGAGCTCTCATGGAGATAGGGACCCAGCTGCTGAGAGACAAGGCCGAACCTTTGATAGGAGAAGTAGCATTGAGTCCAGGAGAAGGGGATGGCACCGCAGCCTAGACAGGCCGAGGTCCGTCAGCAAAGATTGGAGACAAGGCCTAGAGCGTCGGGGACCTCGGCCGAAAGATTAAGTATAGCATCCGTGGGAACCAATCCCCAGTGCTTCGCCACGTCTCTTCTGAGCAGACGTGTAGCGAAGTGGGTCTACGGAGCTAAGTTGGCTAGTGGCCACCAAGTCTTGCCTTGTATTTACCTTGCCTTGTTTCTGAATCCGCATTGCTGCGCGGAGCCCTGCTTAAAGCCTTTGGATTGCCTTGCCAAGCTGTTTTGGACATTGATTGCTTCAAGCCTTTTGGATTACTGCTATTCTTATGGACAGTATACCTTTTGAACTGTTTTATATGCAATAAAGTAGTTAGCCTTCAGTCCGTCTCTGTGTGTGTGATTAAGGGGCCGGTCAAGTCCGTGCATCGTGACACTATCCTTCCTTTTTCCTTCCTTTCTTCTCCCCTCCTTCCTTCCATCCATTCATGTGTGTGTGCATGTCTTTATGTATGTGTGTGTATGTCTGTGATTATGTTTGTGTGTCTATGTGTATATGTATATTGTGTAGTGTCTCCTTCCTGCCTTCTTTACCTCTTTCCAGTCTTTCCTTTCTTTCTTTCTTTCCTTCCTTCCTTCCTTCCCTCCCTCCTTCTCTGTCTCTCCTTTCTCCCCATTTCCCATCGTTCCTGTGTGTGCACATGCACCTCGTGTCCCCCCCCCCCGCCCTCATACGCATGTTTTCTTTTTTTCCCTTCCTTTCTCCTCCCCTCCTCCCTTCTTTCCATCCATCCTACCTATCTTTGCTTCCTTCCTTTTTCCTTCCTTTTTCCTTCCTTTCTCCTCCATTAGGGAAGGAAGGAAGCTCCCTTTCAGCTCCAAGGAGAGAGAGAGGGAGGGAGGGAGGGAGGGAGCTTCCTTCCTTCGTTCCCAAACAGTCCGTGGAGTCATCTCGGCTGTCCCTCCGCAATTGCCAAGCGCCGTGGGCCGGGCTGTCCCATGGCGCTTGGCAATGGCGAATGGAGCGAGGAGGGGACTCCACGGACTGTTTGGGAACAAAGGAAGGAAGCTCCCTCCCTCTCTCTGTCTCTCTCTCTGTCTCTCTTTCTTCTTGGAGCTGAAAGGGAGATTCCTTCCTTCCGTAACAGTGCGTGGAGGCCACTCCTCCCTCCCTCCTCCTCGGGCCCTCCTCCTCCTACTAAGGGAGGAAGGAAAGGACAGCGGTCCGCCACAGGAGACAGGGAGGCCAGGCCGAGGCAGCAGTCGAGCTGCTGGCCTTTGGTGAAATGGTGGGCCCTCTTCTTAGTTTCTCAGTGGTGGCGAGGGGGGGGGGAAATTGTTGTTTTTTTTTAATTTTTTGGGTGGCATGCATACCTTGTTGGGTTTTCTGGGTATGTGGGCTGTTTTTGTGTGTCTGCCTTGTGTGGTTTCTTTGTCTATAAGCCTGTCAGGACCTCATGGAGGATTTTATAGAGAGAGAGAGAGATGATTTGTAATTGTTGTCCAGGGTTTCAGGCCAGATTTTTTGTGAGCTCTGTCCATAGAACTCTTATAGTCTGCCATCTGACTAGTAACCAGGGACAATTCTATTTAGTTTCTGAAGTTGAGATTAGATGTGCTGTGTGATGTAAAAGGCATTCAACCACTCAATTGCACTACAAGATGGGCCATATACAGTTATGATATTCTTAAGCATGTTTCCAGGAATAATTTATTTTGAATGGGTTTTATTCTTGTTGCATTTGCAGTGGGTCATTTGGCATCCACTGGCGTTTGGTTCCAGGACCCTCCTCCACCACAAATACCAAAATCCATGGATGATCAAGTCCCATTATATCAATGGAGTAGTAAAATGGTGTCCCTTATATAAAATGCCAAAAAATCAAAATCTGTTTTCTGCAATTTCTTTTTCTTTCTTTCTTTAATATTTTCAAGTCATGGGTAGTTGAATCCTGGATGAAGAATGTGATACAGAGGACCAACAGTATCTATTTTATTTACGAAATATTTATTTGCTTTCATTTACATATTTAACTCATGCATATATATGGATTCTGAAACAGTTCCAAGATTCTGGCCATCCACTATTCTCAATTTTCGGTTAGAGCAATTATATGGGGCCGGTTACAGCAAAACGATTATCCTTTCGCAGCACCCCTAATCAAGGAAATTACTAAAGACAATAGGCATAAGAATAAAGAAGAAGACAGAGAGCCCTTCTACACAGGCCTTAAAATCCAAGAGAAACCGGGATAAAAGGAGGGGTGGCTAGATGATGCGTGTCAAAAGTGCACTAATGGGCAGATATCATCTTCTTCGTTCAGGTATTGCTATGAAACTAGAGGGAGGGGGGCAAGGGGATGGGATCTGCCAAATTTGTCCATGTTGAATCGCTTCAGTGATGTGAAGTAAGGGCGGACCCCTATCAAGTATTGCAATTTCTCTCCCAATAATTTTGCTTCATGAACCTGGCATGGATAAAAAGATGCATTAATTACATCATTAGAAATACCAACATTTTAAAATATTTTTGTTTTTCTTGTCATTTTTTCTTCATAGTACTCCCGAGTTTTGAAGTTGTGGATTTCTGAAATCAAGAGTACTGAGATTGGGAGGAAAGCCCAATATCCCCAAAGTGGTGTCTAGATAACATCAATGCCTCAAGTCTTCTCCAAAGTAGCAGAATTGGAGGGGAAATCACAATAACCCCAAAGTGGTGTCCTGCTAAGATCAGGTCTACTCCAGAGTTGTGGGATTGGAAGGGAAAGCCCAGTATCCTCAAAGTGTTTTTCCCCCAATGTTTTGGGAGGGTTTTTATGGAATGGGCGGAAACTGCGCTCTTATGTGATAAATCTGAAATGGATGATTTCAAGAGAAAAATCAAGAAAGAATGTGTGATGGGATCTGAGAAAGAATGTGATTTGCTTTCTAATGCAAAAACACAAAAACCATGGATTTATGACACTTCCACCTCCCCATGTGGGATAACATCCACAGAGGACCAGTCATGGGGGAAGCTCCGCTTGTTTCCTTTCAATGCCAGAATTTTTACAGAGCCTTGAATAGGAAACATTTCTAACAAGGATTCATCCTTCCCCAGAACTGGACTTATTTTTGTGTTGTTAGCAACACCTGGTGGAAAAAATGGGAAAATATCAGAAGCAGAGGTTTAACTGCATTGTATGAGTCTAACCATATAATGCAGCTTCAAACTGCATTGTATGGCAGTGTAGATAGAACCTCGGTGTTTACAAATGGGTTCAATGGCATTTACTTCTCCCATGAAGAGGCAGTGGGGTTTGGTCAATGACTCTTTGAGCTTTAAATAAATTGCTCTAACCAAACTGCATTTAAGCATATGATATTTCAAGCCTTTGAAGCAGAGAATGAGTAAGAGTGAGGTTAGAAATAAACAAGTTACCATTTATTGCCATATATAACCTTTTTTTCTTCTTTTTTTTCTTGCTTTCACTTCTTACAGGTGCTTCTCCATTCTCATACTTAGGCCCCTTCTACACTGCCATATAATCAAGATTATCAAAGCAGATAATCCAGATTTTTGCTTTGAACTGGATCATATGAATAATGCAGTTCAAAGCAGCTAATCTGGATTGTATAGAAGGGGCCCCAGTCTCTAAACCCACGTACACTTCCATATAAAACTCACATTATTTGCTTTGAACTGAATTATATAGCAGTGTTGATATAATCCAGTTTAAAGCAGATAATGTGGATTATCTGCTTTGATAATTTGGATTATATGGCGGACCTGGCCACACAGCTCACTGTGGAGAGCCAGCAGGTCCAGGGCGCGTCAGGGAGGCAGAGGGGAGGACGCAAGGACGCAAATGGTCCCACTGCCAGGACGTCGATAAGTCCTGGGACAATGCGGTTCAGGACAAGGACCTTTTGGGGAGCGGGTTTTAGCAACGGAACCGGGAGAAATCTCCGGCCCCGCGCCCTCACCCCCCCAACCTAGGCAGACTGGAGGACCTAGCGGACCACTGGACACAGAGCAAGACCTAGCCATATGGCCACGGACATTACAAGACTCTGCTGAGGAAAAGATATCTCAGCCTCCACCCGCGACCTGCCCTACGGGGAAGGAAGGTCACCACCGGCACACCCCCCCTTTTCAGAGGGAGGGCAGAGGGCCGGACACCTAAGGGTCTCGGGGGAGGACGCAGTGCGGGGCGGGCACAGTGATCTCGGGTAGGGGCAATTGGGACGGTAGACGTAGGCCTAATGAGAGAAGGCGGAGGAGACACAATGAGGCTCGTCCGCCTTCTGGCCTACGAGCTATCCCTAGGCACGCAGATGTGAAGTTCCCTGCTACCTCTCCTCCGACTCTGATTCTGGCCAACGCCAGGTCTGTGCGCAATAAGACCGGGACCATCCGGGACCTCCTCCTGGAGAGAGAGATCGATCTAGCCTGTTTGACAGAAACATGGCTCCAGGAGGGGGATGAGGTCATTGTGCATGAGGTGGCGTCTCCTGGGTATGTGGCCAGTTATCAGATGAGGACAGAGAGGCGGGGGGAGGGGCTGCTATCCTCAGCCGAGACACTTTTAATTCCAGGACGATTCCGACGGCGAACATTCCGGGGATGGAGTGCGCGGGCCTGGTGTGGGACCTTAGTGAGAGCGTAGCCTTCCTGCTGGTGTACCGTGCACCCAACGCACCGGCGGGGAGTCTGCCTAAGCTGCTGGAGGTGGTCGCGGAGTGGGCATTGAGGTTCCCTAAGCTTATTGTCTTGGGGGACTTCAATGTCCACGCCGATACCTCCTCAACAGCAGCCATGGACCTGGTGTCTACCATGGAGACACTAGGACTCTCACTTTGTAAGACCGGTCCCACGCATCAGGCCGGGCACACCCTGGATTTGATCTTCGCCGCCGGAATTAACGTGACCCTAGCCTCCATCATGGAGGTTCCATGGTCGGATCACAGGGTCCTGGAAGTCCGGCTGGGGTGGTTCCCCTCCCGGTAAGGGTGCCGAGCCCATTTTGGTTCGCCCGAAGAGACTTATGGAACCCACTAGGTTCCTGAATGCTCTAAGGGAATGGGAACTTCCCAGCGACTCAGTCGATGGGCAGGTGGACTACTGGAACGCCAGTCTTTCCGCGGCTCTAGACGAGGTCGCCCCAGGCGCCTCTCCTCCCCCGTAGGAATCGCTCGCCTTGGTTTACCGAGGAGTTGCGGGCGATGAAGCGGAGGAGGAGACAGCTAGAGGACGCGTGGCGGAGTCTCCGTGACGGCCGTCGAAATCGGCTTATAAACAGTTCAAAGAGGTTTATGAGCATGCTATCAAGGAAGCCAAAAAAGGGTATTACTCTTCCCTGATAGAGTCGGCTAACTCACGCCCAGCGCAATTGTTTAGGATAATTCGGTCACTGACAGCAATCCCAACTGTCCCAAATGATAGGGGTTTGGCACCTTCCGCTGAGGCTTTCCAGAGTTACTTCACCGACAAGATTTCGACCCTCCGCCGGGACATTCCTGCCACAGTTGATACAGTTAGTGAGCTCGAGACCCCGCCGCCACTCGGCGGGTCCACCTTCACCCGTTTCCGACTGCTGGACGCAGCAGCTGTCGACAAGTTACTAGCTGCAGCCAGACCAACTACATGCTCCCTCGACCCGTGCCCCTCCTGGCTTATTAGAGCTTGCCGGGAGGGGTTACGAGGCCCCCTGGGCACGATCATAAATAGCTCCCTTGAGCAAGGAGTCTTCCGGGGGACTAAAAGAGGCAATGGTGAGACCGCTGCTGAAGAAGCCGAATTTAGACTCTTCGGCTCCCTCCAATTACCGGCCAGTTTCCAACTTGCCTTTCCTAGGCAAGGTAATTGAGAGGGCAGCAGCGGATCAGCTGCAGCAGTTCTTGGAAGACACAGCTGGACTTGATCCCTACCAGTCCGGCTTCCGTATTGGGCACGGGACGGAGACCGTGCTTGTCGCCATTACAGACCAACTTCGCCGCCAGCTGGACCAGGGTGGATCGGCACTGCTCGTCTTGTTAGATCTGACGGCAGCTTTCGATACTGTAGATCATGCCTTGTTAACCCACCGTTTAGCCGGCGCCGGGGTTGGGGGGACTGCCCTTAAATGGGTGGCCTCCTTCCTCCGGGGCCGGGGACAACGTGTGGAGGGGGGCGGGGAGGTCTCCGGGAGATCCTCACTTGATTGTGGGGTCCCCCAGGGGGCCATCCTCTCCCCCTTATTATTCAACGTGTACATGCGCCCCCTGGCCCAGCTGGCCCGCGACTTTGGTCTGGAGTGTTATCAGTATGCGGATGACACCCAGCTTCTGCTGAGAATGGACGGCAGGCCGGATACCGTACCCGATTGTTTCCATCGGTGCCTTGAAGCCGTGACTGGTTGGCTGCGAGCCAGCCGGCTGAAGGTGAACCCGTCGAAGACGGAGATCTTGTGGCCTGGTCGGCCTGGGGGTGAGTGCCGGTTGCCTACCCTGGACGGCGAACGGCTTAATCCGTCGCCGGTTGTTAAGAGCCTAGGCGTTCAGTTGGACCCCCCTGCTGACCATGGAGACCCAGGTCTCTGCGGCCAGCAGGGCGTCGTTCTTCCACCTACGACAGGCTAGGCGACTGGCACCCTACCTCTCCAGGGATGACCTGGCCACGGTGATCCAAGCGACGGTCATCTCGAGACTAGACTACTGTAACGCCCTCTACGTTGGCCTTCCCCTGGCGACAATTCGGAAACTCAAGCTAGTGCAGAATGCCGCTGCTCGCTTGCTGACGGGAACGCCAGTAAGGGAGCACATCACGCCCATCCTCCGGCAACTGCACTGGCTGCCTGTCGAGTACCGAATTGCCTTCAAGGTGTTGGTGTTAACCTTTAAGGCCTTACACGGCCTAGGGCCTGCGTACTTGAGGGACCGCCTTGCCCCATATGTACCCGAGATCACTACGTTCAGGGAGTCTAATCTTCTCCAAATTCCATCGGTCCGCACCTGCCATTTGTCCGTGACCAGGCAAAGGGCCTTTTCCGTGGCGGCACCGGCACTCTGGAACTCTCTCCCAGATGACGTCCGGGCCGCCGGGGAGCTCATTCCGTTCCGCAGGGCCTGTAAAACCGCCCTGTTTAGACTGGCCTTCGGTTAGGCGAACAATGCCGAATGTATCCATCTCTTGACTAATTACCCCAACACTGGAATACCATGGCTTGACACAATTGTTAATCTCGGGACCAATGTGTATCTTTTTATGTATTATGCTTTTTATTGTACGGCGACGTGAATGCCACATGTTAGCCGGGTTTTATGTTGTGATCCGCCCCGAGCCTGCTGGGAGGAGCGGAATATAAGAAGGAATAAATAAATAAATAAATAAATAAATAAAATAGGAGGGGCCTTAGTCAACACTGCCATAAAATTAGTCAACACTGAATTTTATTAATATGTTCTTGTGTTTATACAGCTCTCTTTCGACAGGCATTTAACTCTTAGCCATCTCCTTCCGAGTGCTGATAGTATTATTGTTTGAATGTTCTGGTGTTTTATTGTTTTAGTGCTATTTTATTGACTGTTATGCTTATATGTTGTAAGCGTGCAGATCCGAGTAGGTGGCCTTTTACAGGTGATAGATGGTAATTTTGACAGTGCCAATTGTTTTTTTTTGTTTTTTTAAATAATTTTTTATTGGATTTTCAGTGGTACATGACCATATATGAGGCGGGGGGGGGTAGTGAAGATGGATGGGGACGTGAACGGGATGTTTTTGACTTCCCGAGCGTAACACAAGAGCGTACATGTTTCTCAGTGCCAATTGTTTTCAAGTGCTGGCCAAGATATTTAGGCACTGCACCCAGTGTGCCAGTCACCACTGGGACCACCTTGACTGGCTTGTGCCAGAGTCTTTGCAGTTCGATCTTTAAGTCCTCGTATCATGTCGTCTTTATTTGGAACTTCTAGAGTAATTTGATGTGTTCATTTTCTGTAACTTTTTTAGGCTTGTGACCCGCCCAACTCTTTGTCACAGGCAGATGGTATCTGTGGCGCAAGTTCCAGTGGATCATCTGAGCAACGGTATTATGCCTCTGCTTATAGTCCGCCTGCGCAATCTTCGTGCAGCAGCTGAGGATGTGATCCATCATTTTGTCTGCTTCTTTACAGAGTCTACACTTGGGACTTTTCAATTCTGGCTTTGATGGCATTTGTTCTCATTGCTTGTTCTTGGGCTGCAAGAACCGTCATCGTCATCACCATAATAATAATAATAATAATAACTTTATTTCTTGTGAGTCGCCCTCCACCGTTGGTGCTCCGGGCGACTTACATCATTTAAAAAACACAGGTACATCAATTAATAACACAGGTACAGAGAACCATAAAGGGCCCAGCCTCCAGGTTATCTAGTCAATCCCCAAACGCCTGGCAGAAGAGCCAAGTTTTCAAGCCGGACAGGAATCTGGCTGGGGCCGAGGTGGCCCTGAGCACAGGCGGAAGTGTATTCCAGATCACAGGGGCCACCACAGAGAAGGCTCTCCGTCGGGTCTTTGTCAGCCGGGCCTCTCTCACCCCTGGGATAGCTATACGGTCACCATTTATTGCACGCGCTGGTCTTTCACTGCGTTGGTCTGTCAGCCGATCGCCCAGATAGGCTGGTCCGGTTCTTTGCCGTGCTTTGAAGGTTAGCGCCATGAGTTTATAGATCACGCTGAACTCTGTAGGCAGCCAATGAAGAACTTTTAGGATTGGTGAGATATGGTTCCTAGCCGATGCCCCGGAAATGAGTCTGGCCGCTGCATTCTGAACAAGTCTCAGCCTCCGAGTCGTGGACAGTGGTAGACCCGCATACAGGGCATTACAATAGTCGAGTCGAGAGACCACGGTGGCATGTATCACAGTCTTCAACGCCTCTGATGGTAGGTAGGGGGCCAGCCGTCGGGCCCTGCGAAGATGAAAGAAGGCGCCCTTGGCTGCAGCCTGGATCTGGGCTTCCATCGTCAGTCTCTCGTCCAGAATCACTCCCAGGCTCTTCACCGCCGGAACCGAGGACAGGGGCTCGCCTTCAAAGAATGGTAGTGGTGAGTGAGGGTCGGGTCGGCCAGGCCAGAGGATCTCCGTTTTTGCCGGATTGATTTTTAGCCTGTGTGCTCTGAGCCAGCTTGTCACCGCCCTCAGCCCCTGACTAAAGCTTTCAGGCACCGACGACATCCCTGGGTCGAGCTTCAGCAACAGCTGTGTGTCGTCGGCGTATTGGTAGCAGCTGAAACCATGGCTCCTAGCGATACTGGCCAGGGGCTGGACATAGATGTTAAAGAGGGTGGGGGACAAGATGGCACCCTGAGGGACCCCGCACTCCAGCCCGCATTTCCTGGAGACCTGGCCCAGGAAGGGGCCTTGGTAATCCTTACTGGTGTCAGATACCACCTGTACATCATCAACTCAGTGTAAATTTAAAACTCTTTGTCCAGACCCTTTCCCATTGTTCCATTTGCTTTTCTTTACCAAAATGTTGTGCCCACTTAACCATACGTTCTTTCACCTGTTTCTCCTCCATTTCAAATTTTAACAGCAGTTCGTGTGACTTAGCAATGAAGTGGTCATCTCCAGGGTCTTGAACTAATTCAAGTTTATTGATTGCAAAGCCAAATAAATTTTTGTCCATTTTAAATCGTTTTTAAAAAAATGTCTGTAGGCCTTCCGACAGTAACCATTTCCCTGAAATTATACATGGATTTGGAAGTCTTTCTCTGCTCCCCTCTAACAGAAGCAGTGCCTGGCATGGCAAGTTAGGGTACATCTACACCAGGGGTTGAGAAGCTATGGCTCGGGAGCCAGGTGTGGCTCTTTTCATGATTGCATCTGGCTCTCCAGAGCAGCCTGGGCCTCAGTTTCCCAGCATGCAGCTCCCTCTCTCCCCTTCCTTCTCTCCTCCATTCTCCCTCTTCCTTCCTTCCTCTTCGTTCCTTCCTCCCCTTTCACCCTTTCCTTCGCTCCTTCCTTTACCCTTCCTCTCTCCCCTTCCTTCTCTTCCTTCCTCTTCCTTCCTTTCTCCCCTTCACCCTTTCCTTCTCCTTCTCTCCGTCCTTTACCCTTCCTCTCTCCCCTTCCTTCTTTCTTCCATTCGTCCTTTTCCTTCCTTCCTCTTCCTTCCTTTCTCCCCTTCACCATTTCCTTCTCCTTCGCTCCTTCCTTTACGCTTCCTCTCTCCCCTTCCTTCTTTCCTCCATTCTCCCTCTTCCTTCCTTCCTTCTTCCTTTCCTTTCTCCCCTTCATCATTTCCTTCTCCTTCTCTCCTCCCTTTTCCCTTCCTCTCTCCCTTCCTTCTTTCCTCCATTCTCCCTCCCTCCCTCTTCCTTCCTTCCTCTTCTATTATTTTCCCCCGTCTTCCTTTTCTTCTTCCTTTCTTTTCACTTCTCTATCTCCCCCTTTTCTTTTCTTCTTTTCCCTTCATTATTTTACATTTTCCTCACTCCCTTCCCTTTCTTTCCCCCGCCCTTTCCTTTCCTCCCTTCCCATTTCCTTCTTTCTTTTCCCCTCCTTGTCTCTCTCCTGCATTTCTTTTCTTCCTTTTCCATAGTTTGTTCTTCTTTTCTTTCTTCCTCTCCCCCTCCCTCCTTTATTTCCTCTGTCTTTCTTTCTTTCTTTCCCCTTTCCTTCCTTCTTCTCTTCCTTCCCAGAGTCCTGAGCATGCCTTTTGCAGAGCCAGGTCTGAAGTGTCCCGTCATTCTGCTGGGGGATTTTTTTTCCCCCTCATAGTATGTATGTATATACTCACATTTAGTTGAATTCAGTCTTAAAATATATTATATATATTATATGGCTCTCACTGAAATACATTTCCAAATATTTTGGCTGAGTCAAAAAGGCTCCCAACCCCTGATCTACACTGTAGAATGCAGTTTGGTACCACTTTTCTGCCATCGCTCAAAGCTATGGACTCCTGGGAGCTGTAGTGTAGCGAGCCGGAATTACTGGGTTGCTGTACGTTTTTCAGGCTGTATGCTCATGTTCCAGAAGCATTCTCTCCTAACGTTTCACCCACATCTATGGCAGGCATCCTCAGAGGTTGAGGGGACTGCTGGAAACGAGGCAAGTGAGGTTTATACAGGTCCTTCTCAAAAAATTAGCATATAGTGCTAAAGTTCATTATTTTCCATAATGTAATGATGAAAATTAAACTTTCATATATTTTCGATTCATTGCACACCAACTGAAATATTTCAGGTCTTTTTTTGTTTTAATACTGATGATTTTGGCATACATATCTCAAAAAATTAGCATATTCCATCCGACCAAATATGCTAATTTTTGAGACAGTATTTTTGGGTTTTCAGGGGCTGTATGCCAAAATCATCAGTACAAAACAAACAAAGACCTGAAATATTTCAGTTGGTGTGCAATATATGAAAGTTGAATTTTTATTATTTCATTATGGAAAACAATGAACTTTCGCACTATATGCTAACTTTTTTGAGAAGGACCTGTATATCTGTGAAATGTCCAGGGTGGGAAAAAGAACTCATGTCTGCCTGAGGCAAGTGTGAATGTTGGAATTGGCCCACCTTGAGTAGCATTTAATGGCCTTGCAGCTTCAAAGCCTGGCTGCTTCCTGCCTGGAGGGATCTTTTGTCGGGAGGTGATTTATTTTATTTATTTACAGTATTTCTAACCCGCTTTTCTCAGAGCGGCTAATCACCTCCCGACAAAAGATCCCTCCAGGCAGGAAGCAGCCAGGCTTTGAAGCTGCAAGGCCATTAAATGCCACTCAAGGTGGGCCAATTGCAACATTCACACCTGCTTCAAGAAGACAAGAATCTGGACATTTCACAGATATATAAACCTCACTTGCCTAGTTTCTAACCTCTGAGGATGCTTGCCATAGATGCAGGCAAAACATCAGGAGAGAATGCTTCTGGAGCATGGCCAGACAGCCCAGAAAACTCACAGCAACCCAGCTAAAAGACCTTGTAAAACCTTGTAAAACTACAACTCGCACAATTCCATCTCACTGAGCGCTGGCAGCACAACCTCTCCCCCCCCCCTCCTGAAACCATAAACTCAGAACGTTTGACAAACAGGGTAATATGTCCCTCAAGCGCCACCGTAGGGAAAGGGAAACCAAAACCAAACGAGAGCGGCTTGTCTCCTTTCGGCTCCCGTAGTTCAGAGAGAAACATGGCCGAGTATTCGTGTGTCAAGAAGACGAAGCTGGTTCTGAAGGGAACGAAATCGAAAAGGTACGCTCCCTCCCTGTTTCGGATGCGAGGGAAGGAGGGGGCGAGGCTCTTCTCCCTTTGAGCAACCCAGTTCCAACCTACAGCTCCCCCCCCTGGTTGTCAAAGCTCCTCTTCCCTCGCCATCCTTTCTTCCATGCTGTAAACCAGGCCTGGGCAAACTTGGGCCTTTCAGGTGTTTTGGACTTCAACTCCCAGAATTCCTCGCAGCCTCAGGCGAAGCCTGAGGCTGCGAGGAATTCTGGGAGTTGAAGTCCAAAACACCTGAAAGGCCCAAGTTTGCCCAGGCGTGCTGTAAACTCAAAGCAAGGACAACTTTGTCACTGAGGCCTATGGCCCCTTCCACACAGCTGTATAAAACCCCACATCATCTGCTTTGAACCGGATTATATGGCAGTGTGGACTCAGATAACCCGGTTCAGAGCAGATATCGTGGATTATCTGCCTTGATATCCTGGGTTATGTGGCTGTGTGGGAGGGCAATGTATGGTCTAGCCCAGGGGTGCTCACACTTTTTCAGCATGGGAGCTACTGATTAAAAAACCAAGTCCCAAAGATCACCTGCCCAGAAATGTAAAACGTATAACTATTTTCTTATTTATTTATTTATATTTATTATTCATTTTTATGTACCGCTCCTTCCAGCAGGCTCGGGGCAGTTTACATAAAACGAAGTTATAAAACATCAACATTTCAATTTAATAACAACAATATAAAACAGAGCATAAAAATACATCCAACCACCCCATTTCTCCCACACTGCCATATTACCACACATATCAGCCAGAAAGTAAGAAGAGAGGCTGTTGAACTGCAAGGCCATTTAATACGCAGCAAGGTAAACAAAGGGACATGCATAAATACATCCAACCACCCCATTTCTCCTACACTGTCATATTACCACACATATTATCAGCCAGAAAGTAAGAAGAGAGGCTGTTGAACTGCAAGGCCATTTAATACGCAGCAAGGTAAACAAAGGGACATGCATAAATACATCCAACCACCCCATTTCTCCCACACTGTCATATTACCACACATATTATCAGCCAGAAAGTAAGAAGAGAGGCTGTTGAACTGCACGGCCATTTAATACTCAGCAAGGTAAACAAAGGGACATGCATAAATACATCCAACCACCCCATTTCTCCCACACTGTCATATTACCACACATATTATCAGCCAGAAAGTAAGAAGAGAGGCTGTTGAACTGCACGGCCATTTAATACTCAGCGAGGTAAACAAAGGGGAATGCATAAATACATCCAACCACCCCATTTCTCCCACACTGTCATATTACCACACATATTATCAGCCAGAAAGTAAGAAGAGAGGCTGTTGAACTGCACGGCCATTTAATACTCAGCAAGGTAAACAAAGGGGAATGCATAAATACATCCAACCACCCCATTTCTCCCACACTGTCATATTACCACACATATTATCAGCCAGAAAGTAAGAAGAGAGGCTGTTGAACTGCACGGCCATTTAATACTCAGCAAGGTAAACAAAGGGAATGCATAAATACATCCAACCACCCCATTTCTCCCACACTGTCATATTACCACACATATTATCAGCCAGAAAGTAAGAAGAGAGGCTGTTGAACTGCACGGCCATTTAATACTCAGCAAGGTAAACAAAGGGGAATGCATAAATACATCCAACCACCCCATTTCTCCCACACTGTCATATTACCACACATATTATCAGCCAGAAAGTAAGAAGAGAGGCTGTTGAACTGCACGTCCATTTAATACTCAGCAAGGTAAACAAAGGGGCATGCAAAAATACATCCAACCACCCCATTTCTCCCACATTTCCATATTCCCCAACATATATTTCTCAAGGAACAAAGCAAGCAGAGAGGCTTTGGAGCTAAAAGGCCATTTTTAAACATTAAAAATAAACAAAGAGACATGCCACAGTACAATCAAGTACCCACCCCATTTCTCCCACATTTCCATATTCCCCAACATATATTTCTCAAGGAACAAAGCAAGCAGAGAGGCTTTGGAGCTAAAAGGCCATTTTTAAACATTAAAAATAAACAAAGAGACATGCCACAGAACAATCAAGCACCCACCCCAAAGTAAAAAGACCGACCTTTGAGATGCGGTAAGGAAATTACCCCAAAGTGTCCTTCTTCTCCTCCTCCGTCGTTGCTCCTATTTCCACGCCGCCAGCATGCGTGCCGCCTCCCAAGAGCTCACGAGAAGTCCGAGAGGCAGAATGGGCGCTTCTGCGCATGCGCGCGGGGCCAGCCATGCATCGGGTCATTCAGGCCCGCCCCCTTTGGTCTCCTATGACTCTGAGGGGGTGGCGACGGAGGGAGGGAGGAGGAGGAATCCAAACGAGGGGGCCCATTCTGCCTCTTGGACTCTGGAGCTTTTGGAGGCGGCGCGCGAGCAGGGAGTGGGGAGGAGCAATGACGGAGGACTTCTTTGCAGCGTGCAGGGGCATGTGAAGAGGACCAACAGCAAAAAAAACCTGGTCAGGGGTCTGAAGATCACCAGGATGAGGCCTGAAGATCACCCTGGTGATCCCGATCACCATACTGAGCACCCCTGGTCTAGCCCAGTCTTTGTCTAATCGCTTGTCCCATCGTAGGCTTCAGTGTCCAAAGAATTATGGCCGCAGATGTAGAGGGTCATCAAAGAAGCTGTCAAGAATCACTTTTAAGAAATGGAGACACTCGGTGCCCATATCCCTGAGCAGGCATGTAGCCGGGGGGCCTAAGGGGCTTCAGCCCCCCAAAATTCTCAGGGTGATCCGCGAAAAGGCCTTACTGGTACATTATTTAAACTGTTATGTTTATTCATATCATGATCTGATCACCATGCTCATTATATCCCACATTAATGGGGTTATTGGGATAACGATACAAAAGGTTTGCTAGGGTAGACCCTCTTCCACCCAGTCTCAGCCCCCCCTCGAACCAAACTCAGCCCCCGAATCAAAATCCTGGCTACGGCCCTGCCTGGAAGCATTAATGATGTTTCTAGAAATGGTTTCTGACTGCTGCCAGATGCTTCTTGGAAATGCAGGAGCTTCCAGGCTGAGAGGCGCAAGGAGCAGCAGCCCAAGGTGAAGGAGGGAGGCAGGGAGGGAGGGAGAGAAAGGTTCAGGGGCAGCTAAGGATGGAAACGGGGGCAGAAACGCAAGGGGGGCTGTCACATCCAATGGGACACAGGAAGGCGGGAATGGGGCTTTGGCTTAGGGGTGCAGGGAAAAGGGGAGCAGAAGTACCCCAAAAGAAATAAAACCGAGCAGGCATGTAGCCAGGGGGGGGCTAAGGGGGCTTCAGCCCCCCAAATTCTCAGGGCGGTCCGCGAAAAGACCTTACTGGTACATTATTTAAACTGTTATGTTTATTCATATCATGATCTGATCACCATGCTCATTATATCCCACATTCATGGGGTTATTGCCATAACAATACAAAAGGTTTGCTAGGGTAGACCCTCTTCCACCCAGTCTCAGCCCCCCTTGAACCAAACTCAGCCCCCCCCCCAATCAAAATCCTGGCTACAGCCCTGTCCCTGAGTATATGTGGTTTAATTAAGACACAAGAGCCCTACACAGCAACTTCCCATCTGCACTTTGGACAGATTATTGCCAAATTCTCTGCCCCAACTCTCATTCAGGTTCCACCCCCACAGCAACCTCTAGAAAGAAAAGCAAGAGCATTCCTTGATGGCTACAAGTCATCATGATGCTTTTATTTAAGGGGGAGTAGCATTGAAATTTCATGCCTTCAGACTTTTCTCTTCCATCTGAAGAGTAGTAATTTAATTTTTGAATAACATCTAGACACGCGCGTGCATACACGCACACACACGGAAGGAGGGAAACGTATAACTTTAGAACTATTTTTCTTTCTTTCAAAATATTTTTTATTCTAACTAACTAACTAACTAACTTTATTATTTATGAGTCGCCCTCCACAAATGTGCTCCGGGCGACTTACACAGCTAGGCATCTACAATACTAAAATATTAAAATTTTAAAATGTTAAAATTTGGGAATAGACAGGTTCCAGGTCACTGATTGTCATTTATGCATATGGTCTTCTAAATAGCCATGTCTTAAGTGCCGCCAGAAATGAAGGCAGGTCGAGGATGGCCCTTTGGTCTGGTGGCAGAGAGTTCCACAGGACAGGGGCCACAACGGAAAAAGATCTCTGTCTCGTGGACTCCAAATGAGCCTCTCTCAGACCCGGGACACAGAGAAGGTTCTCATAGGCTGGCCGTGGTGCTCTCGGATGGATAGATGGTATCAGACGGTCTTTTAGGTATGTAGGACCCTGGCCCCGCAAGGCCTTAAGTGTCAGGGTCAGGGCCTTATAAAGGACTCTGTACTCGACCGGCAGCCAGTGTAAATGCTGTAAGGATGGCGTTATGTGACACCTCATTGGTGTTTTCGTGAGGAGCCTGGCGGCAGCATTCCATACAATCTGGAGCTTGCGAGTTACTGACCGAGGTAGACCCACGTATAAAGCGTTGCAATAGTCCAGCCTTGATGTAACCATGGCATGAATCACCGTGGCCAGCGCCTCCGTTGGTAGATAGGGCACCTTCCCAGTGCCGCGACCCCTTAATACAGTTCACCCTGTTGTGGTGACCCCCCCAGCCATAAAATTATTATCGTTGCTACTTCACAACTGTAATTTCACTACTGTTGTGAATCATACATGTAAAAATACCTGATATGCAGGATGTGTTTTCATTCACTGGAGGCATAAATACTCAATACGCCCAAATTTGAATACTTGCAGGGTTGGGAGGGGGGATAGATTTTGTCATTTGGAATTGAACCAAACTTGGCAAACAGAACTCCCACAACCAACAGAAAATACTGTGTTTTCTGATGGTCTTTGGTGACCCCTCTGACATCCTTTCACTACCCCCTCAGCGGTCCCGACCCCCAGGTTGAGAATCGCTGGTCTGGCCAGTTTTTGCGAAAAAGTAGCGTTTAGAAAAAGTGGATAAAAGTACGTTTTGCAGGACATTTTGCTCTAGTTTTTCGATAAATATCTAATCGAGTCTCATCCAATTCAACCTAGTTTGTGGCAGCCACAAAAACAAAGTTTCTGGAGTGTAACAGCTACTTTCAAAGTAAATATTGCTCAATTAAACAGGAAATAACACTTTTACACTAGGAACAGAAAAACCTTCGAATTTTGTTACAGAAAGTAATTGGATTTGATATCCCACAGGTGTTGGTATCTCCTAAGGGTCTCACAGGCTCATAATAATAATCATCATCATCTTTATTTGTACCCCGACTCAGGGTGGCTTACATGAGGCCAACCCCAACAGCACAACAATACAATACATAAATCAATCAAAAAACAACATAATCAATTACATAAAACATAAACTATAACATACTACAGTCAATATAAAATTACAGTAAAATAAAATCATTTGTGACACAAAACAATGAGTCGGCCTCATGTACAGACTAAAATAGAAGGATAAAAACAGGGAGGTGAGATAGCTATGAAGCAGTTTATTTGTGAGGGAGAAAACTCTTTCAAAAAGAGGTCGGGAAAGGACATTCGTATAGAAGTGGGGGAGGTGAACACTCAAGGCAAATATTGAGGGTGAATGATGGCATGAGGTTATCTAATTAATCTCCGAAGGCACAGTGGAAGAGCCAGGTCTTAGATTCTTCTTGAAACTCTCTAGAGTAGTGCTATCCAGGCAATGCATTCCAAAGACAGAGGGCCACTGAGGAAAAGGCTCTCTCCCAGGCGGGACTGGGACAATGGCAGGGATGAGAGAAGACAATATAGGCTTATTGTCTTCATAAAAATAGCTATTCAAAAGCACCATGAAACTTCCTGATCTATGGAATCAGAGACTCATAGAGTTAGAAGAGCATGGGCCATCCGATCTAGCCCTCTGCCATGCAGGAAAAGCACAAACAAAGCACCCCCAACAGATGGACATCCAGCCTGTTTAAAAGCCTCCAAGGAAGAAGATTCCACCAGACTCTTGAGGCAGAGAGTTCCACTGCTGAACAGTTCATACAGTCAGGAAGTTCTTCCTAATGTACAGGTGAAATCTCCTTTCCTGTAATTTGAATCCATCACTCCGAGTCCTAGTCCTTTCTTTGCTAGATCTTTCCCCTAAACATGAATACTTTTCCTATAAAGAAACACTTTATTTCAGCCATCTTTATTTAGGGATTGTTTGTGCATATTATTTATTCTCTGCTATCTCCTATTTGGAAATCCTTAGTCTAAGTTTAAAAAATAGGGATGGCTTAGCACGATGAGCAGGTTCGATGATTTAAGAAAGGTTGTGAGTTGTCTAGAATTATATCAAGTAAACAAAGCACAGTGCTAATTTATCCTTTTGTATCATTTTGCAGTAAGAAAAGCAACAAAGATAAAAAAAGAAAAAGAGAAGAAAATGTTGAGGATCAGCTTGATATTGTTGGTAAGCTTCTTCACAAAACTGTTAATGTTTTTCATTGTGAGCAGGAGGAATCTTGGGGGTACTGTGCATTTGTTTTTTAAATAATACAGAGGAGATAATTTTGTTATTTATTTATTTATTTATTTGTTCGATTTTATATTCCGCTCCTCCCTGCAGGCTCGGGGCGGTTCACACAACATACATAAAAACAACAGAGTGCGTAAATATTAAAATTACATAAAATTCATGCAAACAATGATCGGCAGGCAGATTGAATTTCCAGGTTTCAGTTGAAGGCACGTCTAAATATCTCAGTCATATATTTTTATTCCACCCTATGTCCTTTATAATGCATGTTTTGTCGCTTTGCTTGCATTGTATGAAGATAAACTGGTCTAAACAGAGGCTGGGTGGCCTTCTGTCAGGAGTGCATGTCTTTATTTATTAATGGCAGCTATATTTTACCATTCTTACAAGTGGTGATGTACATTTCCGTTGGTTGCAATTGCCCAGAGTATCTGGTCTGCTTGATGGCTGAGTGGAAATTTGAACCTGAGTTTCTCCATTTCTAAACTTGACATCTACCTTTACAACATGCTTTCATACAGGATCTCCAATTGTGTTCTCTCACTGCTGTAATCGAAAAGGCATTGGCTGCTAGTTAACAAAGTGTTGCTACTGCATGGTTCTATGATATTCAGTGTTTGAACTAGCATATGCCATATAGTGTTTTTAATTGTGAATTGCCTATTTGGTATTCAATTCAACATTCATTGTGTTGCCTGTGCAGCTTTTTATTTATTTCTTTGTTTGTTTGATTGATTATGTAGTTCATATGCCATCAGAGAAGGACCAAAGGCACCTTTAAAAAAACAATAAGTTAAAACAGTTGCCATACAATGTTAATTGTATTTTAATGTATTTTAATGCTGTATGTTTTTGGTTTTATATTGTATTTTATTATGTTGGCATCGAATTGTACCTTTTGTTAGGCCACTCTGAGTCCCCCCCCCCTTCAGGGGTAGAGAAGAGTGGGGTAGAAATGTTGGAAATAAATAAATAAATACAATCTAAAAATATTTAAGATATCTGAAATATGTAGTCATATATTTTAAAAAGTTGGGGTGGCACTCCAAAATAAAATATTATGCAATGATCTGCTCAATGTGTGAATACATTCTCACTGATAATTTGTAACCATGTTGATTAAATGACTGTCCTTATGCATTATGCTTGGTCTTTGTTTAAAATAAAACATTACAAGGGAAAGCTGCATTCTTGGTGCCCCAGATCTTTCTCTGTTAGAAAGCACTATCTTTTTTTATAGTATGAACCAGGCAACAGCTGTTTTGTTCTTGTTCCCTCTCTTATTTTAGAAGGCTGGTGGAAAGTAAAAAACTTTGGTGAAATCACAGGAACTGTAGCAATTGAAATGGGTCTTGGAACATACATCAGTGCTCTTGACAATGGCCTCTTTACTCTCGGGGCCCCTCATAAAGGTTGGTATCAAAGAATATGGAAATAAATGTTCTGTCTTTCCTCTTTATCCCAAAGCTTTATTTTTTAGATCAGTGGTTCCCAGTCTGTGATCCATGGACTACTTGATCTGCAAGAACTAAAATATGGTCCACAGCTACACAATTACTACACAATTGCAACAAGAATGACTGGTCTCGCTGAGGCTTACTAATTTTGGTTTTCTATGGGCAAGCAGATGGCGAATACTGGATGGCATATATTCTGTATCAGAAACTAGAGTTGATGTGGTCTATCCAATACAGTTTTCTAAATCATCACCCCAAATAAACAAACCAAATCTAAAGTTGACCAAAAACTGATTCATAACCCTTTTGGTACTAATGTTGGAGAGTGGTCCCTGGTCAAGTGATCCCTGGTCAAAAAAAGGTTGGGAACCACTGTTTTAAACCATGCTAGATGTCTCTCCCAGGACACAAACAGCCCCAAGCCTCAGTCATTTGCAAGAGGGCGACTCAGAAATATAAAGCATTTTGTATTCTGCAAAACTGAATCCATAATTATGGTGCAGCGTATGTTTCATCTACATTTTGGCATTGATCTACAATGCCAAAAGAGGCGGTGGTAGCTCCATTACTGAAGAAACCGTCATTAGACCCTGCGGTTCCCTCCAACTACCGACCAGTGTCGAATCTTTCGTACCTGGGGAAGGTAGTTGAGAGGGCAGTAATGGAGCAGTTGCAGTCCTTCTTAGATGATGCAACATGGCTAGACCCCTTCCAGTCCGGCTTCCGTTCGGGGCATGGGACGGAGACGGTCCTGGTCTCCATCGCAGACCAACTCCGCTGCTAGCTCGACCAAGGCGGGTCTGCGCTGCTCGTGTTATTGGACCTCACGGCAGCGTTTGACATGGTCAACCACAATCTATTGATCCACCGCCTGGCCATGGCTGGAGTGAGGGGGACAGCTCTGAAATGGCTGGCCTCCTTCCTCCACCAGCGGTCTCAGCGTGTGAAGAGGGGCGAGGTGGTCTCCGAGGGCTCCCCATTAGTTTGTGGAGTTCCGCAGGGGGCCATTCTCTCCCCTCTGTTATTTAACATCTACATGCAGCCGCTTGCACAGCTGGTACGGAGTTATGGGCTGGAGTGTCACCAGTACGCTGATGACACCCAGCTCATCCTGAGGATGGGGGGCAGGCCGGGCTCCGTCCCCGATAATTTCCAACATTGCCTCGAAGCCGTTACTGGATGGCTGCGAGCCAGTAGGTTGAGGGTGAATCCAGCGAAGACGGAGATCTTGTGGTTGGGCCGCCCGGCCGATGCAGGTGCCCAGCTTCCGACCCTGGACGGTGTGGCGTTATGCCCATCGTCTTCCGTTAAGAGCCTGGGGGTCCATTTGGACTCCCAGCTGACCATGGAGGCCCAGGTCTCCGCGGTCAGCAAGATTGCCTTCTTCCATCTGCGACAGGCAAGGAGGCTGGCCCCCTATATCTCCCGGAACGACCTGGCCATGGTGATCCAAGCCACGGTCATCTCAAGACTAGATTACTGCAACGCGCTCTACGTTGGCCTTCCTCTGTCGGTGACCCGGAAGCTCAAGCTGGTGCAGAACACTGCCGCCCGGCTCCTGTCTGGCACCCCAGCAGGCTGCCACATAACACCTGTTTTGCAGGATCTGCACTGGCTGCCAAATGAGCACCGGATCACCTTCAAAGTATTGGTACTTACCTTTAAGGCCTTGCACGGTCTGGGGCCAGCGTACCTGAGGGACCGTCTCACCCCATATTGCCCTTCGAGATCACTACGGTCCGAGGACTCTAACCTCTTGGAAATACCCTCGGCGAAGCTTGCAAGATTGACATCTACCCGCCGGAGGGCGTTCTCTGTCATAGCTCCTACGCTGTGGAACGCCCTCCCGGCTGGGACCCGGGCCATGAAGGACTTGCTCCCGTTTCGGCGAGCCTGCAAAACTCATTTGTTCAAGCAGGCTTTCGGCGGGTAGGCCTTGGCTCATGCCCCGCCTCTGCCCATTCGCTCTGGGTCGTTGTACTGCCCATTCTCGAATTCCGTTATTGTTTTATCGTGTGCTGCTGTTTTTAATTGTTTTATTGCTCTGTATTTTATTGTGCCTTCGGCTCCTGTAAGCCGCTGCGAGCCTCAGGGAGTCGGCGGCATAGAAGCCCCAATAATAAATAAATAAATAAATAAATACAAATGCCTGCAATCATTTGTTGTTGGTACTAACAGTTTGAGGAAACAGGTTATTTATGATGTATGGGAAAGATGAATTGGGTTCATCAAAATATGTCTTGCTAATTATATACTTTTAACAAGAGTGTGGAAAATTACTTATTAAGATGGCAATAGACAAAGGAGGTTAATTTTAAACCACAATAATAACTTCCCCGTATTCTGTTATTGACACATGACACTCTCCTACCAAGCAACCTGGGATTTGTCATTCTGGTTGAGATGAAGTGCTAAATTGGACTGCTGCCGTGCACTCAAAATGTGTAGTACATTTTATTGATTAGCCCGTTGGTCGTACCAAAACATTTGGCAAACACATTTAACACATACAGTACAAAACAATGTTTGTGATTTGAGTTACTTAGGCAGTCATGCTCTGTATTACGTTTCTGTCAGTTATATGATCATGTATCTAGACTGTAGGCTGCTTATTGTGTAAGCCAGTTGAAGGTGGATTGGCTACATGAGAAGAGTTTTGAATATTGCAGAATCATACTGGAGGACCTAGCAATGTCTAGAAAAGTGTTCTTCTTAGACTTCCAGCAGAATTTTATAGTCAATGTCTTGTTAGCCATTCCACTATAAGTTGACTATAAAATCATGCAGGGGGTCTAGAAAGTACACTTTTTCAGCCATTGCTGTGTCTTCCAACACAATTCTGTGGTATGTCTCAATAAGAAAAATAGGGTTCCAGATTATACGTGAAAATCATATTACATGGATCCCTCATGTAATACAAGGATCTACTGATCATCTTGTGCTATAAGACCAGGGAGAAAATGTATGTTCTTCTGATGTAGCATAAAGCTCACTTTAATAATTGCTATAAAAGTGGCTTATTATTTATTTGATATGGAAGTATGTGATTAGGATGATAAATGAGACACCTAGCAAAGCTATTAAGGCTTCGGTGCATTCTTTGAATGATCTGCAGCAGTAATTGTTAACAAGATTCAGTTTTAAGCTAACTATCATCTAATGTGTTTTTAATATCTTCAGATGAAGGCCCTAGCCCACCTGAACAATTTACTGCTGTCAAGCTGTCTGATACAAGGTAATTACCCTCCTCAGCTTTCAATTACTGTTGAGTTTATCACGCTTTCATGGATTTTGATAGAAAATGTCTGAGATGAATTATCTCTTCTCAGATCTCTTTTTTAACCATAGCATACAAAAATATTACTCTTCTCTCTATGTTTAAGGTGTATGTATACTCCTTATCATGTTCTGTGGCAGAATATTTCTTGTGCATGTCCTATAGGGAGGATTCCTTTAAGCCAGGGCTTCTTAAACTTTTCCATTTGCAAACCCTTTCTGCTCAATAAACTTTTATGGGACCCGGCTATATAGATATATAGAATAGCGTAAAAAATCAAACATTTACTGATAACAAATTGGCATTTCCAAAGCCAACTAAACAGGTTCATTTACTTTTTTAAAATTTATTTATTATTCGATTTTATATCCCTGCAGGCTCGGGGTGGTTTACACAAGCAATCAATTAAAATACATATAAAATACATATAAAACATTTGTTATCAATAATAGGACATGGTCAGAAATTATCCGGGAGCACTTAGTTAGAGGCGAGCTTAAACAAGGTTGTCTTGCATGCCCTCCGGAAGGGAACTAACTCCGTGATGGCACAAACATTGTCTGGCAATGCATTCCATAGAGTCGGAGCCACCACGGAGAAAGCTCGTTGTCTTGTCACAGAGAGGTGATAAGAGCGGACTGATGGGATTATCAGAAGGTTTTGTTCTTCTGAACGTAGTGATCTCAGGGGAACGTACGGGGTGAGACGCTCCCTCAGGTACAGCTGAATCATCTCCTGCAATCCACTGGAAACACAGCACAACAGATTTGTTTAAATGACTAAAATAGCTACTAAATAATGCTCAGAAACCATTTACTGTTGCTATTTTTTTGCAACTCCATTTTATCTTAAAGGACCCTATTTGGGGTTGGGATCCATAGTTTCAAGAAGCAGTGTTCTAAAGCAAGCAAGCAAGCAAGCGCACACACACACAAACATTGACAGAAGATATGGGACCAAGTGTTCCGGGGTGATGTGATTTGCCAGCTGGAGAAGTTGGTTGGAACGGGCACTTGCTTTTATTGTGCAGGAGTGGCATTGGTCTAGCCATTTGCCTGTCTCTGAGAAAGTAAGGCCTAGATAGGTATAGGTCGCTACCTGTTCTATGCCTCATTGCATCAATTGGGATTGATTGTAGAGGGGATGAGGATACATGAGGATCAAATAGAAGGTTATACACGCCAGGATATTTGACCAAAAGAATCAGTAAGGTAGAGGTGATAGGAGAATATTTGCTACTTCACCATGGAACGACTGTTTAATGTACTGCTGCACATTATGGAACCATTGTTTAATGCCTGATATATGTATCTTTTCTACATGGTTTGCTCTATTTGATATGGCTTTGCGGCTAATGCAATAAAATTTGATACAGATACTGTACTGAAATGCACTTCTGGGCTTGATACAGACAGAAGATATGGAGAAAACTATTCAGGCACTATTACTAAAGTGACTAGTTTTCATTCCCTCTACATGTGGTCATAGTGCTCTTCCATTTTGGGGAGAACATTCTGATCACATCATTGTCTGTATTGTTATAGTATGAGTGTACATGCATACGTCTGCTTTTCATAACTTGTGGCTGCTAGTACAGCAAGGATTGCATTCTTTCTTTGGAATGCCAAAGTACATTTAGTTGAATTAAGTCAATAAAAATGAAATGCTCAGATATAGGATGGGTGACACCTAGCTTGAAAACAGCCTATGTGAAAGGGATCTAGGAACCTTAGTAGACCACAAGCTGAACATGAATCAACAGTATGATGTTACAGCTAAAAAAAGCCAAAGTGATTCTAGGCTGCATCAATAGGAGTATTGCAAAGATTAAAGGGAAGTCATAGTCCCACTCTATTCTGCTTTGGTTAGATCTCATCTGGAATTCTGCATCCAGTTCTGGGCATCACAATTCAAGAAGGATATTAGCAAGCTGGAACGTGTCCAGAGAAGGGCAAATAAATTCATCAAAGGTGAGGGAGCTGGGTATGTTTAGCTTGTGGAAAAGAAGGCTGAGATCATTTAACATGATAGCCATCATTAAATATCTGAAAGGATATCACATTGAGAAGGAAGCAGGCTTTTTTTCTGCTGCTCTGGAGACTAGGACATGGAGTAATACAGTCTTTCTCAACCAGTGTGCCGTGGCACACTAGTGTGCCGTGACGGACCTCCTGCTGTGCCGCGAGAAAAGCTCTCTGCCCCCTTCCTCCCCCCCCCCTTTCTGCCAAACTCCTGCTGCTTGGGGGAGGAGGACGAAGGGCCGGGCAGTGGCGAAGAAAAAGAAGAAGGGACCGGGGCGCCGCCTCCTTCGGCTGTTTCCCCAGCCAGCCTCAATCCGCCATGACTCCCACCATGACTCTCACCCCGCCCACTGAAGCCCGTTCACCGCTCATGCTCCTCCTCTGTAGGAGAGCTGAAGCTGGGGGAGCAGGCGGGGCATGGCGCGACCTGTAGGTGAGCTGAAACTGGGGGAGGGGCGGGGCATGGCGCGACCTGGCTCTGCCCCCTCCCGGCTTCGCACTCCCAGCAGCTGCTCCAGCCTTGAGGGGGACAGTGCCAAGCCAGCATTGTGCTGGCTCTGCACCGCTGGCTTGGCACTGCCCCCTCAAGGCTGGAGCAGCTGCTGGGAGAGGTGAAGCCGGGGGTAGGGGCGGGGCATGGCGCTGCCTGGCTCCGCCCCCTCCCCGGCTTCGGCACTCCCAGCAGCTGCTCCCAGCAGGCCACCAACTCCCAACCGGTCTTTACTGCAGTGTTTCCCAACCTTTTTTGAGCCGCGGCACACTTTTAACATTAAAAAAGTCCGGGGGCACACCACCAACCAAAATGACACAAAATGACACTCTGACACAGTAAAGAACGGTTGGGGGTTGGTGGCCTGCTGGGAGCAGCTGCTGGGAGTGCCGAAGACTGCTTTACTGTGTTGAAGTGTCATTTTGTGTCATTTTGGTTGGTGGTGTGCCCCCGGATTTTTTTAATGTTAAAAGTGTGCCGCGGCTCAAAAAAGGTTGGGAAACACTGGAGTAATAGATTCAAATTGCAGGAAAAGGATTCCACCTAAACATTAGGAAGAACTTCTTGGTTGTAAGAACTGTTCAGCAGTGGAATATACTGCCACCTTAGATTGTGAAGTCTCCTTTTTGGAGGTTTTTTTTTTAGCAGAGGCCTGTTAGGGATAACTACCCAAAAATAGCAGAGAATCTAAACACAAACAGGATACTTATTGTTGAGCTCGCAGCAAGCAGAGTGTGAAGTGCCATTGGTTGTGGCTGTAAAATATTTAGAGCTTAGGTAGGCAAAGATGCAGAGTCCAATCTTAAACATCACAAAAGGTTTATTTACATTAATAAGAATAATAACTACATTTCTTAATAGTTAAGAACTGGGACTGAGCTACTCTAACACCCATCTCTTCTAAGGTTTCAAGGAGAGGGAAAAATACCAATCACTACATCTCTCCTGACACACACACACATAGAGATCTCAATTTACACAGCACATACAAAGATATAAGAGTCAGAAGTCAGAAGTAAAGGCTTGCAGTACAAAATTATCCATTCTACACAATCAAAAGGAGAGCAGAAAGAGAGAGGGGAGAGAAAATAGATACATTCCAACTGTCATACAGGAGACGGGGGGATTCCCTCAGCCTATGCTAAAGCTAACTAACTGTTCCTCGTTGAGGACTGGAGACTTGGGCAGTGGGGTTGAATTCCAACAAGGCCACCTGTCAGGGCTACTTCAACTATACAGTATGTTCTTACATTTCCGGGGCTTGTACTAGATGGGATATCAAACATTTACATTAACAAAATCATCATTTGCAAAGCTATCTAAATAGGTTGATTTTCCTTTTTATGAAGTACAGCTGAAGCATCTTCTGCAGTCCACTGGAAACACTGCACAAATAGTATAGATGAAGTCACTCTCTGTCCTTGATGCTATAACTCTACTTCGCTCCCCCCCCCAATATTTAAACATTGGGGAAACTTCCTTCCATTTAATTATACTGGGTCATGTTGCAGAGCAACATTTATGATCTACCAGAAATTGTTGGGCTGCATCTTCTGTTAAACCCACAATTTCCTGAACCATTGGCTACTCTGGTGAGGGAAATTGCAGGTCTGTAGCATTTGCAGGACTGTAATTCATTCCTGCTTCTATAGTGAGTTCAAATGAAGGCCAGGCTTGTTGATGAGTGTACCCTAGAACACTGCTTCTTTATATATGGAACCTGACCTCAAACGGTTCCAGCCCATCTCATCTGTCCGAACGTATCTCCCCCTATGAACCACCTCAGAGATTAAGATCTTCTGGGGAGGCCCTGCTCTCAGTCCCACCCTCTTTGCAAGCATGGTTGGTGGGGACGAGAGACAGGGCCTTCTCAGTGGCAGCCCTTTGGCTGTGGAACTCCCTTCCTAGAGACATTAGATCAGCCCCCTCCCTCCTAGCCTTCAGTTGGAGAGTAAGAACCTGGCTCTGGGACCAGGCTCTTGGAGAAGCATTGCAATAATATAATATAATTGGAATATGTGCAAAGACTATGGAAAGGCCTCAGACTTGCATGGCGTGATTTTAATATTGAATGTAATTTTAAATTTTTTAATATGTATTAATTTTAATTCAATGGATTTAAAGCTTAATGTTGTATGTGTTTAAGGCATTAAATAATTGGCATATGTAAGCCGCCTTGAGTCCCCCTTGAGGTAGAGAAAGGTGAGGTATAAATAGGGTAAATAAATAAATAAGAGAGATTGCAGGTTGGAAAAAATAAGAACCACTAAAAGATTTCTGAACACAGCATTAATCTGAATGTTTTAGGCATTTCGATTAATGTGAAGCTGAGCTTCATAAAAAGAAAACTCAGCCTGTTTAGCAAACATTGCAAATGCTGATTTATTGTCAATGTTTTATACACATGTATACCCGGGGCAGAAAGGGGTTGCAAATGGGAAAACCTTTAAAAGCCCCGCCCGTGATGAATTAGCTGTCTTTCAGTGACATTTTCTCTCCCTTGTCAGTTTTTCACTGTAAACAGGGGAAAAAACATATTTAATGAGTTTTCAGAGGACTACACTGTTTCTTGCAATACAGTTTGTCAAACAATCAACCTCATTAAATGTCTGCCTGATTAATAATATCATATTTTTTTCTCCCTGTAAGAATTGCTTTGAAATCGGGCTATGGCAAATATCTTGGCATTAATTCAGATGGATTGGTTATTGGGCGTTCCGATGCAATAGGTTCCAGAGAGCAGTGGGAGCCCGTATTTGAAGAGGCAAGTGTCATCAACTATCCAGAAGTCATTCCCAGTGCATGCTTTCTTGATTTTTGATTTTATCTCATCTTTTGGATCTAGAAGCACAGGTTTAAGGGTAGAGATGTACAAATGTCCCATCTGTTGCATCTCTACTTAAATATCAAATAGCAAATGAAAAGACTCCTGAAAAATAGCACAATGTAACAAAAACAATTTTTTTGTTCCTGGTTTGAAAGTGTGATTTCCTGTTTAATTGTGCAGTACTTACTACAAAAATGGTTGTTATGCTTCAGAAACTTTATTTTTGTGGCTGAGGGCAGTATTATTGCTTCCTTCAGTTTAAGCACTTCATTTGTAATTTTTCTTAATGAAAATATGCCATTTTTCACTTTTCATTGTGCAGACCACAACAAAAAAAATTTTGCAGTTTAATAAACTTTTTCTATGTTTTCATGATAGAACAAATTAGGAAATGACATTTATAACCCAGGAACAAGAATTGGGTTACATAGTGTAATTTATAACATTAATTTAGTAGTGCAAATTTGCATTCCAAATCACATTTTCGCCTTCCACTATTGTGCCATTCATAAAAGTTCTGAGTTTGGGGGGGAGAGGCATGAGTGTAGGCTTCAAACTGAAATATGTGGGTTTGTCAACCCTGTTGATCAAGGATAGAGTAAAAATATAAAACAGTGAGTAATAACATGATCATACCTTGGCTTGATGTTGTTTGTTACTTGTTTTAATGCAGGGGAAAATGGCTCTGTTAGCAGCAAACAGCTGCTTTATCAGCTGTAATGAAGAAGGTGATATAGTAGCCAAAAGTAAAACAGCAGGAGATGAGGAAATGATTAAGGTAATCTGAAAGTACTGTAAATATTCCTCTTATATTGGTCTATATATGGATATTTAAAATGAATGTGTAGCACACCTTGATGTGAAATATAATCAGTGGAAATCACTGATTTTTTTAAAAAACGAGACTATAACAATACATGATATAAGCTGGCTTTTAACCAAAAGAGTCAAGCTTTTACCTACAGCTTTCTCAAGAGAAGTCAAGCTGAATTCATCCTCAGGCTGCAGCTTGAGCTGATCAAATTCTAGTGTTGTGCAACTACTTACATCAGCTTGATTCCAAGAAAACTGGGGATCCATTCCCCAACAGTTTCCTTTCTGTTACTAAGCAGACACAGTTGGATTTTACCCTGTATCTACATAATAGTTTTACTTCTCACATGTTGAAAACTATATATCCAGGGATGTTTCCAGATCTCCTGCTTTCACATACAGTAAACACCATTTCTTTGTCATCGTTGTTGCTGGAGTGCTTGTAATACACAATGGTGGACAGTTTGGCAGTATATGTACAAAGTTATTTATATTTATGTTTGGTGGTATGACATGAAGATGATACTATTTCACAGTGAACTTAAAATCTTTCTTGTGAAATGTTGTCAAAGTACTTCCTTGACTTACTGACGTCACAGTTGTGTTCTCATGTTCCTATCTGAGGAGGTACAATTTGTGGAAAATACGCTTTATCTTGGAGAAAACTTTTAAGAAGTTTGGCATCTGGCTTTTGGTTTGAAAACATTTAGGTTCGAAACAAATGGCTCACCACTACCCTAGGCTGGGTTTTTTCCCCCAGAATATCTTTCCTGAGACATACAAAAGTAACTAAAGCAGACTGCCACTTGACGGAAACCTTACTTCTGCCAAAGGTCCATGGGAGTTGAAAGTGCTCCCAAATTTAAGTAAATTTTATTTATTTACTAGCTTGGGGACCCGGCGCTGCCCAGGTTATTTGAGAAAGGCCTTTTGTGCCAAGGTTGGTCCTTATCCGTTGTTTATGTGGCTTGTAGTGGTCTTGGGAAGTGAGGGAAGGTGCTGGGAGTCCCATCATCCATGGTCCATCCTCCTCCAAACTGCACCAGGATGTAGATTGGATCATGGGGGTTCTGTGTGCCAAATTTGTTTACTGTCAATTCAGGCCATACATGGCGTCCCATGAGCTGAGGCCTAGTTGGGAAAATCAAGTTAATGAAGCCTTACTGTCAATTCATCCCTTAAACAGTATCCCATTAGGTGAGGCCTAGTCAGGAAAATCAAGTTAATGAAGCCTTACTGTCAGTTGTGGGCCTTGTCTGTGATTTGTAGGGGTTGCAGTGTTTTTTATGAAGTGTTTTGGGTGAAGGTACTGATCATTCCATTTCCAACGGTAAAAACTGTCAACTGGATAACTTCAACTCCAGCCATTTATGTCTGCCTCAGGCCCTTTCCTTTCCTCTCTGTGCTGCCTAGGAGTGTTGGAATGTTGGGTGGATGGCCAATCGGAGTCATTTATGCAAATAATCCCACAGGGGCGACCAATCGAAAAGCTGCCACATATTCCTCCGTACCTCCCGCCGCAAACACTGACTTTTATTATATACATACATTTGTTTATTTATTTGGATTTATCCATCGCCAGTCCTATCCAGCTCGGGGTGACTTACACATAGTCTCTCTCTCTCTCTCGGCATTACTTCGCGAACGAAGATTCAGGAAGGACTCATCCCACGCTTTTTAACCATAGTAAAATATGGTTAAAACCGCATATATAAAATACATTAAAAGATACATTAAAAAATCCTAAAACAATTCAACAATCCAAACGCAGATAATAATTTTGGCCCTTCTACACTTCCATATAAAATCCAGATTATCTGTTTTGAACTGGATATGACAGTGTAGACTCATATAATCCAGTTCAAAGCAGATAATGTGGATTATCTGCTTTGATAGTCTGGATTATGTGGCAGTGTAGAAGGGACCTTAGTTGCAGCTATGGGATTTCCATAAGCCTTGAATTACCACTCAGTAATTATTTCACTTGGTCTTTTGGGGGTGCTTTAATTATGCTTTTCCTGCATGGCAGGGAGTTGGAGTAAATGTCCCTTGTGGACTCTTCCAATACCAATTAAATTGAGACTAACTTTTTCTGTATCTTCTCTTGCATTAGATCAGAATGTGTGCAGAAAGAGAAGCCAAGGAAAAAGATGACATTCCAGACGAAGATAAAGGAAACATTAAGCAATGTGAAATAAACTATGTGTATGTAATTTTTTTAAAGCAAGCTTTATTGGAGCATGAATTATCCTTTATGTCCCAAATGGAATGCCAGAGCTCTGGTTTTGATAGCTATATAAACTATGCTTCCTGTAAAGCTAGAAAAACCTGGTTTTATAACATACTAATATTCATTTTCAATCACATGGGTTTTGTTTTAAAGAACAACATGCATTCACAGGGCAGAAGATGATTTTGCTGTTAGATTGAATGATTACACTCATGAACTGTATTTTCCTTTCCAGGAAGAAATTCCAGAGTTTTCAAGATCGCAAACTCAAAGTAAGCCAAGAAGACAGTAAAACCTTGAAAAAAGCTAGGAAAGAAGGCTCTTTTCACGAGGCATTGCTGGACAGGTATTTTTCCCATTCAAATAGAATTGTCATTCAATAGCATCAAGTAACAGTGACTTGAGGATGGGCTTCTAATCAGGTTTATACTTATTAATTGAACATCTTATATTTGTTTCCTATGCCTCTCATGCATTTATCCCAAAACATCATAAACTGAATGGGAATTTTGACTGCCCAAATTAGTGTACTTCATTGTATTTAAAGATATTTGAGAATTACTTTGTGATTTCACATTCAGAAAAAAGAGCAAAATGCATAATTAGTCCATGCAATGAATGTAATCCCACACAGAGTGAGCACTATAAGACCCAACAGATCCTTCCTGTATGACATTTAATTTCCTCAATAGCAATTTGAGTTGGATGCAGAAAAAATGATGCATGTTATTCTCTCATTCCATGGAATCACCATTAATGATAGAAATGAATGTTATAGGATTCTTGTTCTTATGGGAATCCTTCCATCGCCACATAGAAACCGATCATGCCCCAGATTTGCCTTTTTTTAAAAAAAAAACCCAAAGTACCCTATTAACCATATAGTTTGGGTTTGGCTGTATGGCCATGTTCCAGAAGCATTCTCTTCTGACGTTTTGCCCACATCTATGGCAGGCATCCTCAGAGGTTGCGAAGTCTGTTGGAAACTAGGCAAGTGAGCTTTATATATCTGCGAAATGTCAAGAGTCGGAAGAAGAACTCTTGTCTGCTTGAGGCAAGTGTGAATGTTGCAAATGGCCACTTAGATTAGCATTTAATGGCCTTGCAGCTTCAAAGCCTGGCTGGATGCTGCCTGGGGGAGTTCTTTGGAGGTGTTAACTGGCCCTGATTGATTCTTGTCTGGGATTCTCCTTGAAATTATATAGCTTTGATTCCATTCTAGTTGTGGAACTATACTATTAGACACTGGCTGTCATTTTTTAAAAACTATATTCACTCCACTTGCAACTTCAGCATTTTGTAAAAGATTTTCTGGATTTAGTCAAGTTGAGAGACTTCAGCTATAACTAGACATATTGACAAACATGACCGCATATTGTGAAAAGGACTATATATATCTTCAGCCATCTCAGATGGTTGCAACAGGATGTGATGTAAGGCAATATTGTGGAGTTGTTGTTGTGTGCTTCAAGTTGTTTCTGACTTGTGGTGACCCTAACAGAAATTCATCATGAGGGTTTTCTTAGCAGGGGTTTGCCTTTGCCTTCATCTGAGACTGTAGTTTGTCCAGTGTCATCCAGTGGGTTTTCATGGCCAAGCAGGGCTTTGAACCCTGGTCTCCACTACACCATACTGACTCTCGCTAAGTAATACTCAAAGGCCTAAATAACCTGAAGTCACCAGATCCCATCGGATCTTGGAAGCTAAGTAAGATCAACCCTAGTTAGAACTTGGATGACACACCACTAAACCATGTGCTTAGGCTACATAAGAACATAAGAAGAGCCATGCTGAATCGGGCCTCAGCCCATCTAGTCCAGCATTCTGTGTCACAAGTGGCACTTTGTACAATCTCTAGCAGAAAGGAGGGCAAAACTCCTGCTCCCGACCCCCCCACAACCAGTACCCGGGAAATCCTGCCTGCCTCCATCAACACAGAGGTGGCACATGTCCATTTCAGTAGCTAAGGGTATCCATGAATCTGTCTAATCCTGCAGGTTTGACCCATCACCTGAGGAAGGCAAAACCACTTTCAAAGACTCCTTGCCTGAAAATACAATTTAACACCATGCCTGGGCTAGACCAAAATAATTTTAACACCACAGTCTGCCTAAACCAGCCTCTCCTGGTTTTAAAAACCAAATGCCAGGCAAAACCACAGTTTGGGCTGTCCACCTGAAACTCAAAATGGATAAGTTGTCAGCTCTCTTGAAAGTGATTGTCAACAGTCTTTACCTCCATCCTTTGATGCGGACCCTCTTCAGCTTTTACTTCTTTAGGGAATTCAATTCTTGCCTTGCTGAGGATGTACACATTCTACAAATATTCGCATTTTTATGAGTTTCTCCCTCACAAATAATCTGCTCAATTCCTCTCACCCTGTACATTTTATCCTGTACATGCGGCCCGCTCATTGTCACTGTGATTGTGAATGATTTTTCATTATATTTTTATATTGTTTACTGTATTCTCATGTTTTATATATTTTATTGTGTTGTTGTTTTGTGCTTTGGTTTTTATTTTATTGTAATGTGTTGTTGGGCTTGGCCTCATGTAAGCCGCCCCAAGTCCCCATTGGGGAGATGGTGGTGGGGTATAAATAAAGATGATGATGATGAAAAGGTTATTATAAGTCAGTAGGTGCACATACAACACAATATCTGAAGTCGGCACAATACAGGCTGGTTTATAAATGCATTATATGAGTATCTCAGCAGTTTTATACATCCCTTTTTTTTCTCCCCTTGTCGTTATAGGAGATCAAAATTGAAAGCAGATCGATACTGCAAGTAGCTGAAACCACAGCTGTCTTATGTTCCCTCTGTTGGTGGCTCTTTTGTATATAAATTGATTTTAAAATCATTTTGGTTGGAATAAATTTCAATCATTCTGAAATTTTGTTCCTTCTTTTTGGAATTGTTCATGTCATTATTCTGAAAATGCCCATGTTCCCATTATTCTGAAAATGCCCATGAAAATGCCCACTTGAAGCCATTGCATTTACTCCAAACTAATGTTGTAAACAGAAGCAATAGGCTTTTGAAGCTTGTGCAAAGGTTGGCAAATCTTGATAGTGGGAGGCTTGGTGAAATGCTGAAAGACTGTAATTGAAGAGTTGCAGAGAAATATCTCCTTGACCAGTCAAGTACATCTTATAATTTCAAGATAAGCGATCCAAAACTAAAGGTGGTCAGAGGCTACAAAAGCTGAAAGAGAAGCTGAGTAGGAATGTCGACATGAGGACTATGAACACTAGGGTTGTGCACAGATCCGTTTTAAGAAACAGGCTCCGACCAGTTCGGCCAGCCGTAATATCTTTTTTTCAGCCGTAATAGACCACGTGGCTGCCAAAAACTACTGCGCAAAGAGGCAGCCATAGGCAGGCACATGGGTTTCTCTGTGAACCCTGCCTGTTGAGCCAATCATGTTTTTTTAGCCAAGCTGGACTTCCATTTTTCTGTTGCCAGCAGGCTTCCGAGAGAGACAGATCGGTGATCTAAATTCTTGGTGCCTCTCGCAGCTCTGCGTGGCTTGGCTTGCTTTTTTACTCAAATAGCAACAATAAGCAATTTACTGCCACAGAATGCAAGCTTCAAATGAGGGGTATAGAGGTATCTTACCATTTCTAAAGCCGCCATAAAATGAGAAGGTAACTTATATCTTTGTATAAGAATGGCTAATGCTCCTTCAGGTGGCACGGCTCCCATTGAAATAAGTGACTCGGCTTCATTGAAAGGTTGTTGCCAGAAAGGGCGGTATCTTAACTGGTGCTTTTATTGGTTTCTTAAGACAGATATCCAAAACAATCACATACCCAAAGTATTGCTTCAGATCTGCCTCAAGCATTTCCATTTCATTGTGTAACTAAAGGATGACATGTTCACTAGTGCAAATATAATCTGTATGATCACATTGGTGGATGGTTTCTTTATTGTGTCAAGATGCACTCAGGCTCAAATAGGAGATGGCAGGGATGCTTAGAAGATAGGACCAAAATGAAGAAGAAGAGACAACACAGATGGATGTTTGAAGAGTAAACTATTCTGACACCACCATACTTTGCTGAATTTTTTTCTCTCTCTAAAAACATTGTATAAGACATAGCCTGTTGAGTATTTAGTACTGTTGGTACTCTAAGCCTTAACACTATCCCCCATAAAATCGAATCTGGGTTAGTTGTGTCCTCTGGAGCTGCTGGATCTAGTGCAACTGATTTATAAAACGTTTTGAAATTCCTTCCTTTGTGTCCATTCAGAAACTTGTAAATATTTCTTCTTGCCAGAACTGACCTAGATCTTTGCAACTATGAGAAAGTAACTAGTATGTAACCCTCTTAAACTTTCCCTTCTTCTCTTTGTAGGGCACAACCAGACATATTTCATTGTTGTGATTTACTTCTGTCATGATTTCAGGTATATAGGAAATGGGTTTTTAAAAAAAAAATGCAAACATGTATATCAGGATTTATTCCAGCAATAACATGGGGGCACAGCGGATTAAACTGCTAAGCTGCAGAACTACTTATTTGTTTATTTACCATATTTCTAACCCGTCCTTCTCAACCCCAGAAGGGGGACTCAGGGCGGCTTACATTCAACCTCATTAAGAGGCTATTTCAACAATACAATAACATCACAGCATAAACATATCATGATAAAAACAACATAATTAAACCTATACAAGTCATCATTAAACCAGCCTCATCAGTCTTAACGCCAATCCAGTTCATCCCTTAAGGTGTTGATTGCATTTATTGACCAAATGCCTGGTCCCACAGCCATGCCTTTACTTTCTTTCGGAAAGCTAGGCGGGAAAAGATTGATCTTATCTCGGTTGGGAGTGTGTTCCATAGGCAGGGAGCTACCGCCGAGAAGGCCCTGTCCCTCAACCTTTAACATGGCAAGATATGAAAGGAAACATTAAAAAACTGTGCACCCCACCCTACCCAGCTTCCTTCCAAGGTGCACAGGGCAAAGATAGGGAGATCATACAAATGGTTACAAAAGCCTTTATAATTCAGAATGATTACACAGCCTACCGAAAAAATCTTGGTATTTAGAGTTGTTTTTTGGGTTATGTGGGACATTTGATTCAGAAAATTGTAATTGATAGACTGCATCAGCTCTTGTTTCTTAGATATGTTTATCATGGTTTTTAAGAGCATATGTTCTGTATTTCAAAAACTAGAACTGATGGGTGGAAACTGGTGCCATTTTTGGAATCCACAGGTCAAATATACCCAGAGACAGGGAACATTTAAGGCACTGATTCTCAAAGTGGGCGGTACCACCCCCTGGTGGGCGGTGAGGCGATTCAAGGGGGCGGTGGGAGGCTCAGGGGAATTTGGGGGGTGGTGAGCCCCTTTAAGGGGCGGTGAACGATTGCCCATTTAGAAGGGGCCGCGCGGCCCTCTTCTTTGGCCCCGCCCCATTCGCTTTGACCTGCATATTAAATATTTGGATTAGAATTCGTAAGAGTAGCAAAATTATTTATGAAGTCCCAACGAAAATATGGTTGGGGGTCACCACAACATGAGGAACCTTATTTAGGGGTCATGGCATTAGAAAGGTTGACAACCACTGCATTAATACATATATATTTCTGTTTAATTGCTATTACATTTTTAAAAAAATAATTTCTAGGGCGGTGAGTAATTTTTTTTCTGGAAAGGGGGCGGTAGGCCAAAAAAGTTTGGGAACCACTGATTTAAGGCATCAAAATATGTGATGGATAATGTTATCCATACATTTGTGAAAAGTATGCGAACAACATGTAAAACTAAATAGAGGCTGAGGATCTCTTATCCAGAATTCCAAAGTTCAAAATACAAAATTGTCTTTGTTTTCTGATGGTTCAATGTACACACATTTTGTTCCATGCACAAAATCATTTAAAATACTGAGTATAACATGACCTTCACGTTATGTGTATAAGGCAAGGGTGGGCAATTATCGACCCTCCAGGTGTTTTGGACTTCAACTCCCAGAAATCCTAACAGCTGGTAAACTGGCTAGGATTTCTGGGAGTTGAAGTCCAAAACACCTGGAGGGCCGGTAATTGCCCACCCCTGGTATAAGGTGTGTATGAAACATAAATGAATGTCATGCCGAGAATTGGTTCCCATCTTCAAGGTATCTTATTATGTATATATGTGCAAAAGCTGGCAATCGAAAATCCCTGCCCTCCAAAAATATCCAAAAGATGTCTGGTCTCAAGCATTTTGGAAATTTGGTATAATAGGCATTACTGAAACCTGAATATATTAAATATTTAAAAGGATAATGAAGATGGAATAAGCTTGTTTTATGCTCATACAGTGAATAGAAAACAGCAATTAAAACTATAAAACAAGTTATTCAGCCTAAACGTTAGGAAAAACTTTGGAAACTTTAAAAATTCTCTTCAGTAAGCCATGGAAATTAATCCTTAGATTTTAAGTTGTGCAGTCTTTCTCTTTTCTCAGGCATGTAGCCAGGGGCTAAGGGGCTTGAGCCCCGAAATTCTCAGGGTGGTCCACGAAAAGGCCTTACTGGTACATTATTTAAACTGTTATGTTTATTCATATCATGATCTGATCACCATGCTCATTACATCCCACATTAATGGGGTTATTGGGATAACAATACAAAAGATTTGCTAGGGTAGACCCTCTTCCACCCAGTCTCAGCCCCCTCCGAAACAAAATCCTGGCTACGGCCCTGTCTTTTCTTGATATCCTACCTTTGGCAACAACGTTTACTTACGTCTTCTGTTGCCTCCTTCCATCGCTTGTTGCTTTTCCCCTAAAACGTTGCTTCTGTTCTCTTATGGCTTTTCTCTCTTTTCTTACCCTACAGAGCTTGAACTTTTCAAAGCTATAAGAACACAGTTAACTTTGACATTACCTAACCTACCTTTAAGAGAATCTCTGTTGAGGCACTGTTATCTTTGGTTCATCTTTCACATACATACCTGACTGGTTTCTCTATTGCTGTGCTTTACCTTTGTTGTTCTTCAGAACCACTCCTGCTGGAAAGGTGAAGGCATGTAAACCTATAGTGGGAAGATAGTCTATTTTTATTTCGTTACCTAGTTGGCTTCCACTGTCTTATCTCTAAAGTTCGTGACCAAACCCGTGCAGAAAATCAGAGATTTCTATTTAGCTGAAAAATAAATTCATCATGCAGTGGAGAAATATGAGATGAAAAGATCTGGGAATACTGTTAATCACGTTTTGCCAGAACAATGCCTTATTGAAAATATCCAATGTGCAAATACAACCACATGTCAGCAGAGGGCCCCTGTACTCTAGTGCCAAACCTGGTCTCTACAAGCTAAAAGGGAGAAATCATCCATTTCATCATCTATGGCCCCTTCTACTTTATCATATAATCCAGATTATCAAAGCAGATAATAATAATAATGTATTGCTGAAGGCGTTCATGGCCGGAATCACTGGGATTTTTGAAAGTTTTTTGAGCTGTATGGCCATGTTCCAGAAGCGTTATCTCCTGACGTTTCACCTGCATCTATGGCAGGCAAAACGTCAGGATGCAGGCAAAACCCTCTTATCGTACCGAGGCAACAGGGATGTTGGGAGGGGAGAGGCTGACTACCCATGTGTAATGGTCTGTCGATTAGAGCTGGGATTGCTCTTATCTCATACCCTTCCAGCAGGATAATTCCCACCAGGTGGTGGCCTTGGAGACATGCACAGAGCTGGAAATGTGCCTTAGGTCACACCACACCAACATGAGTAGCACTGACTTGTATATTGCTGACTCAGGCAGGATATGATGCAACCTTTCCTGGACATTGGGGTTGCTGAGTCAGGGGGGATATGAGGCAACCTCTGCTGGGCATTGTATGCCATGGGGGTTGGGCCTTTGAGATGATGGACGGGTGATGGGGGGGTGTTTTGTATATAAGGTGTGTTTGTTCCTTGTGATGCCAGTTCTGGCATCAAAAGCGTTATACCTTCAATAAATCTCGTGGGATCGAATTGCCGTCTGCGCGTGGTCCTTACAGAACATTGGAGCGTTCTCACACCCATGAAAGATTACTACTACCACATCAGCTCTAGATTATTAAATACAGTTTTCTGTGGGCGAGCAGATAGTGACTACTGGATTGCACCTGTTCTGTATCGGAAACTAGAGCTGATGTGGTCTATCCAATGCAATTTTCTGAATCAGCACCCCAAATAACCAAACCAAATCTAAAGTTGACCAAAAGTGATTCGTAAACCTTTTGGTACTAATGTTGGAGAGTGGTCCCTGGTCAAAGTGGTCCTAGTCAAAAAAAGGTTGAGAACCACTGATCCCAAGAGATAAAGGGGATTCTCAAGGTTGTATTCCAAATATAACTTCCAAGCTGGATAAGAATCAGTTGTCTGCAACTGATGTAGAGTTATTTGAATTATTTTGTTCAGACAAATTTGAACTGGTTTGTGGAGGAGGTACATTTTGATAAACTGCATTTTATTGTCACAGCAACAAACTCATATTAGGTGTGGTAGCATACCCTCTAGCCTGATAAAAAATGAATCCTAGATTTCAGGGCTGCCCCCTTTTCTCTACAAGTCAGTCAAAACGCAATCCAACTGAGACTGCGCAATGAGATCTGCTTTGTAACACTCACTTTTGGTTATAAATTCTTCATCTCTAGGTGCCTACTATTTCCAAACTGAAGGTCTCTAAACATTTATGTTTCAAGCCCTGCTTTCTCATATTTTACTTACAACACATCCAGACTGACTGAAGAGTCTCAAATTTGCTTCCTTTTTTCCTCCCAATATTATTCTGGGTTAAAATAAACCAACCTTTTTAGCTGGGGAGCTGATATCTTTAAAAAACATACCAGGAGCTGATAGAAAATATCCTGAAACAAATATTTATGGATTTCCAAAGAAAAATGGAATGGAAAGAACGGGAACATTTTCTTGGACTTTCTGGTCTTAATTAGTCTAGCCCAGTGTTTCCCAACCTTTTTTGAGCCGCGGCACACTTTTAACATTAAAAAAATTCGGGGGCACACCACCATCCAAAATGGCACTCTAACACAGTAAAGAATGGCTGGGGGATGGTGGCCTGCTGGGAGCAGCTACTGGAAGTGCCAAAGCTGGGGAGGGGGCGGAGCCAGGCTGCACCATGCCCGCCCCTCCCGGCTTCCGCTCTCTTACAGCTTCTCAAGCCTTGAGGGGGCAATGCCAAGCCAGCGGTGGCAGAGCCAGCACAATGCTGGCTTGGCACTGTTCCCTCAAGGCTGGAGAAGCTGTGGGAGAGCGGAAGCTGGGGAGGGGGCGGAGCCAGACCGTGCCATGCCCCGTCCCCTCCCCCCGGCTTCCTCCTCCGCCCGGCTTCAGCGAGCGAGGGGCAGGAGTCATGGCAGATTGGAGGCTGGCTGGGGAATCGGCCGAAGGAGGCGGCGCCACGGCCCCTTCTTCTTTTACTTCGCCGCCGCCTGGCCCTTCCTCCTCCCCCCCCCCCCCAAGCAGCAGGAGTTCGACAGGAGGAGGGGGGAAGGAAGGGGGGCAGATAGCTTTTCTCACGGCACAGCAGGAGGTCCATCACGATTAACTGATTAACTCACTCTCCCCACTTGCCTGTTATTCTCTCATTCAGAATATTTGTTGTTTGCATTTATATTTAGATATTAAAAAGTTACCTATATGTCAAGTAATAATAATTAACACTAAAATACAAACAAAATTATCGTATATACTTGAGTATAAGCTGAACCGAAAATAAGATGAGGTACCTAATTTTACCACGAAAACAGAAAACTTATTGATTCAAGTATAAGCTGAGAGTAGGAAATGCAGCAGCTACTGGTAAATTCCAAAATAAAAATAGAGACCAATGAAATTACATTAATTGAGGCATCAGTAGGTTAAATGTTTTTTAAAAAAATATTTACATAAAACTAATATAAAATAAGACTGTCCAACCCTGATTAAATCATGATTCTAACCTTCTTCAATGTAAATGTGCTTACGTATCCTTCCAATAATCACCATAGTTTATTTTAACTATACATTTTGGAGAAAATGCTGTGTGCATAAGAATAAGGAAAAGTGGGAAATACTGGTGCCGAGAATCCGAGGGGGGCTTTTTCAGCCTAAAAAAGGGGCTCAAAAACTAGGCTTATGCTCTAGTATATATAGTATATAAACACAAGGAAAAACAGATACAATAAAAATTGTGGTTTCTTAAAAGAAGTTTAGGAAGTTGTGTGAAATATCCATGGGAAGAAATTGTTACAGAAAATATCAGAGTTCTTAGATTTTACCCTTGTGTATTATTATTTAGAAGTAAGGCTCATAAAATCGTAGTGGAAGTTAAAGGTGCGTATTCACTGCCACTCTACACCAAAGAGGGACCAAATCCGCTCCATGGCAGTTGCACGATGCACTGAGCTGATTCAGCTTAACATGATCTAAGGCCACTTAACACGGCCTTGAATTTCATGAACAGGAGTTGTGGGATAATATAGAACTCTCCCAAAAGTTTGAAATAACCTTTGACTTCAGATCCATGTAATCAACTGTACTGCATCCTATTCTGGCAGCGATCACTGTTGCTTTTATCCCCATCCTACTTTCCTGGGTTCAGGCAGCCTGTGGACTGGAGATCTACTTTGCCCCCTTGATTTGCTATTTGCGGTACCCACAAAAAAGGATGCTATTCATCACTTGGCACGTGGAGTGGTAATGTCCAGAATACAGAGGCAACTGGAAAAGGAGGGAGTGATTCTTCCTCTCACACCTTACTCCTTCCCATCACATCATTGCTTTTGAAAATTTTAACTCCAGTTGCTGAGCATTTTCTTGCCTAGACGACACCTCAAATGGCTGATCATGGGGGGAAAGGTACAAAATAGGTACAAAAACTCCCCCCTCCCCCCCATTGTTTTGTTATGTATAAATGCACATTCACATGGAACAATAAAAAAGAAAGATTAACTTTTAAATGGTAGAAGTACAAAGTTGTTGCACAATGGTAGAAGCAGAAAGTTGTGGCAAGGAAGCTCAAAGCACAAAGTGAAGAGGCGGCAGCATCCTTTTTCTTCATATTGTACTCATTCCAGCCTCCCGCCCTCTCGTACTCTCTTTCCCTCTCAATCTTCATGAAGCCAAACATACCAGGATTTAAAATAACACAAAATCAACTAACCCAAAGTCCTCAAAGCAACAAGAGCAAAGTGGATAGCAATCTCTCAAAGCGGACAAGAGCACGAGGCACGGAGGAGGCTCCCTTCAAGCCCTAAAGCCCTGTACTCTCGAGCTCCCACTGATGCTAACGCACCCTCTGGTGCTAGCTCTTAACTCAAAATGCTGCTTGTATGTCAAAGCAAATACCGGCTGTGCAACAGTTCAACCGTATAGCCTCCAGCAATGCTGATCCAGAGTACCCTGCCCTTTCAAGATACACATGTAGTCTGAGTAACTGACAATACTGTTAGGAAGTTTGTATATGGCAATATTACCAGCTTTGCAAGCTTTCCTGGGGCATGAGGAACAAGATATAAAAACAAAGGAGCAAGAAAAGAAAACCAGTTTGTAGTAGCAATTTCTGCAGGTATTCCAGTTAGACCTGTTATGCTGAAGTCGCGCTGTTTCTCATGTTATTTAAATAGCAACATTGCTCGTATAAATAATTATGAAAAAAATTACTTATGCAATTTTTCTGATTGCAAAATCTAAAACATGTTAATTGTCATTGATGATTGAGATATCCTAAGGGAATTTCAGTTATACTTATTGGGAACAAACAGTATTTATTATTTTATTTATTTATTTATTTCTTGGGACTTCTACACCGCCGACTCCCGGGGGCTCGCGGCGGCTCACAAGAACCAGTGGCACAGCGCCAGAGGGTTAAAAACAGAACACTTAAAAACATCATTAAAAACATACAACAACAGTAATTAAAACAAAAGCAATAATTAAAACAGAGGCAGCAGCAATATAATAGCCCAGTGGATGTATAGACGAGCCTACTCACCGAAGGCCTGCCTAAACAAGTGAGTTTTGCAGGCCCGTCTAAACGGGAGTAGGCCCCTCAGGGCTCTGGCTTCGGCTGGGAGGGCGTTCCATAGCGTAGGAGCTATCACGGAGAACGCCCTCCGGCGGGTAGATGTTAAATGAGCCAGCTTCACAGATGGTATTACCAAGAGGTTAGCCTCCTCGGACCTGAGTGATCTCGATGGGCAATATGGAGTGAGACGGTCCCTCAGGTATGCTGGCCCCAGGCCGTGGATGGCCTTGAAGGTAAGAACCAGCACTTTGAAGGCGACCCGGTGCTCAATAGGCAGCCAGTGCAGATCCTGCAAGATTGGAGTTATACGGCAACCTGCTGGAGCCCCAGACAGGAGCCGGGCGGCAGTGTTCTGCACTAGCCTGAGCTTCCGGATCGACGACATAGGCAGGCCAATGTAAAGCGCGTTACAGTAATCTAGCCTCGAGATGACCGTGGCTTGGATCACCGTGGCTAGGTCGCTCCGGGAGAGGTAGGGGGCCAGCCTCCTTGCCTGGCGGAGGTGGAAAAAAGCAGCCTTACTGGCCATGGAGACCTGGGCCTCCATTGTCAGATGGGAGTCCAAATGGACACCCAGGCTCTTCACTGACGGCGCTGGGTGCAGCGCCGCACCGTCCAGGGTCGGAAGCCGGGCACCCACCTCGCCCGGGCGGCCCAGCCACAAGATCTCCGTCTTCACCGGATTCACCCTCAACCTACTGGCTCACAGCCATCCAGTAACGGCCTCGAGGCACTGTTGGAAATTATCGGGACGGACTCCGGCCTGCCCTCCATCCTCAGAATGAGCTGGGTGTCATCCGCATACTGGTGACAGACCAGCCCATAACTCCGCACCAGCTGTGCAAGCGGCTGCATGTAGATGTTAAATAACAGAGGGGAGAGAATGGCCCCCTGAGGAACTCCACACACTAATGGGGAGTCCTCGGAGACCACCCCGCCCCTCCTCACACGCTGAGACCGCTGGCGGAGAAAGGAGGTCAGCCATTTAAGGACAGTCCCCCTCACTCCAGCCATGGCCAGGCGGTGGATCAAAAGATTGTGGTCGACCGTGTCAAACGCTGCCGTGAGGTCCAATAACACGAGCAGCGCAGACCCGCCTTGGTCGAGCTGGCAGCGGAGTTGGTCTGTGATGGAGACCAGAACCGTCTCCGTCCCGTGCCCCAAACGGAAGCCGGACTGGAAGGGGTCTAGCCATGTTGCATCATCTAAGAAGGATTGCAGCTGCTCCATTACTGCCCTCTCAACCACCTTGCCCAGGTACGAAAGGTTCGACACTGGGCGGTAGTTGGAGGGAACCGCAGGGTCCAATGACGGTTTCTTCAGTAATGGAGCTACCACCGCCTCTTTTAAGCACTCTGGAAAGACTCCTTGCTCAAGGGAGCTGTTAATGATATTCAACAGAGGCCCACGTAACCCCTCCAGGCAAGATCTAACCAGCCAGGAGGGGCACGGGTCGAGGGAGCAGGTGGTAGAGCCACAGTCACTATCTTATCAACAGCATCTGCGTCCAGTGGCCGAAACCGGTCGAGGGTGGGCCCGGCGGAGGGCCACGGAGTCTCTAGCTCTCTCACTGTATCAACTGTGGCCGGGAGGTCCCGGCGGAGGCTCAGTATCTTGTCTGTGAAAAAGCTCTGAAAAGCACCGGCAGTGAGGTCCTGATCACTATTTTTTGGGACGGTAGGGACCGTCGTCAAGGATCGAATTACCTTAAACAGTTGAGCCGGGCGTGAGCTTGCAGACGCTATCAAGGCAGAGAAGTATTCATTTTTGGCTGCCTTGACAGCATGCTCATAAGACTCTTTAATTAGCTTATAAGCTGATGCTGAGGCTCCGTCACGGAGTTTCCGCCACTCGCGGTCTAGCCATCTCCTTTCCCGCTTCATGATCCTAAGGTCCCCTGTATACCAGGGGGACCGATGATTGCGGGGGCGGAGAGGGCGCCTGGGAGCAATCTCGTCGAGAGCTCTGGCCAGTGAGGTGTTCCAAGTCTGGACTAGCTCATCGACTGAGACGCTGATAGACTCCAGATCCCTCAGAGCATTCAGGAACCTTTCAGGTTCCATAAGTCTCCTTGGGCGAACGAAAATCTGTTCGGCGCCCTTGCATGGGGGGGGGGGTGGTTGCTCCACCCGGATACTTAGAGCACAGTGGTCCGACCATGGTACCTCTATTACAGAGGCTAGGTCCACTTGAACCCCTGCGCTGAACACCAAATCGAGGGTGTGTCCGGCCGAGTGTGTGGGTCCCGAGTTACACAAGGAGAGGCCTAATGTCGCCATGGTCGAGATTAGGTCCGTGGCTGCAGATGGACCAGAGGCTGCGTCGGCGTGGACATTGAAGTCCCCCAGAACAATAAGTCTGGGAAACCTCAATGCCCACTCCGACACAGTCTCTAGCAGCCGCGCCAGGCTTTCCGCCGGTGCGCTAGGGGCACGGTACACCAGCAGGATCGCCAGGCTCTCCGGGGACTCCCACACCAAGCCAACACTCTCCAGTCCCGAGGTGACAAGCGCAGGGATCGCTCTAAGGTGTAATCCATCACGGGAGAGTATTGCCACCCCCCGTCCCTCGTTCCTATTCTGGTGCGTGGCCACGTAATCAGGGGGGACCACTTCATGGAGGCAGATGGAGTCGCTCTCCTGAAGCCAAGTCTCGGTGATACAGAACAGGTCCGCCTTGAGGTCTTCACAGAATTCCCTGACAATGGCCGTCTTGTTCCGGACGGAACGTGCGTTGACCAGCACCAGAGTGGAAGGGGGGAGAGCTGGATGTCTATCAACAGCGTGTCTGGGGATAGGGACGCAGGTCAGAGCCGGGTCGAGTCCGTCTTTGACTCGGTCCGGTTCTCGCAGTATTGTTAGCATTCGGCCTGCGCCTACCGTACTCACCCCGCCCCGAGATCACTGGAATACTCAGCGAACCTGATTGGCAGGGATAGACCGGGAATTCAGCTTCCGGCACACCCCGTGAAAAGGGGAAGCCTGCGAAAGGACTTGATCATTTGTCAAAACCCGTTCACCGGCCAAACACCCATGTCCCTGGGAGGGCCTTGTGGGCAGCTTGTCCAATTGGGTGCTAGGGAGGCCCCTCTGACCCTTTGATGTATTTGTGGTCTGGCCGACCGGGGCCGATCTATGGGCCCGTTCTGGGTGTCTCTCCTTCCGACTATAACCGGCCCCCCAAAAGGTCCGAGATCGGAAGGGTCTCTTTTGGGTCTTACTCCCTCTTCTCTGGGAACGCCAGGCTGAGCTTTGGGTGGTCGACAAGTTCGAAGCCGGCTCAACACTAACCCGGGCCGTAGATGGGAGGGCCGTAAATGGAAGCAAGGGGGAGGCCGGCTGTTGGGGCCCCGGGACTGAGGAAGGGCCTCCAGCATTGATGGATTTCGCATGGGTTGGGCTGGTATTGGCCGCAGGGACACTAAGTTGGATGGACGCCGGCGGAGGTGGCTGATGTGGCCGACTGCCAACTCGTCCTCGCCTCTCTCTTAGCCGTCTCCGTCGCGCCTGGCCCAGACGATTTTTCTTTGGCTTCTTTGGGCTGCTGCCCAGCAACGTGGGGTGCTGGGAGATGATCAAAGCCGGCAGGTCAGCAGGAAGCCGGCAGGCACGGCGTCTAGGGCGCCCCCCGGGGGCCCTCGCCAGGACCTGGGAGATATTTAGAGCCCCTGGTGTCAAGTCTGGGAGCCTCGGCAGCTCTTCAGCAGTAGGTGGAGCTACAGTGGATGACATGGGCAGAAGGGGTGGGGCTAAGGACGCCGAGCCAGGCAAGTTCGGCGCCATGTTGGAACTTGCTACCAACGCCCTTTCTGCCAACGCTGGGGGGGATCGAATACCCAGGGCCCTCCATGGGCTCCACCACGGGAGGGTCGTCATTCTCGCTGGCTCCACCTCGGTCACTCTAGGTGAGGTCCCACCAGGGGGTCCAAAACCTGGCCCTGCTAAGTCCTCCTCCCACTGATCTTCTTGTGGATCGGTCCGTTGCCGGACCGCTAAATCGTCGTGGGGCCGCGAGCCCAGGTGGCCTGGGGGGAGTCCATTCCGGGGGCCTGCAGTTGACTCGCTTGCCCCCTCTCTCTCTCCCTCTCTCCTCTCTCCTCACCTCTCCCCTCGCGAGTGACGCGGATGTCCAGGCTCGGCCCCGGCAATGAGGTGGGCCCAGTTGGGCGCCCGTTGTTGTCCTCTGCTTCAGGGCCTTCGGGGGGAGCGTTGGGCAGGCGAGAGCCCTCCTCGCCACTGCAGGAGGGCCGGGGGAGCGACCTCGGGTCCAGGCCCCAGGTTTCCCCCAGTTGGATCGTCAGCCGCTCGACCAGCTGGTGAATGGTAAGGAGGGAGGAGGCAAGTTCCCCGATAGCGTCTCGCAGGCCCCACGGATCTTCCTGAGTTCCATGGGCTCCCTCCGTGCCTCCCCGGGGAGGGGGGGTGGCGGCCTCCCACCGTATGGCGAGGAGGGAGGCGGGGGGCTCCGGTGCCAATCCTCCAGATTCTCCCAGCCTGGTGTCTACCCCCAGGCCCGGCCAAGGGACCGGAGAGCAGGGCAGGGGAGTCCTGTGGAAGACCCTCCTCAGCGTCTCAGCTGCGCCCGGACTCGCCCGAATCCTGGCCGCCGCCGCCGATTCAAGGCCGACTTCCAGGACAGCCTCTGCCTCCAACTGAAAGGCTTCTAATGGAGGCCGCAGGCCCAACAACGAGTCTCTTGGGGACCAAATGGTTCCCCCGAAATTCCGGGGGGTGTCTTCTCGGTCTGAGATGGCCAGCCAGACCGGTGAAGCTGCTGCAAAGTCGGATCCTCCGAAGGCCCGGCAGAGCTCAGCATTTCTGCTGCCGCTCACCGCCGCCATCTTATCTAACAAACTTACAGTATGGGTTGCTGTAAGTTTTTCAGGTTGTATGGCCATGTTCTAGAAGCATTCTCTCCTGACGTTTCGCCTGCATCTGTGGCAGGCATCCTCAGACCTCACAACTTCTGAGGATGCCTGCCACAGATGGCAGGCTAAACGTCAGGATAGAATGCTTCTAGGAAACATGGCCGCACAGCCCAAAAAACTACAACCACTCCAGTGATTCCGGCCATGAAAGCCTTCAACAATACAACAAACAGTGGGCCAGAAGTTTAGCACAGCTGTTAAATCATCAGCAGCTAAAAGATATATCAACCAAAAGGTTGCAAGTTCGAACCTCGGGTTGGCGTGGGCAGCCGTCAGCCCTGCCCACTGTTTACCTAAGCAGTTTGAAAACAGCTTTTGCTGTAATTACAGAAATTATGTACTGCTAAAAAGTGTGGGAGGTTTTTACAATGCCATAAAAAAAGATCAGAAAATGCGGAAGTCCTGACAACTCTTCACCAGAGGATGGAGCAACAGCACCCCCTGTGGCACAACACAAAAAACATTCTTCTGTTCTGTCTGTGTACGCCTCTACAAACAGCATTGAATGTTTGCCATATACGTGTACTTGTGATCCGCCCTGTGATCCGCCCTGAGTCTCCTTCAGGGTGAGAAGAGCGGAATATAAATAAAGTGTTGTTGTTATTATTATTTTGCTGCTATTATTGTGTATCAAAGCCATACAGTGTTTATTAGGCATGGATTATTACCCAAAATCGCGATTCTAAAATCAAATGGGGATTTTTTGATTAGTAATAGAAAGACTTACAAAAAAAATTCCAAAAAGTTCTAAAATGTAACGTAATTACTAACGAAATTCTAAATTGGTTCTAAAGTCTGAAAAGCAGGGAAACAGGACTGACACTGTTTTAAGCACAGGCAAATCAAGGGGCAACATTTCCCTTGGTTTCCTTGGCAGGAGATATAATGCATTAATATATTATTATTAGTAGTAGTAGTAGTATTATTAAATAAAATAGTCAAGGCTTGCTTCTCCAGAGCAGTTATTAGAATTAAATAATAAATTCTAATAGTAAGAATGTAGTAAGGGTGATAGTGACCTGGAGGGTATGAGGAACGTTCTCTTGGTAAAAG